>JARIHP010000021.1:600000-1035319 GCA_029282125.1 Mycena amicta
AAACGCAAGTGGACTGACATGCAGACATTATTCGTGATATCCGAGATGAGTAATTTTCACGGGCTCCGGACTACAGCTTTCGTATTCGTCCAGGAACATTTTAACAGCCCTGCGTTTATAGAAGTCTTCTGCGACTGCTTGACAGTTTCTTGGTTTACTCGTTATCAATCTCCGAACCAACCCCGCTTTACCAAAATCACGGCTATTTTTGCTGGCAACTCCTCTCCCGCCACCTGTGTGAGCTCATTTGCATGTACTTTGCGCCTGCATCTGTCAACTCCTACAAGCGCTGGGAACCCGCGATGAGGTTTCTTGTATTAACTGCTGTATCGATGGGCTTGGTATAAGACCATGGTCCCAAGATATGGCTGTCGTAGTGCGCCACCTCCCAACGGCAGACATGATGGAAGGTCGTGTACGCCGTCTCTTGCGAATCTTGCCCAATGTCGGCCGATCAGCAGTATGTTCCTTCATTCTGCCAGTCAACACGGAGGAACCAACAATTTGCTTCTAGACAGTTGCGGGTCCATTATCAAGCACATCTTCGTCACCGTCATCGTCTTCTACCACGTCATCAAGGTCCGCGGTCACTTCTTCGCCTCTCACAACACCTGCTCGGTCGCCTCTGTCTCCCTTCACGCACCAGCAAGTGTCATATCATGTGGCCTTGAATGAACTTGTGGACAAAGTTGCGGCTCACCTGCAAATATACTCGCGACCGGCACTGCTGTCCGCCAGAATTATGGTCTCTGAGCATCAGCAAAAGCTTTTGAGAAGAATCTGTGAACGAGCGAGTGTGGATGATGATGCGAAAGCGATCACACAAATACTTGCTGAGGAGCTCAAGTGGGTTTTGACAAGTGCAAGGTCTAATTTTATTAATGGTGTCTAGCTCGACTGTGGCGCCTTCTCAGCTAGCTGCTCTTCATGTCAGTTTGTATGGTTGATGTTATGACTGCCAGTGCTGATGTGTTGTCTTGTGTAAAGATGTGGGGGACTCTGATCGAACAGGTTCCAACCAGCTTCGAACGACATGCAGTGAATGTAGATGACTTTATGGAAGCCATGGAACATCTCATCAACTCTGTTCAACCAAGGGGAGCAGTTTGGGAGATGATGACTCGTGTATTGAAGCCCCTGGCTCAGAGAGGTACATGCTCTCCTCCACAGTGGCATAGCGCTAATCCCAGAATTTCTTCAGACTTTTATCCCAAGATCACAGAGCTGTGGAGAAAAATGAATGCCCATACTGAAGTAAGTATGAACTCTGTATTACTTTGTGTTTTGATCTTTCCCTAGGATCCACCACCCACCTACGAAATTGCAACCTTTCCGGTTAACTCACCCATTGCTGCAAATATTCCGCCTACTTCACTTGCTGGATCTGATCTTGAACCACAACTGCACTGGTCACCCCTACCAGCTAGAAGCGCTGTAGTATTGCCATCATCAGCTTCTGTAGAGCCTTGGCCACCAAGGGCAGCGACCAGAACAACACAACACCTTGGACAGCTTCGTGTTCGTACAATGTCTCAATTACAGGTGAGATTTCTGTCATGAAATTGCCCTCAATCTCATCATTTGTAGCCAACAAGAACATTTGCATCATCTGGTTTTAGTGCAACACAGGAGACCATGCCTCCGACTGGTTCGTCTATGTCTCTTCACCCCCCATTGCCATTGCCCCTTAGCAACCTTTCTTACAAAGCCGAACATACACAACCAATCCCAATCGCTGAAATGTCTATATCATTAACCTTCTCTGTTTGGCCAGTGAGTTTTGAATAGCCCTTTCACTAGCTTTGACTAAAATCTTTTAGCAATCACTCTCATATCTCAGCAGTATGGCCTCCCAGATGAATCAGCCCAGGTATTATCCTGTGTGATGTCTTCACTACCATTAAAACTTGCAGTATTGTTGCACGCCTCCGGAGCTTGAGTGATGTCTCGAGGAATCTAGCGGCAGTTGAGGTCCTTATTGCAGCACAGCCACGGAAGATTGTCATAACACAGGTGAGTTTTCTTCAAACTGCTTGCTGTCTACATATCCAACCAACCCTCAAATTTTACCAAGATCTCATCGGAACTCAACGCAGCTGATTCGCAACATTTCAAGGATGCTATTGATTCTGATGAAAAAGAAATCGCAAATGTCCTGTTGACAGTTCTTGACTCGCCTACTCAGACAATGGCCATTTTGGCTCTTGATGGAGATCTTGCACAGTCAGTAATTAACATCATTTATTATGTGGGTTGCTCTTTTGTCACATTGGCATTGCTGACGGCAAGTAGATGTTGAGACGGTCATACCTGAACACACGGGAATATAGCTCAAAAGCAACCAGAATAATGGGAAAGCTTGCACGAAGATGTTACAGACTTCCAGACGACTTGTTTATCACCGGAGTTACACAACGACATGAATATCCGCAAAAATGTGGTGGCTTCGGGGATGTGTTCCAGGCAATGTTCAATGGGTCGCCAGTCGCTCTTAAGCGAATGCGGATGTTCCGAGAGACAGACCCGCTTGACCCAGAAACAGTAAAGGCTTGTCGGGTAAGTGAAGACAATACTGGAATGTGACACCCTGTCTTGAGAATTATTCGCAGAGATTATGCAAAGAAGCACTTGTCTGGCAAGGTTTGCGACACAAGTACATTGTTCCGCTGATCGGAATTGATGCGGAGTCCTTTGCGCCTGCTTTCTGCATGGTTTCACCGTGGATGAAGAATGGAACTGTGAAGGTTCATCTCAAGGATCGCAATGTCCGTGGCTCAGATCGTGTGTTCATTGTCAACCGATTGGTATGTGCTATTCACCATAATCTCTATATTAGACTGAGACAGCTGTGGAGGTTCGTGAAGTTGCAGAGGGACTGGCCTTCTTGCATAAGGAGGGTGCAATTCATGGAGATCTGCGTGGGGTACGGGTCATGCACTCTGCAATATTATCGCTCATCTCCTCCCAGGATAATATCCTTGTGGACGAAGACGGTCATGCTTGTTTAACAGACTTTGGCCTGACAGTCCTCATTGATGTACCTTTGACGGACACCACCAGTGGTAGTATGGGCGGATGTGATAGATGGAAGGCACCAGAGGCATTTCAATCTGGCCATGCTGGACGCACCAAAGCGATTGATATCTATGCTTTTGCATGTGTCTGCTATGAGGTGAGACCAATTTGGATTCTCCCAAAGCTGAATTGACATTGAAATTTTTCAGCTGTACACAGGACTGGTACCGTTTCATCAGGTACTCAACCCTGCCATCATGACTGCGGTGCTCCGGGGAGAACGACCAGCACCTCCCACGGATGAGTCCATTCCTACCCCTGTGTGGAGTTTAATGCAAAGGTGCTGGGATCATAACGCTTCCAACCGACCAGAGATACAGGAAGTCGTTAATGAGCTTGAAAAGCTTCCAGGTACGTGGCGTTCAACCAGGAAAACTTCTAAGCCTTACCTGTGGATCACCGCATTGCAGATAGGAGACAGGATACTTCCTGGCTCCCTCCGGCAATCGTTCCGATTCACCAGTTTATTGACCTTTCAACAAACCCGCACGAGCACTACATCGACCTGGTGGAAATTGGCCAAGGTCGCAGCGGAACTTTGCTGGCGATGGCGCGTCTCTCTGTCGAAAATCGCGATCAACTGAAGCTCCCAAGCCACGTTCGGGAACGCGACCGAGATGACATTCTTTCTCATCGCCCGACCTTTGTTGCAATCAAGATTGTACCGTTGCGCCCACCGGACAGCGAGACGCTTGGCACCCTCCGCCGCGAACTTAGTCTTACCATTCGATGCGAACACATACTCGGTGTTGACGGTCTCTATCTTGATCCTACTCTTGATACCCTATGGATTCGCATGGAGCAAATGGCCATACCACTCTCTAGGATCGTTGACCTGAAGAGAGGTGGTTTACCGGTGCTTCCCGATGCAACGGTGGCTGGTTGTATCAAGGATGTCAGTTTTTTTTTAAGTTTTCTAGAATCATACAGAGTCTGAAATTTCCTACGTAGATTCTCAACGCTTTCCAGTACCTCCGGAGTAAACAGCTTGCGGTGAAGGGTGTTCGCTCACAAAATATCCTAATCAACAGCGGAGGGGTTCTAAAGCTCAGTAAGTGTAGCACAACTCTCTGTCATTCATAACTGACACACATATAGATAACCTTGACGATGTGCTTGAATGGACAGAGGGTGAGGGAATTTTCCGGCCAGCCCTGCCGCAGGCTGCTGGGAATGCAAGGTACAGACTCACATTTGAGATTTGACCAACTGACTTGAACATCAATATCGCAGAGCCCAGAACTCTATCGCAGCACTGTTATGGGAAATTGCGACGGGGCGACGTCCATCGAAGGATCCCCATGACCAACGGTCGCCTCTGACGTACAACGAGTTCATTCAGCCTTATGTTGAAGCGCAGGACTGGGAAACTCTTTCCGCCCATGTATCATCGAGACGACCATCCTTTCGCCAATTCTTGGAACTTTGCTTTAGAAATGTTGAATATGATGAGCTGCTCGAGGTTGGTACCCATCTTCGCTTCGTTGTACGTTCATTGCTTACCGTTTACCTAGACTTCATTCATCCGGGATGCTTGCGCTCGTCTGGTCATCTCCCAGCTTGTTCTTCAATGCAGGGCTCGTGAGGACCAGAGCCACTCCCACATCTGAGCTGAATCTCATCCGATTGAAAATAATAATAATAATAATTTATGTACCTGCCTTCAACAATAAATGACTTGAAACCATTTCCCTTGTCAATGGTCAATACGACGGACGTTCAGGCAATTGAGGTACTAGTAGTGTGGCCGGGATTAGGAAACTGTTGCAGTTTTATGTTGCATTGGATGTGGTGGGACCGACGAGGATTGTGAGTAAGAAGATCAAGGCTAAGATCTAGTGGACTGCGGACAAGCGAAGAGTCGATAGCTGAAGCGGAGATATAGCTAAAGCGGAGGGAACACTATCTGTGTATGCCTCAGATGGAAGGATTGTACAGTAGCAAGGATGAATGGAAGTAGCATAGCTTGAAGATGCAGCGACAATGGGAAAGGGGAGTGTGTATTTGCACGAAAAAGAAAAGAAGACGATAACAATGTCAATACTGCCTCGATCTTGTTTTTCTGATAGACCGCATCCGCGATCCACGGCGGGCTAACGGCGACGTCCTCGTTTGGACGAGCAGGGCGGAGGACCAAAGTCACCAGGCAGCCCACCGGACTCGGGAAGCGACGTGGCTGTCGAGAACGGTGTTGAGAAGGTGCAAGGACAGTGGAGAGCGTGTAGGCCGGGCCACGCCGAAAGAAAATGGAAGGCGCAGGACCCCGGACCATGACCGAAACTGGAGGCGGGAAGAGAGTGGGGAGGACGCCGAGAATGGAGATAGATCCGCAAGTATGGCGGCCACGCTCGGAGGCGGGAGGAAGGGAGTGGGCTCCGAGGCTGTACGCTCGAGACGAGAAGTAGGGTGGTCGTAGTCCTGGCGAAGAGGCGTCCCGCTAGCGCCAGCGCCGCTACATGAGGGATGTCTCCAGAGGATTCGTCCATAGTCGACCGACGAGTGGTAGACACCGTCCGACTGGACCCGTTCACCGCCAGCCCACCGCCAACGTATGCGCAGGGTTCTTCTGGTGTCCGGGAGGGGCAGGGCTGCAGGCTCAAGATGAGGAGTAGAGTGGCTTTGGGAAGGGGCACGAAAGCCGGTGTTATTCGTTCCCGAGCGGCGGCCCGTCTTCGTCGTCGTCGTCGTGAGATTCCGCCAACAGTGCATGACGTGAAGGGCATTGGGCGGGAGGGCACACTCAAGGATGCATGGTCGGTAGAGGGATGGGGAAGCGGGAAAGCAAGGGCGACGTCGTTTCGGAGGGGAATGTGCAGCGTCACGGTCGAAGGTGGGTAGTCGACGTCGCGGTGGGATCTGAACGAACAGTAAGCTGCCGAAGATCAATGAGGCACAAATTACCTTGCCCACCTCCTGGTCTTGCAATGAAGCTCTCCCATGGCAGCGGCGGGTCCTGCGTTCCGTAATCCCACAACGTGTGCGGATGGTCTCGGAACCATGGGAACAGGTGAGGAGGGGAAGAGGGTGAGGGTGGCCTATTGGGTTAGAGTTCTGAGACTGTCCTCGTCGTCAGCGAGGGAGGGGAGAGAAAGCGAGGGCGATACTCACATCATTGAGGGGTGCAGAAGCACCGACGGAGAGTGTGCTGACCGCTTCGTCACTGCTTCGGCTTCAGCCCACGATGATAGCGGCGATTATTGCGGAGGAGCAAGATTGCAGTAGCGAAGGTGACAGGGAGCGGCCGGTGGTGCGCTTGCTTGAGGTCGGGAACCGAAAGACGTTGTGAACTGGAAGCTCGGATTGCTCGGGGGAAGGTAAACTACACAGAAGATACTTGTGAGGGAAAAGCACAGGGAATGACGAAGGGAACACACCAAATGCTGAAGTCGACTGCCCAATCCGCAAGTATCTGCGCCACTCCAGGCTGGAGGAGAGTAAATGGGTCCACTGTCGAAACGCGGGGTAGTTCTGGGCCATAGCTATGAGACTGTCAGGCCAAAAATGCGGGCAAGACGCGATGACATACATTCAACGCTTCGTGGTGGCCAGTGGTGGGTTCGTATCTAAGACACTATCGCGGAGCTGCGGAGTGGTAGACACCGTACAAATCCCCAGCATGTTTCGTTGTTAGAAAGTGGCTAGCCGGCGAGGGTCTGCATGACGACTGAGCCAAACGATGTGGAGAATGGGCCAAGAGCACGCACCCGACACCCAAATGTCATTGAAATCCGACAAGCAGGCGGCGCTTTCGACGGTCGGTTTCGAGTACATGTGCGACAGTGCCGTCGTGGATGTCGCTGGGGCGGTGACTCGAGTCGTTCCAGTGAGGAAGCCGGTATGAACGAGCTAGTACGCGGTGGCGTTTGGGTGGTAGGATATGCTTGCTCTGGCGCGGATTTGGGAAAATCTGACGGGAAAGGCACTATATGGAGATTGTCGCGGTCGGTGGTAGGAGAGTCACTTGACCGTGACGTGTCATTCGACTCGGAGTCATCGGCTCTTTCCTCCACTCTGGCAACATCGTTCTTCCCGAAGCAGTCAAATCCGAGCCGTCTTTTTGTGCTGAACTACGAACATTCAAGTTACAAGTCAGGATGGATCTTCCAAAATCTTCTTCAAATCCTCCGCAACCAATACTTTTGCTCTCACGAGCGGTACTGACTCGCTGCGCCCCGTCAAATCCTTCTTCGCGAGCCCTACACCGGTGGTGGAGGCGACTATGTGGCGAGAATGCTCCCCATCCGGGCTGAGGCTGTTGGCCCACATATTCTCCATCGCATTGGATTTGAAGGCGGTCTGGGGTTCAAAGTACGTGACCTCCAGAGTTTCTGAGAGTATTTCAGCTCCAATCATCCGGTGCAGGCTGAATGCTAAATCGTAGATGGCGGTGATTCTGTCCTCCGCAACTCCTCCCAAGGAGGCGATAGGCAAGGCAGGATTCACCAGTACGAGCACACTTGTGATGTAGTTGGATAGAGTCTGCCGCTTTTTGAGCGACTGCGACGTTCCATGGTCCTGCATGCAATTGTGTGTCATGGCTCTCCATAGAGAAGCGTTGCCTGTGTGGTCTAGGAATCGAGTCAAGTAAGCTGGTTGCTTGCATTCGTTTAATGAGCTCACCTGGATGTTGGGCGATGCGCAGAAATGTCTCGTTCAGCAGTTCATTCCGCTCAGGTGCGGACATCGTAAACTCCCAAGAATTAATCATGGAGAAAGACCAGAAGGCGAGGACGCTTTCCAAGGCCATTCTGACGACCACGTCGGGCAGCTCTCGGCGAGAGTTCGTCATTGCCTTGGTCATTTCAGACCCAAGTACGCTGACGATGTACTTGCACCAGGCGGTATCCGGCGGTGATCCAGCCGGCGCTCTCGGACGGACATGCGAGTCCGCAAGAGTGGCCGCTAGTTGGTGTATCTCGGCTGCGAGGCGTCCCATTTCCCTCCGCACATCTGCCATCGAGTTAAGATCGACAGCGGTGTTGCGTGTGGTCGCGGCCCGGGCAGCGAGGAGCTCTGCTCGCAGTTGCTGGTTTTCTTGCTCCAGCTCGTTGATACGACGTTCTGGATCGATAACCTGCTGGCCCCGAACAACATGACCACTCATCTGCGCCTCCGCCGAGTCTTGTTTGCTTCCTTCAAGTTGAGCAGGGCTGGCAGCGTTCCAACTCGGAACTTGCGAGGAGATCCAGCGCCGCCAGCTAGTTTTGTTTGTCGGCTCGACGTTGCTTCCGGGTGGGTTGCTCATGAGGGTAATCGGGACAGTCGAAGTGGGACGCTTCCCTTTGTTGACGACTTTGGCCAGGATGGAAGACGGAGAGGGATAGCGCCGCTCAAACCCCTTGCCCAGCTCCTCGTGGATACAACGTTTCGGGGTTCAATCGTCACTTGTTTTTAGATCGGTCGACGATTGGCTTCTTTCCATCGATCCACAGCAGCTCCGACTGAAGAGAGGGAACCTCAGGGAGGCCATGAGGTGTGCCTTCCATTCGACTTCCTTCCTTCCACCTTCATCGTCCATGACACCTCGACCCGCGTTCACTGGAGCCCAGCCCAAACTTATCCTCGGCATTGACATTGGGACAACATTCTCGGGAATGTCGTATTGGTACGCACGATTGAGTTTTTGTTGCCGTCCTGGCTCATGACTCGGACAGTCTGCTGCAGCCGAATGAAGTACCCCCAAATTCAGCCTGTTACAAGGTTGTATATACACCTCTCCCCACTACTCTCTGTTGCTGATGGTTCTTTGCCTGTGTAGATTTCCCGGGCAGGGTGTGGTGGCGGGAGACTCTAGAATCCCTTCCGTTATCCTCTATGATCGGGACGGGCGCGCGCAAGCGCTAGGCGCCCTCTGCCTCGATGCCAATGTTCAAAATACGGCAGCGCAGAGAGGTTGGACCAAGGCTTCCTGGTGTGCATCCAATAGTGCTACAGTTTCGCCACGAGTGCCTGACTTCTCCGCAACCCAAAAATCACAGGTTCAAGTTGACAATGCGTCCAACATCCGTCACAGTGTCCCACCCAGGTTTCAATATTCCGCCCCTCCCGACGGACAAGACCACGGTCGACGTCCTCGCCGATTTCCTCAAATATCTGCTTGAATGTGCGCGAAGGTTTATCAGCGAGACATACCCCTCCGGGGAAGCTATGTGGATTACCCTCGGAAGCGACATGGAATTTGTCCTAACGCATCCTAATGGCTGGTCTGGGGACGAGCAGCAGCGCCTGCGCCGAGCCGCGGTGATGGCGGATCTTATACGGGACAACCCAACTGACCATCAACGGCTTCATTTCGTCACGGAGGGCGAAGCCAGTCTTAACTTTTGTATTATGAATGGCCTGGCATCTCAGCCACTGAACGTGAGCGCACCGTCCATCTCTTCTTATTTTCCTTTTTGATTTGAGGCGATCGACAGTCGGGCGAGGGTGTTATCATCATCGATGCCGGAGGCGGAACGGTCGACATCAGCGCTTATTGGAAGAGGGAAAACACCTTCGAGGAGATTGCTCCGACTGAATGTACGTGGTGTTCTGGGCACATCATTTGCTGGTCCCTCATTCTCCTAGGTATCATGAATGGCTCGATATTCGTGACCAACAATGCAGAGCAGTACTTTCAAGGTCAATATTCTGAGTCAAATTCCTCCCATCTATCTAGTGGAGCTCATGCTTCAATAGCAACGCTGCAAGATACTCCATTCGCAAATGACATTCCCGTCATCACCGAGCGCTTTGACCGTGGGGCAAAGTTGACCTTTCACAATCCGTCCGAGTCATCGTATATCTCATTCGGTGGCTTCCGCGATAACGATGAATCACTCGACATCGAGCACGGTACCCTCAAGCTTGACGGGTAGGGCTGTTGCCGCTGTTTGCCAGTGCCTCAAATCCTGAATTAACATCATCGAATAGCATCGACGTTGCCGAATTCTTCCAACCCTCAATTGATTCGATTGTTGAAGCAGTGCAGCGCCAGCGCCAACAGTCCAAGAAACCCATAAATGTGGCGACTGTTTCTCCGCTCAATCATCGACACTGATGTTTCTCAGAGTGTCTTCCTGACAGGCGGCTTCTCTTCCAGCCCGTGGCTGTTCTCGGAACTGAAGAGAACTTTTGCTCCACTGGGCGTACAAGTCTCGCGTCCGGACTCTCAAAGGTTCGTACCCAAGCCTGGCGTGCAATGTAAAGCACAGAACTGTATCAACAGAAACAAGGCCGTCTCGGATGGTGCCGTATCTTTTTATCTCGACCATTTTGTGTCCGCGAGGATCGCCAGAGAGACCTACGGTGTCATTTGCAACGCCATATACAACGACAAAGATGCGGAACATCGCAAGCGAAAGCACAAATCCTTTGTGGCGCTAGATGGGTATACCCGTCTTCCAAACAACTTCTCAACCATTCTTCGCAAGGTTGTTCAAGTTCCTCTTCCTCGAACACTCGCTAAATGGATTTATGTCTAGAACACGCTGGTTCAGGAGGCAACAGAGTTTCGTCGGGATTACTCGCGATCCACCAAGCGGCTATCTGAGCTGAACAATGTCGAAATCTGCATCCACCGATATACAGGGCCGTCCGCCAAGCCTGAGTGGGTAGATGCCGAGCCGGGTACGTACGAAGCTCAACTCACGTCCCCATCTTGATTCATTGTGCATAGACCTGTACAGCCCTATCTGTGTAATCCGCGCAGACACCTCCAAACTTGCCAAGAAGGCACGTGCACAACGTGGGCCAGACGGCGTCTTCCACAGACTGGAGCACGACGTAGTGTTGTCATTCGGGATGACCGAGCTGACGGCGCAAATCGCCTGGATGGAACAAGAGGATGTAGATGAGGGCCCTCGGACGATATTTGCAGCCCTCTCGTCATGGTTCTCTGGGCCCAAGAGCTCTGAAAGACGCACTGAAAAAAGGTACGGTGTTGTCTGCCGTTTTGATGCGTGGATTCACTGGGTATTCAGAGGACCAGCAGAAATACTGTATGAGCCTGTCGGCGTGTAGTTCATGAGCCTGTATTTCTTTCCTTTCTTCGTGTATATTGTTGTCGCGAAAGCAGCTTGAACGGAGGTGACCAACTTAAAGAGGGTCTCCTTCACCACAGCAGTAATGGAGGCAGTGTGGCCGGTATTGGGAAGCCGTTGCATTGGATGTGGTGGCCAAGAGTAAAAAGATGGTTCGCCTGTGAGCGTAATAGGAATCCATAATCCGTACAAGCGAAGCGGAGGGAATACTATCTGTGTATGCCTTGGAGGTGGAAGAATTGTACCATATTGTACAGTATGTGGTAGTATAGGTCGCAGATGCAGGACGAATGCGAAGGTAGAGTGTATTTGCAGGAGAAGGAAAAGAAGACGATAACGACGTCCAAGCTAGCTCGATCTCGTTCTTCCGTAAGACCGCATCCGCGATCCACAACAGGCGAACGGCGACGTCCTCTCAGTTGGTAGTTTGGACAGGCAGCTCTTTCCCGACGTGGATGTCGAGAACGCGCAGTCGCGAGCGGCAGAGGTGTGTGCCAGGGGAGTGGAGAGTGTCTATGGCATGTGGCTCGGCACGCCGACGGAAACGTTTGGCGCAGGACCGGTTATATGCCTTCCTTCCATCAAGGCCTGAGTCACCCCAATAACCTCCGTCGTAACCGAAATTACACCCCGACAACGACCGATACCGGAGGCGGGAAGAGGGTGGGGAGGACGCCGAGAATCGAGATAGATCCGCAAGTATAGCGGCGAAGGAGGGAGGAAGGGAGTGGGGCCTGGGCTCCGACTCGGAGGCTGCACGCTCGAGAAGAGGAATAGGGTGGTCGTCAAGGAGCTCGCACTTGACGCAGTCTTGGCGAAGAGGCGTCCCGCCAGCGCCAGCGGCGCGACATGAAGGATGTCCCAGAGTTCGTCCATAGTCGACCGACGAGTGGTAGACACCGTCCGACTGGACCCGTTCACCGCCAACGTATGTGCGGCGTTCTTCTGGTGTCTGCGAGGAGCAAGGATGAGGAAGCTGCACGCTCGAGACGAGGAGCGCGAAAGCCGGTGTTATTCGTTCCCAAGCGGCTGCTCGTCGTCGTCGGATTCAGCCGGCAGTGCATACGCAGGTTAGCCGAATAGCGCCCCCACGGGACAACCAGGAGCTGAAGTGCGAGGCGCACTCGAGTATGCGTGGTCGCTAGACGGGATAGTGCAGCGGGGAAGCAAGGGAGAGGTCGGTTCGGAGGGGAATGTGCAGCGTCGAAGGTGGTTGACCGACATCGCGGTGGCGGGGAGGATCTGGAGGAGCAGTAAGCTCCCGAAGACTAATGCGTGGAGGGGCAGATAGATAGATACCTTGCCCATCTCCTAGTATAGTCTCCCATTTGCCCACAGCGTCAGTTCCTGCGTTGTGTAGTCCAACGACAGGTTTGAAACGCCTGCATGTGCATTCGTAGGATGGTCGGCGCCATAGGTGAGGAGGGTAAGAGGGTGAGCCGAGGCGTATTGGTTAGAGTTCTGAGACTGTCCTCGTCGTCAGCGAGGGAGGGCGAGAAGCGAGGAAGAGACTCACACCACCGAAGGGTGCAGAAGCGCCGACGGAGGCGTGGTGACTGCTTGGGGCCGCTTCGACGCCCCTTTCTTGCAGTGGGTGACAAGGAGCAGCCGGTCGCGCGCTTGCTTGACGAGGGAAGCCGCAGGACGTTGCTGAGAGAACCGGAGGCTCAGGGAAGGTCGGCCACGCAGAAGGTGGGGCTGTCATGGTGTACTCATGAGGAGCAAGTTCGGGAATATTAACGAAAACAGCGCACCAAAAGCTGAAGCGCCCAATCCGCGAAACCACAGCGGGCTGGGGGAGGATAAAGTGGTCCACCGTCGAGCGGCGAGGGTAGTTTCAGGCGGATAGCTGTGAGACCGTCAGGCTGGAAATGCAAGAAAGACGCGACGACACACATTCGACGCTTCGTAGTGGACCTAGCGGGTTGCGCTGCGACGAGACGACCTCATCAAGGCGGACCTGCGGAGTGGAATACACCGTACGGGTATACAACCCCAGAGTGCTTCCTTATATTAGAAAGGTCGCTAACCGGCGAAGGTCTGGATGACGGCTGAGCCAAAGGGTAGAGAATAGGTCTCGACTACGCACCCTGCGGCACCAGCAGCCAAACCTCATTCAAAAGCGACAAGCAGCCAGCGCTTCCGACCTTCGTGTTTCGAGTACATCTGCGCGTCGTGGATATCGCTGGGCGGTGACTCGTTCCAGCGAAGATTCGGCCGGTATGAAAACGCTGATACGCGCGGAGGCGCTTGGGCGATAGAATTGGCCTGCACTTGCGCCATCTTAGCGGCGGGGAGCCCGTATACTGTACCATTTCGACCAAGTGTTCATCAATTTTGGAATTTTCGACATCCGGGATGCCCGAAAAATTTTCTTTTGATTTGAGGTGATTTTAGGGCACATCAAAAAATTCTGGGAGTCACCCGTCACTGAACACTTGGTCGAAATGGTACAGTATAGAGATTGTCGCGGTCGGTGGCAGGAGAGTCACACGACGTGACATCGGCTTTTGCACTGCGTCTAGCAACGTGCGGTCTTTCCTAGGCCCAAGGGCAATTCCGTTAGCGTGCTCTTTACACCGGGACGCTTCCTGGAAACGGCGTTCCTCCGCGGGACCGTGCCGCGTTATCAATCCAATCCAATCCGATGTTAAGTACCGTCAAACGCGGTGTTAAACTCGACGCTAGCTGGCTCCTCTGTGCTCCACTGGCACGGGTCGCCTCACCCTCCTCAACTCGGTTTGCGATGATCTTTCCTTCAAGTTCCTTCCGCTGGCGGCTGGACCTCAGTTGAAACCCTGCGTTTATGTTCCTGGCGCTAGCACTGGCAGGCTCCACGCAATACTCCGACGCAAAAGAAAACCTAGGCTCCGAGACGCTCAGTGCACGGTGTGAAATACGGGGGAAACCGAAGCCGTCTAATCAGAGAATCGAAACGTGAGTTCTGAGCTTCTGGACAGACTAAAAGCCTGACTGTTCACACTCGGACAGATAGATTGCAAGGCACAAGCACATGTAGGCTGTATTTGCAATCGATCTTCCCGCCTTCTGTAAGCAGTAAAACGATTCAAACGATCCGCCCTTGTAGAAGGCCGGCCGCTGAATATCTCAGAGTGCTGACGGCCATCGGCGGCTCCAGTTTCACAAAGCCTCCCAATGCATTCGGAATACACCGGTTACCGGTAAGGTACTACACCGTTAGTTTCATCAAACCCACTGAGAATTCCGGTGCTATGTAGCTACTGAATTTACCCGGCTGTAAGTGTATCGTTCATACTCCTTCTATAATCCGTACGCCCTGTAGATCGCCGCACTAACTCCACGATTTACACACGTCCGACGTGCACTGGCAGCGCTTATCTGTCACATGTCTATCTCGCTTCTCGCTTCTCGCTTCTCTCTCCCACTCTGCCACCTGCATGAAGCTCTTGCCAACGTCCTCGCTTGCCAGTTCAATGTACACCGTCGCGTTCTCGCGCCGTCCTCGAAATCCATCTCTTCCACCAGCTTTGCCCCGAACTTTGTCCGTGCAAAGCGCGCCACCATGCTGTGAAAAGTTTACTCGAGAGATCCTTCCCATGGACTCCAACTCTTCGGGCGTCCGCGGCCCATGCAACGACCAAGCCGGATGAATACTCGGGCCAGATGACACCCTTTGTAGCCTGAGGCTGGCCTTGAAGTTCTTGCACTCCGTCCAACCGTTATACAATGTCTACAGTCCACTGGCATTCCGAGCATTACACACTCTTAGCGCCGCGTGTAATCTATCTCCATTTGGATCCCTCTGCTCACTTACTCGGCGCTTACACCCAGCCTTATCCCGCAGCCCGTCCACAGCGCTCACTTATACTCAGCGCTCACACCCTGGATCTAACCCCCACCCTTCGCGATGCCTCCGCGCCGACCCACGGTGAGTGAATCCCTATCTTATTGACCTCACTCGAGCGCGATACAGGGCGCGACTTGGCGCATTGGAGATCTTCCCATCACCGATTTATCCTGGGGAGCTATACGTGGCGACGCGCAACACAAGTGCGGGACCTGCGGCATTCTCTTGCTCACGGGAGAGAAAGCCGGGTTCTGCTGCGGCCCCAAAGGCAGCCGCTTCCACGATGTGAAGCCTCTCCCCGCTCTTCCCCCTCAGTTTTCCGCATTCGTCAATGATCCCCGCATCTCGCAACTGTCTCGAAGGCTAAATCTCATCATGTCTTTTGCATCCCTCGAAACCACACATCCTTTTCCCCGTAGACCCGCCGGCGGTCCTTCGTTTCTCGCCATCGGTGGACGCGTCTATCATCGTGTGCGTCCCAATCACGACAATTCTGCCGTTCGATGGCTGTTATACGATGGTTTCGAGGACACCACGCGCGCTCCGCACCAGTCATCAGATTGGTTTAAAGACATTCCTCCATCCTGGGTTGACGCCTTTCGCGCCGCGCTCATCGAAGTCAACTCTTTTGCATCCTCCCTTCGATCCCTTGGTCAGCTTCGCTCCCAGGGCACTCCCCATGTCGAGCTTATCCTCGAGGACCGTGGTGCAGCTGAGATCGCCGCCGTCATGTCATACTCCAACACCACGCACGCGGAAATCAAGGCGCGCAGACTCATCGTAGTAACGTCTCATGGCGAGAATCAATCCATCTCGACCGTTAGTCGCTTCTGGGAGCCGCTGTCATACCCACTGCTCTTTCCCCACGGCACTCTTGGCTGGGGTATCGTCGAAAACGCGTCAGATGTTGCAGGCCTGGACCCTAATCCCAATGTAGACATTCCGACGACGCAGATGTGGTACTATCGCGCCAGAATCCTTCGCGAGCCCCGATTCTACATCTTCGGGCGCCTTGCAAACGAGTATATTGTGGATATGTTCAGTCGCAATCTGGAGACGTGACTCGCTTACATCCGTTCCAACCAGCAGCGATTACGCCAGAACGATGCACTGCTCATGGGCTCCGCCGCGCCGGTGGAACCGTCTGAAAATATATATCTCCCGTCCTCCTTTCTGGGTTCCTGGCGCTGGGCATCCGAACAGGTCTCGGACTCACTTGCGATTGCCGCTGCATTTGGCCCGCCGACGTTCTTCATTACCATGACATGCAATCCTGACTGGCCGGAAATCAAGTCACAGCTCCGTCCCGGACAAACTTACGCCGACATCCCTGTCGTTGTAGTCCGCGTCTTCAAACGGAAGCTGTCGCTCCTGCTCCTCGCACTCAAGACCATGTTCCCAAACGTTGGACGTCCGATTTACTGCATATATTGCATCGAATTCCAGAAACGAGGTCTTCCACATGCTCATATCCTGATCAAGTATCCAAAAGCCTGCATTGAGCCCGCAGACATCGACTCTGTTGTCTCTGCGGAGATGCCGGATGATCCCTCTGATGCTCGCCTCATTCGGAAGTACATGATGCACTCTCACCCCGGTCCGGATTCAGAGCCATCCAGTTACTGCCAACGCGTAAACGAGGACGGATCCCGGCGGTGTCGATTCCGCTATCCCTTTGCTTTGAACCGCAAAACCACGATTGACAGTGAAGGGCGCGTCCTCTACCGTCGGCGAAAGCGCGGCGATGAAATGGTCGTCCCTCATATCCTCCCCCTCATCCGCGAATTTGAGTGTCATATCAACGTCGATGTCGCAAATGCCTCGCACATGTTCCAGTATATCTTCAAGTATATTCACAAACGTGAGTTGCCGATTTTGTTGCATCTGAGTTGGAATTGATTTTGCACAGCCGGATGTTCAACTCGATATCGAATCTCTGCGCCCGAGGCCGAATCAATTGACGAGATAAAGGATTTTTGGGACGCCAGATACCTCTCCGCTGGCGAAGCGGCATGGCGTATCCTCGGATATCATGTCACCGCCAAGGAGCCGGCCGTGACATCGCTTCCGATTCATCTTCCTGGCTCCACCACGTTCCACCAATACAGTCGCTCGAGTGCCAGTGTTCTATCATCTCTCGACCGTTACTTCCTTCGACCTATCGGATCCTTTGCCTTTGATGGCGTTGTTCGCACATTCGATGCTCTCACATACGCCGAATATTTCGGTATCTTCCGCTTGGCAAAATATGACCCCCAGAAAGCTGGACAGGAAGGCTACTTCGTGGAGCAGCGCAACCAGACGGGTTCTCCTCAGCAGCATGTCATCCTACGAAGCGCTGTCCGTGTACACCTTTCGCGCATCCACTCGATTCGACCATCCCAAGGAGAACTGTTCTATCTGCGCTCCATTCTACAGACCCGGGCTTGCCGCTCCTTCCTCGACGCTCGAACGGTGGCCGATATTGTCTACGCTTCATATCAAGAGGCCGCTAATGCTTTGGGTCTGTTTGCCGATGCCAATGAGGCGATGTATGCTCTCATGGAGGCTGTCCAATCTCTGCGCACGCCCAGAGAGCTTCGTGTTCTCTTTGTCCATCTCCTCACCAACGAATGTGTGCTCTCTCCGATCCTGCTCTGGGAGGAATTCCGCGATGATCTCTCGCGCGACTTTACCTTACGCAACAATAATGCAGTCGAGGTGGGTATAAATCTTGCCCTCGATGACTTGGGCCGACTGCTCGAGGAATACGGCAAAGAGCTCGGCGACTACGGGCTACCTGAGGCAACCTTACACACGGCGGAAGTTCTCCACGAGCTCCAACGTTGGAGCGCGAAAGCACCGGAACTCGAAGCGCGCGCAAACAACATGATTGCGCTCTTCAAAACAGAGCAGCAAAACGTCTACACCCATATTCTTTCCGCTGTTTTGGCCAAGCAGCCGCTGGCTGTGTTTGTGGATGGAAAGGCAGGGCGAGGAAAGACTTCGTTGGTTGTTGCTCTTTGTGACAAACTGCGATCCTTCGGAGAGATTGTGATTCCGACAGCCACGTCAGCATTCGCAGCGCAACTCTATCCCGGCGGGCGGACGACACATTCTACCTTCAAGGTGTGTACGGTTCACCCTATCCCACTGCTACTCACGTCCACAAGGTGCCCGTAAACGAGAAGAACGAGTTGCTCAAGTCGTCAATTCGGCTGGATAGCTCCCGCGCTGAGCTCATACGTCAAGCCGCCTTGATTGTCTGGGACGAGGCCCCAATGGCGAATCGCGCCGTCTTGGCCTGTGTCGATCTCATCCTTCGGGAAATCATGGAAAGTGATGTCCCTTTTGGCGGAAAAGTCTTCGTGTTGCTCGGTGACTTCCGCCAGACATGTCCTGTGGTCCGAGGTGGCTCTCGCGCGCAGGTAGTCGACGCGTCAATCAAATCCTCTCCTCTCTGGGAATGCTTTACCATCCTGCGTCTCACAGAGCCTATCAGGAACGCCCAGGACCCTGAGTTTGCCGATTTCGTTGACACAATTGGCGATGGAGCTGGCCCCGATGTTTCACTGCACTTGCTAGAGCATGTCGATGATGCGGACAGTCTCCTGGCGTTTGTCTATCCTCCTGACGTACTCAGCGATGCTCTAACATGCCTCTCACGCTCGATCCTCGCTCCAACCAATCGGCAGGTCGACTTCTACAACGATGAAGTTATGGCACTTATCGAGGGGACGTCGAGCACCTACGCATCGGCCGACTCCTTCCGCGAAGGTTCGGATCTCGGAGTCCTTCCACCAGCAAGCGTTCTCGACTATGTTGCTACAAATACTCCTCCTGGACTGCCCCCTCACTTACTGACCATTAAAACAAACGCAATATTCCGACTCATCCGCAACCTCTCCATCGATCGCGGCTTGGTCAAGAATGCACGCGTCGTTGTAACCAGCGTTGGCATCCGCCTGATTACCGTGCGACTAATTCGGCCGGGGGACATCGACAACGAGGACGACGAGATTCTCATTCCGCGAATTTCATTTGACGCGGTATTGCCGTCAAAGCATACTATGCTCCGAAAGCAGTTCCCTTTGGCCGCCGCATATGCTACAACCTTCAACAGTTGCCAGGGACTGACTTTAGATCGCCTTGGAGTGGATCTCACGCGCCCTGTGTTCTCACATGGTCAGTTGTACACTGCACTGTCGAGAATTCGACACCGCACGCATGCACGCATCAGATTACCGGCCGGGGAAACTACAACAACCAATGTAACATATCCCGAGATTTTAGTATGATCTTCTCCTCAACTTGAATGTGGCCGGAGCGAAGCGACGGCTCTGCCTTGTGCTGCTCATCGGTACAGCTGCTAAACTTTAAAGTGACGCTTGGCCAGGATGGGAGATTGATACGGCAGCGCTCGTGTTCGTTCTTCGCCGTTCAATATGACAGACAGATGGATTCGGCCGATCGTCAATAGAAGTATACAGCAGGTGGTCCTGTCGCGTATGGTGTTCCTGGCATGGAAGCGGCTTGCGCTGCGCTCGGACGATTCGTTCGGAGGCGGAGGGACTACGCGCTAACCTGCCCAACAGGGTCGACGGGGACAAAGCGGCCGCGGACTTGCTTGTGGGGCAAGAATCTGTGGCGTCGATTTCTCCTTCTCCGCCATCAACAAGCCCCCCCTTTCGCTGCAGGATCATAACAAGCAGCGCGAAAGAACAACACTCCAACCTGTCGTGGGACGGTCGACGCGCGGCGGCTGTTTCGTGTTCTCCATCTACGACACGAACGTGGACAGGCCCGTTATACTCCTCCATCTACCGCTCCCGAAGGCCTGTCCGCCACGCCGCCACACAAAATCAAATACAAATCACGCGCGCGATGGACGATAAAAAAAGCAGAAGACAGACGCAGGGAGATGCTTGTATAAAACCCTTCATTTTGTTCCGCTCCCCTTCCGTCCGCGCTGGTGGCCGTTCGCTCTCATTCTCACTGCGTCGATCTCACCCAATCTTTCATCATCATCATGGCTGCCCCACCACCTGGACCCCCGCCGCTTTCGAGCACCGTCGGTATTTGGTTGATTTGTGCATTTGTGCAAGCTGTGTGCGTCCTTCTATCTTCGTTCTGCCCTTGCTCATGTTCGTAGCCTACAAGGAATGGGCATGCTTCAAGCGTTCTTGCATGTCTTTCCCCAGCCTTTTAGTTCCTTTGCGCTGACATCCGAGCAAGGTACTTCGTGTGGTACCCGAGAGACCCGTGGTCGGTAAAAGGAACCGTCATCGTGCTCGTGTGAGTTGTTCCTCCGTATTTCAAGTTCCCCCCTCGAATACTGACTCGACATACAGGCTGTTGCAATGCATCCAACTCGCAGGAGCCATCGCGAACATATACGCATGGTTCGTGGACGGGTTCGGGTCGTTCGACGAGCTGAATACGATCCATATGTGCGTTTTCTATCCGTCCTTCATTCATTGAGCAAAGCTGATGATGTATTATGTATGCAGGCAAGACATGCTCCAGTTGACCGCGCTGTGGTTGAGTATATTCGTGGCACAAACGTATGTGTTACCAGCTCCTCGCTCTTCTCCTCTCCAACGCGGACTGTGTTCAGGCATTTCGCCCGTGCAATATATCAACGTATGTACAACCCGCTCCGACTCCACACGCACGTTGCTGAAAAAGCACACTAGTGATGAAACGCAACCTCATCCTCCCACTCTTTATCTTCGTGTTTGCGCTGACTGCGCTCGGTGCCGGTCTGGGTGAGCACTTCGCGTCTTCTATCTCATTCGCTTGACTGATTACTCTATGATTACAGGCCAGGTGATACTCGCGTGCGCCTTTGTTTTCAACTCGCTGGTGGTTCGCTCATCCACGACCGTTTCTGTAGCATCGGCCTCAAGCACTACTCCAACCTCGAGCACACAAAGGTTACTTCCAACATGCAAGCAGCATTTGCGCTCGCCGCTGATGTTTTGATTACCGTGGGTCTGTGTTGGCGATTGAATCAAGGGAGAACGGGCATGCAGTCGTGAGTCGCTTCAACTCTCTTCTATTTCATATCTCTCTGTTCCCAATTGTTTCCTTTCCTCGATCATCACCGTGAATAACACGCGCACGTAGGACAAACCGCGTACTCAACTTCCTTATCATGACTGCGATAAATCGCGGCGTGTTTACCATGATCTTCGCCGTTATTAACATTGCACTGGTGTGTACCAACTTTCTGTCCGCATCACCGATCTGACTCGCTGCTATGCAGTTCCTTACGACGCCCGGAACGTTCTATTTTATGATCGGAATCCTCATCAGCGACAAACGTACGTCTCCCGTCCTCGGCTGGTCTCACTCCTCATACATTCCGCTAACCCATGCATGGCAGTATACATGAACAGCCTTCTCGCCATCCTCAACACCCGCGAATACGCGTCCCACCTCCGCGGCGGCATGGAAGTGAGCGACGGCTCCTCCCGCCCGCCGTTGAGTTTTGCTGCACGCACCGGTGGAACTGGAACGGCACAATCCGGTGGATTGTCGATGATTACTGTGACGGATACTCAACGTGGCGACGATTTGGAGTGCGTTTCTCTCTCTCTCTCTTTATTTGTGATGAACTGACGGTTTCACGCAGTATGAAGGATTTCAGTGGCAATAAGCACATTGACTTTTGACCTTTAATTATCACCTTGCGTCTGCGCACTTGCTTTCTGTCGCTTGGTCTATCCTGTACATATTAATATTGCTCATATATACCACGCTTTGCAGAGTGATCTGTTGAACGCGTGTTAAGGACTTATGATGCTTGGCAAATCCTGCGGAAGTAGCCCATCTAAAGTCACTGGACGGCGGCGTGTCGACGAGACGAGAAAGGACATTTATGACTACCCCTCTGGCCTGCATTGGGATATAAATTGACAATCGGGGGGGGCTCCTTGATCCAGCACCACCACCATCAAACTCGACACCGTCGCTGCCTCACCGCAGTGGCGACGTACGGGTGCGATGGGGTGGGGGCTAGGAAGTCAGGAGGGTCTTACAACCGGGCTTACACCCATGGCTACCCCCGCCAGCGACAGAGTCGCAGTGCCAGCGCACAGCACAATAAGTGCCCAGCACATTCGGTGCCCATGCCCCGCATGCCCACATCCCTCAGCCTTGACAGCTCCCAGCAGCCAAGCCCCATCCCCATCCCCACCCCACCCCATCCCCTCATCGACTCGCGCGCCCTTGTGGCCCCAGGCCATACCTCCCCGCTGCCACGTAGCCGTCGGCGGCGTTTTGACGCCGATGACAGGTCACGTGATTTTCTCCGCGGAATTCTCGCTTCGCGCGTACATATTCACTCGCTTGCTTTGTTCCTTTGTCCCTAGCTAAATTTGCAATTCCACAATCCATGATCTATAATAAACTAGCAGGGCCCCTACCACCTGAGGAGAAAGGAATCTCTTTGGGAATTTCAATTTTTCTTAACTGACGGCGGTCATAAAACGCAACCTCACCATGTCCAATACAACCAATGCATATCGATTTAGTACCGAAGGCCCTCCTGGTTCACGGGAGGGTTTCGGGGACGTGGTACATCCCTCTCGTCAGTGCCTGCAGGCTGCGAGTTCAGAGAGTGAAACCAGCAGGAGTCGGGGTGATACGGGGCCTAGTCCCGACTATCCCATGTGCGGCCCCTTCTGTGATAGCTCTGCTGCTCTGGCTGTTACAGCGACGGGCGAAGGGCGGCAACCACGTACCTTGCCAAGCTTATCGTCTCAGGAACATGACTCTCCCTGGCTGACCCCAGTAGCCAGAGTGAGTGATGATTCGGAGACCCAAGCCTCAGGCCTGAGCTTGGATGGTATGTTAATTAACGCAACAAGTAACGGAAATGAAGAGGGAACGTCAGATTCCCGCTTAAATCACCACAAAAGACGTCTCGAAGATGAGTCGGTGGAAAGCACATTACAGATCTCAAAAAGACCACGACCTGGTCCACATCTAACAGAAGCCCCAGTGGGCGGTGCAAATGGCATAAGCACCGAAATCAACAACATCTCAGGTACAAACCTGACTACGGGACAACCCGAAATAACCAACAACCAAGACACCCCAGACGACATACAAATTTATGACTGGGAGACTGAGAATGCAAACATTCGGCGGAAAAACAAACCACCACCTAAAATAAAATCGAATAAATCTACACGGTCTGCAATCACTATAGGCACTCTGAACATAGCAGGCAGAGAAGTTACACGGTGGATGGGCGACAGCAACCACAAATTCAGACATGTTAAACGGATGATTGATGAAAATAATATTGGAATTCTGGCTGTACAAGAAAGTCATATGGACAGCGGTGCAGAGACAGAATTCCATGGGATTTATCACAGATGGTTCAAGATATACTCTTCTGCACACCCAACGAAGCCCTCGTCGACAGCCGGAGTGGCGTTCCTCCTTAACAAAAAATTAATTGACACTGAGAACATAATTAAACATGAATTGGTAGAGGGGCGAGCACTTCTGCTTGTAATTCCCTGGCACAAAGACACCCCAATTGTAATACTGAATATATATGCGCCTAACACCGCCCCTGAGAGGACTCTATTATGGCGTAAACTATGGAAATTATGGTCCACAAATCCCAATCTACCACTCCCAAATATCACACTAGGTGATTGGAATTTTGTTGAAGATGGACGGGATCAAAACTCGGGAGTGGGTGACTCAGTCTCCAATGCTTTCAAAAGACTAAAAGACTTACTCCGCCTCGAAGATGGATGGCGGTCAACATTCCCGGATACCAGGGACTATACATGTCTTCAGACCCGCACAGATAGAATAACGGGAGAGATACACCTCTCTTACGCAAGGCTCGATCGCATCTGCATCGACAGCACTTCATTAATGAAATACCAAAATTGGAAAATTCAGCGTCATGCAGTCAAGTCCGACCACTTTTTAGCCTCAGTACAGCTGGTTTCTCGCCATAATGTCAAACGGGGGGAAGGAAGATGGTGTCTACCAACCTACCTCCTCAGAACGAAAAAATTTATGAACTATGTCAATAATTTGGGTATTGAAATGGAACAAGAGGCCAAGCAGCTTGATGCTGTGAACCGTAACCCTGACATGAACTACCAGACACTTATGGAGAAATTTAAGACAGACGTAGCTGCATTTGGAAAAACATGCACACAGCATACAGCGTCCGAAACGAATCGTAGAGTCAAAGAGTGGAAAGTACAAATCGACCTGGTGCTACATGATGACACCCTGTCACAAGAGGAAAAATCCTTAACAGCATATCTATTAGAAGAGCGAATTGCTCAATGTATTTGTGAAGACGCAGAAAAGAAGAAAGAACTGCGTGATGCAAAGTTCCATGCAGAAACTGAATCGCTACGTACCAATGGATGGACGAAATCCTTGAAAGGCTACCAGCAGAAAGATGACATATTTGAGTTTAGAACACATTCTGGAGGCGAGACGGAATTTGAAATGGATCCTAAGAAGATGGCCGAGATGGCTCGGCATTATCATGATGATGTTCAAACGAAAGACTTGAACGAAGACAATGATGGTGGCTATGGAAAATTGATGAATACCGAGATTGTCCTCGAACAATGCAAAGTGCACCTATCGGAGGATCAATATAAGGAAATGGATACAGTCCTGGAAGAGAGTGAGATTAGAGAAGCACTCAGACTCTCTAACAATGGAAAGGCTCCTGGAGTGGACGGACTCTCATACGAGTTTTATAAAATGCTAGATATCTGGACTAAGAAACTGAAAGGCAAAGACGAACCAGCGTTTGACATTATGGCCTTCTTAACAAATGTTTTCAGAGATGTTGAATTGCATGGCATCAATCCTGGATCCGACTTCAACACTGGATGGATGTGCCCAATATATAAGAAAGGGGATCGGGCTACGATTGCAAACTACCGCCCAGTGACATGTTTAAACACAGACTATAAATTGATGACCAAGACATACTCATTGCGACTTATGAAAGTAGCAGGATCACTTGTACACCCCGACCAAGCCGGCTTTATGAAAGGCAGGAGAATTGAAGACCAAGTTAAACTTGCAAAATTCCTTCTTGACTATGCAGATGCAGTGGAGGAAAACGGAGTCTTGGTAGCATTAGACCAGGAGAAAGCATACGACCGAATTGACCATGATTATCTCCGCAGAACTCTGCAACATATGGGCTTCCCCCCACGCTTTTATGAGTCAGTGATGAACCTATACACAGGAGCAAAAACTTCTGTCATGATAAACGGCGAGCTAAGCTCTCCGTTCATAGTCACACGAGGAGTCCGCCAAGGTGACCCACTTTCATGCCTACTCTTTAACCTGGCTATAGAGCCACTTGCATGTATGCTACGTAATTCTAACCTCCAGGGCATTGAAGTCCCCGGAACCACACGAAGAATACTAGTGTCCCTTTTTGCGGATGACACAACTATCTACCTCTCACAGTCAGACTCGTGGAGTGACTTATGGAGAATCCTCAACACATGGTGTAAGGCTTCAACCGCTAAATTTAATGTATCAAAAACAGTTATTGTACCATTTGGCTCAGAGAACTATCGTAAAAAAGTCATCAATGAACGCAGATTGAATGAGGATTCTCCGAAAAACATCATTCCCCTCAGCATGAAACTCTTAATCGATGGAGAATGCTTCCGAATGCTAGGTGCATTCCTGGGAAATCGCCTACGCGATATAACACCTTGGCCTTCAGTGCTGGAGAGAATCCGTGGAGACTTGGGAAGAGCGATCTGGGCTAACCCTGGATTTGAAGGAATGCGACATATTATTAACATGAGTGTTGGAGGACGAACTCAATACTTAACAAGAACGCAAGGAATGCCAGATGAAATTGAAGAAGCTCTACAACGAATGATTCATGCCTTTGTTTGGCATGATGAGAGAGCCAGAGTTGGACATGATACAATGAGACTACCCACTGCATTGGGAGGACGAGAAATCATGGACGTTAAAACCCGGAATGAGGCAATTGACCTGTGGAACTTGAAATCATACATGGCAGAACATAGTGAACGACCCGTATGGTGTTACTTTGTAGATGAACTGATCCGAAATGTATGGGAGAACAGCTACTTGAAGAAGAGCCCGGGAATGATTTCCAATCTTTTCCTACAAAGGATTGACCTACCAATATCCTCGAAAACAAAACTGCCACATGAAATAAAAAGGATGATAAAAACGGCAAAGAAACATGGCTTTGCATTCACCGGCTTAGCAATTGAGGAGGAGACTAAGCTAGATATGCCGATTTGGCATCACGTCAGTGTTTCAGCAGAGGCCTACAAGTCGGCATGCGCACGCCACTCAGCCAAATGCCTAAGAAATAACCATAGTATAAGAACGGTCCGAGACACACTAAAGATAGCAAATCGAAAAACAACAGATAACCGACATCCACACTTGGTCAATCCTTCAGGCATGGGACGAAAAAACTGCGGATGCAAGGAATGCCACCACGACCGAACATATCTGGATTGCAAAAATCCCGGAGAATGCATTGAGACAGCCCGAATGTTAATCATGAGCATAAATGAAAAGTGGAGTCCGCTAAAGGATATCCCTGACCTCCTTGAGACCCTTGCACTGACTGAGGAGGAGAAACTTGAGAACAGCACCCCCATTTTGGTGGACAGTGTCAAGATCTTTGATCCCAACTATAGAGTTGAAGGTGTACAAAATGGCTGCAGAATATTTACAGACACAGAATTCATGAACCAACTTCCAGCGAAACGCAGACCAAGAGATGAAATCATTGGAGATCCAATAATTGTGTTCTTGGATACAAGGATCCTTAAAATGGGACAATATGACCCTACAATTCAAGTGGCGCTCCGCATGGGCAGGGAGGGAGCCCCTGGACCAAATGAACGGTTTGAAATTACCTTCAGCGACTCCATGATCCCAAAAAACTTCAAAACAGCTTGGCTCGGAGCTCTTCTCATGATACTCCAGAAGACTGAAATTTACTCCCCTCTCATTATATGCACACACACTCCCCTGTTAGCACAATTACTAGTCACAAACAGAATTCAAGCGGAGAATGACATGGCCAATCCAGCCTTTGCATTGTTGAATGCCACGATCTCCAAATTGAATGAACGGACACAGAGAGTCCAATTTAAAAAGGTACTCCACAATCTAGCATTAGTATCCACTGAAAGCCCCTGGTATGAATTTGAAGTCGATACTTCCCCAGACATCATGTTCTACAATCCTGGAATACTCCTCCGAACAGGCTCACAACGAGTATTTTCTAGAATTCTAAAAATGAAATATTCTCTACCCCATCGACAATCTTCCTTTGTCAATGTAGAGAGAGTCCGAGACACAATCGCCGATATGGTTAAATATGACCCATCCAACACGACAATCTGGAGATCTATCCGCTCCAGAACCTTTTCTGTTAAAATTCGAGATCTTTTATGGAAGACTTTCCATAACACATTCAGAGTTGGTAATTTCTGGGAACACATTCCGACATTGGAGATACTTGGGGAATGCCCCATTTGCAAAGTGCCTGAAACACTGGAACACATTATGCTAGAATGCAGCGCCCCAGAGAGGGAATTAATTTGGCTACTCACAGAACAACTCTGGAAAATGAAGTTTGACGACTGGCCAAGAATTACATGGGGACTGGTCCTCGGCTGCAAACTCACTCAATTCCGCACTCGCAGAGGCAAACCCATGCCTCAAAAGGATAGATTATTCAGTATCCTCACCTCAACAGCCTGGTATATGATTTGGAACATGCGAGTTGAACGGCGATTACGTACTCCAGGCAAACAGTTTGAAAAAACTGAGATTCACAATAAATGGTTAAAGACCGTCAACGGAACCTTACAAAGAGAGCGCATCTTGACAGATAAATTTAAATTTGGCCCACTGGCTCTCGATAAACAAGTTGTCCTGAACACGTGGAGTGGGCTACTGCTGGATGAAGACTCCTTGCCGGATGATTGGACTAAAGACAGAGGGGTTTTAGTGGGTATTCTGCCGCTGAAACTAGGTGTCGGATAAACGACACAGCAGGAGTCCCACACTGGTATAAACGTGCATAAAGGCATTTCCTCTCGAGCTGAATTATTTTCCCGGCATATACTGGTCTATTTTCCAGTGAACCCAGCGGATGTTATTTAGAATGCTTCTGCAGACTGAGTTGCATTACATCAAACGCTCCAAAAAATAAAAAATAAAAAATAAAAAATAAAAAAATAGACAATCGGATCAGTAAGCCAAAACACCGAAACATGATGTGACGCATCACATCAATTGCTGTGCTCAATTCCTCCTCTCGTCCCCCTCAGCATCTCAGCATCTCACAACCCGCACCCACACAAAGCGTTCGAGACGAAACGTCCAGCCAAGCCAAGTACATGTATGCTTGCCACGCCGCACCTATTGCTAGCTAATCTCATTACAAAGTGACTTCTCCTCGATGCCAACAAAATGCGAGGACCGAGCGGCAGCCTCAGCGGCTATCGACGACGAGCTGAAACTGCTTATGAGCAGGATTCATGAGCTCAGAGCTCGTCGGAACTCACTGGCGCCTATCACCGTGCTGCCAACGGAGATTCTTACCGAAATCTTCTCCCTCCTGGACTGCTTCCCGCGCGCGACCGTCTTGTTGGTATGTCGTCATTGGTACACGGTAGCAAGGGGCGCAAAGTTGCTGTGGTCCCGCGTTCACCTCGATGACTGGAACCTTCCGCTCCTCAGACTCGCGGAGACAATGTCCGCCAACCGTATTGTCTCGCTCGAGATTGGGGACTGGCGGTCTCACCTGGATAAAATCGGATGCAGACTTCTAGCCCGAATTAGCCCACATCTGGAATCCTTGACCATCGAGTGCACGACGGCAGCTTTCCATCACCTGACGGCTCATCTCTCCACACTCGACTTCTCCCCTCCGAGTCTCAAGTGTCTCGCGCTGACCCGTTTTTTGCCGGGGAATGACGACGACGACGACTTGGAACGGCTCCACGATCTGGACATTGGCATGTCGGGGCTGCATTCCATCTCCCTTTCTCGCGTATGTGTGACGCGATCTCGTTGGTTGAGTGTTGGCGGCCTCAGACACCTGCATCTGTCCCACACCTATCCGCTCGACCTGAATGTGCTGCTCACAGTGCTCAAGGCCTCGCCGTCCTTGTGCTCACTGCGACTCGACAACCCCATCAGCAGATACGAAGACGACGAGCCCCCAGACGAAACGGTGCATCTCGGAAGCCTCGAGGAGTTCGTCGTCGAAGATGACCCTGACCTCTGCGCGCTGCTACTGCGTTATCTCAGCATCCCATTGACTGCATGGGTTTCCATCCGTACCTCGTCCGATTCCCCAGCTGCTCCCTTTGACCTACACGGAATTCTTGGATTTGCGCGTAAACATCTGCAAGCCGCGGACGCTCCAGCCGGCGATACCCTGCGCGTGCATATGGCGCCATACTCTGGACGCTGCCACTTCGAGATCTACAACAGCATCACGAAGCAAACCTTGTTTCTACTCGATGTCTACGTGGAGCCAGCGGCCGAGTCCACCACTCTCCGCGTGATCCTCGATGTCTTGACCGCCCCGGGACACACTCATTTGGAACTGGACGGTCTCTGTGACATGCCGGAGACTCAATGGAACCAATTCATTGCACGTATCGCCCCCCCGGTGACGCTGACCGTGGATGTCGATGAGAGAACTGGCGCGGTTCTTCAAGCAATCTGCTCCGCCGCTCCAGCATCACTCTCCGTTCTACAAACGCTTCGACTCAAATTGCCCACTCATCTGCGCATTCGAAGGCGCCTCTGGGAGACGACGATCATCCCAGCGTTGACGGCCTTGCTGCTTTGTCATTCCTCTTGCTGCGGTCAACCCCTCGACAGGGTGACCCTCGAAATAAACGCGTTGGGCAAGGAACAGCTGGAGCCGATGTTCCGCCACGGTAACAATGGCACTGGTGTAGGTGAACTCGTGCACGAGCTGGAGTGGGTTCTGAGTTGATTTTCGCATGCGGGGAGGGTATCCAAAGTTTTCACCGTTTGATTACAAGTACTGTGTTTCACCGTTCTGCGTCTGAATGTCTCGGAATCCTCTCAATTTCATTTTTGGTTTTGTTCTCCTCAAACATTGAAATCTCACATATGCCCCTTCTTGGAAATCGCATCTGCAAAAAAGCCATACGTCTCGAAGCTCGGCAACCCTCCCTCGTGAATCTGGTTGAGAATCAACTCGGTTGAAGCCGGGTCGTCGACAATCTGGGGTGTAGCGAGGGGTTATTGCTTTTGTAAGAATCCAAAATGTCGCACGTACCTCTTTGAAGTTCTTCATTTCCTAGAATACGTCGAGTCAATCGCCGAGTGATCATTGAGATTCATATTCACCTGAGCCTCAATGAATACAACAACCGTGCTCTGCGCTTCGGGGAAATCGAGCAATTTGATATCCTCCGCAGCCGCCGTGTTTGACTGGAACTGAGCGATGTTGGCATCCGCAGGTGCATCAAGTCGAAGGATAAGTACTCACCGCGACGTACTTGGTGATATTTCGCTTCACAGAGGGGAGAGCCAGATAGTTGTGTAGAACGGGTCAGGCCTTGTTATGGAACTCTTCAGCAATTTGACCAAAGTCGTTGTTACCCATCGCGTTCGCCGAGGGGAGCTTGAACATGAGAATAGCGTTTGCAGACGCCGCCCCCGGCTGGAGCTCATCGATGTACGTGTGGATGTCAGCAGTGAACCCGTTGACGTCGTGGTGATATCCAAAGCTCCGCCCGCTGGCGATGATTCGCTGGATGTCGGGGTCTGCAAGGAACTTGCGGAAGCTTTCGGTACTCTGATAAACGGTTAGTTTCATATGACAGTCTACTACGCCCATTGAGCTATTGAGTTTACCTCGCACTCCACTCGGAGAATCGCGCAAGGTGGTGGTTTCCCGAAACGCATCTTCAGTTGAAGTTCGCTTGCGAAGTGTTCGTTGGGACTCAACTGGGGAATATTTCAACGGAGATTTCATCGAGGAAGGAGACAAACGCACGATATCAACCTTCAAAAAGCACTTGCTCGCCGGAAGAGCGAGGATCGAGTCCCAGAGTTTCTCGACGTTAGACAGGAACGTCTGTTGGTCGACGTCGGGAGGCGCCAAATGGACACCAACGACGCCGACCGAGGACTTGTTGGTAGAGGGAGCCATAGCGGGGATGGTGGCTTGCAGGAAGACGGGGACCCGGAGTCATGGGGCAGGATTCTTCAGAAGATAAGTGCGCAGGGAAGAGCGCTGTTAGAAGAGTAGAGCCTATAATAACAGCTGTTGCTAGTGGTGACGTTCAGAAGTCGCCGGAAAGTCCAAAGATACATTGTCGGATGATCATGGATGCGCACCGCAGACGGCCTTGGTTGTCAAATCTTCAGGTTACGTGGAGTTCTGCACGCGCGCTGCTGGGAAAACGTGGAGCATGCATCTGTTAGCGCCGTTAGCGGAATAGCGAGAGCAAGTTGAGAAGACTATGCTCGGGCATGCTTCGGGCATGTTGACTCGATGCGAGGTTGAGAGGTGCAATGGAGATCATCACCGCTTCCATGAGTGCCAGTGAGAACTTGGAAGGACGTACAGTAGAACTCGTGATCATCCAACGGCCGCGGCGTAGCGCAAGAAGTATCCGCATGGGAAGCCAGCGAGGATAACTGACACCTTGAATTCTGAGGTTATCTATAACCAAGTTCCAGCGGCTCACATTCAAAGGAGGATTCAACTGGAGCAAGCGACGCACCGATCCGAAAAAGAACTCGCAAGCGCAAAGAGGACATGTCGGCATCGAACCGGCGAAGTACTCGATCCGGATCCAGGCACATTGACGCAGGTAGTAGTATGTCTTCCCCACTCAGTTTCGAGCTTGGGGATATGCTATAGCTCTACACAGCTGTATCCAAAAAAAAAGATGAAATAGACATGAATAAGTCCATGCAAACGGAATCGAACCTTTGATCCACTGGCACGGGGCAAAGTGCGGAGAGCATTCGCAGCATGCAACTCGGGTGTACATGGCTCCCTGCATAATTTGAGGGGGGGGTATATCGTCTATCGTCAATGAGAAAATACAGTACTGGCAGTTATGTACCTTGACGGCTCGCAGTTGCTTGATCTGCAAAACGGCGACTCATAATTCTGTCAAAAAAAAAAAAAACGAACAACGGCTATATCAAGGACATACAACCGGAGTCGAACCAGTGATCCTGGTCATTCAGCTTACATCTGAAGCATCAAGCTACTAAAGATGGAGGATGTGAGCGATCTCACAACCGGGTTAAGTCGGAATGACATTGCAAATGCTTAATGGTGTTGACTTGTTGTTGTTATTGTTTTAACAAGTTAATGGATTCTGACTGGAGGCTGGAGCTGGATGGAACCTGCGTGAACTAAAAAAGACGCAAAAAAGAGAGAAAAAAGAGAGAGAGAAAAAAACTTCGCAGCTGAGACATGCCTCGGCCTGGAATCGAACCAGGTTTTTCCCTCACACTCAGACAAGTTGGACTTTAGAAAAATGATGGAGGGAGTGTACTCACAACCGGGCTGAGTTTAGGTTGGAATGGATTGACTCAAATAGGGAGGCGGTGTGTGTATTGACGTTGATAGAAGCTCGTTGCTGTGCTGTGCCCGAGAGCTGTGCGTACGGATTGGCGGACAGATGTCGAGCGTCGATTCTTGTGGCGATCGGTGGCGACATTCAATATTCATGCATGGTGTTTTGCACAGCCTGAATAAATGCGAGTGGATATAGATATGATGCAGTGCAGCGCGAGTCTCGATTCCCGAAGCAAGTTCGCCTGGGACGTGCGTGCGAACCGGCACGGGGAGACAACTCACGGGAATTGTAATCGCGGAAGTAGACACGCAACCCTTAGATTGACCCGAGCTACATATACCAAGCAAAAAAAGCAGCGAGCGACGAGCGCCTAAATTGAACGGGCAGCCATCACACCATCAGATGGTCCCTATTCTTCCCCTGTCTAACGTCACCGCTGTCACCCGTCACTCGTCGCGGGCTTTCCTTTTCTCCTCTCTCTGCTTCCTCCGTCAACAACATACATGCTCCGCCTCCCCGTCCTTCTCATTGCTATCGCCATCGACGCCGCCCACGCCATACTGACCAACATCACCGTCGACGACACGGACACGCGGTCCATCGCGTACAAGGGAACGTGGGAGCCGTCTGCGAGCCACCAGTCGAGTTTGGATTTTGGGGGCAGCCATACGTTTAGCAGCGATGAGGGGGCGAGTGCGACGTTTGCGTTTAGTGGTGCGTTTTTTGTCGTTTCTTGTTGCTTGCTTCTCCCGCTTCTGCTCTTGTTCCGCTGTGTCTGTTTTTGGTTGTTGATGCTGATACCTACCCCACCCCACAGGAGTGGCGGTATACTACCTAGCCCCGCGCTGGCCGTACGCAGTGAGCAGCCGTATCAGCCTCGACGGGGGGATCGCGGTCTTGGTGAACCTAACGGATCCGAGTGCGTCGTCGACGCCTGCGGGCGGGAGTGAGAGTGCGCCGTGGAGCATCGCGTGGTTTGCGGAGGGGTTGAGCCAGGGTGAGCATACGGTTGTGGTGAGCATGGGGAATTATATTGTGGTGGATGGGTTCATGTGCGTGTTTTCTTCGTTTGTTGGGATGGTGGGTGCTGAGAAGGTGGGGTAGGTATACGATGGACGATGGGACGTCTTCGTCTTCTAGTGCTTCGTCGACAAGTGCTTCGTCTTCCAGTGCTTCGTCGTCAAGCTCGAGTTCATCATCAACCTCAAGCTCAAGCTCATCGCAATCGCAATCGCAATCCTCCTCCTCCTCACAATCATCAAGCGCCAGCGCCACCTTCGCCGCATCCTCCTCCCTCCCCTCCACACTCCCCTCCCACGCCAACCACGGCATCACCATCGGGCTGGCCACTGCCCTTGGCCTCGCGACCCTCCTCGCCGCCGGCATCCTCCTCTTTGCGTGGATCCGGCGCAGCCGCCGGAGGAGGCGGCACTCGCTCATGCCGAAGCCGTACATCGACGAGGAAGATGGTGCGAGCACGCATACGTGGCCGAGGACACGGAGGCTGTTTGGCGGTGGTGGTGGTGGGGCGAGGGGTGTGTATGCGCCTGTTGCTGTGGGTTCGGGTGTGGGGCATGCGCAGGAATCGTCATCCAGCTCGCGCTCGGGCCTTATCAGCGCGTTTCCGTACCCGTATAGTGCGGGTACACCGCCGCCGTTGGCTCCGAATCGAGCGGGCAGCAGCACGAATCCGTTCACGGACCCTTGGGAGGCACACTTGCAGTCACACTCGCAGGCCGCCAGTGGCTCATCGTCCAGCTCCACCTCGTACGCGTATACGGGTCTGCCAGCGGGTGCTATGAGCGCTGCTGTACCGCGTCCGGGGCTGCATGCTAGCCCTTCGACATCCCAAATCATGCCCCCTACCTCATCGACGTCTACATCGACGTGGGCACCAAGCTCACATATGACCATGACGATGACCGCACCCTCCGTGGTACCGACTTCCCCGTCAGCGTACTCCAACGCCAGTGCGGGTATGACCCCGCGTGTGGGACTCAGCCGCGCGACGACGAGCACGGCTGCGAGCAGGGTGGTATTTGCGCCTGCGGGAGGGGTGCCACGGGATGTGGATGCGGAGGGAGAGGGGGAGGAGGTGCGGATACGTCGAGAGAGGCCGCGGATGGCCATGGGGCAGACGACGACGACGGTACCGGCAGTGGACCCGCCGCCGTATGAGAGGTAGCGAGCGGGGACTGTGGGGAGCGGATGGGGGCGCCGGCGGAGGACGTCGTCGATGATCATGACTTGCATTTCTTTTTTTTCCGCATTGCTGCTATATACTCATGGACTCTTTTTACGCGGCCGAGGTTAGGTAGATGCCAGATGGAGCGCTAGCACTGATATATCTCATACATAACTTATCATCTCTTTTTCAATTCGTTGTTGTTTTGGGACAAATCGCATTGCATACTTGGCGACACACAGGCAGCTGCAGGTAGATCAAGTGTTCATAGGCAGCGTTAGAAATTGTGTGGGCAGACATGCACGCGCCGGTGTGATGGGCGCTTCCACTTTACATTGCATGCTGCATCCCTCGTAGAGTCTTGTGGATCCGGTTCGACTCCGGTTGTATGTCCTACCATGCGAATCTCTCTCTTTTTCTCTTTGTTTTGTTCTGGACTTGTTCAGGTCTTGCAGGTTTCAGAATATACTCCACAAAACGCTGTCTAACCAGGACCTGAACGGTACCAGCTAAGTAGATAAGTGTTCAGAGTCGGTAGTCTATCAAACGCCTCAGGCCCCAGGTGTATGTAGGCAATACAAAAATTGTGTGGGCAGACATGCATGCGCCAGTGTGATGGGCGCCTCCACTTTACATGTTCGAGGATGAACCTGTCTGTGGTGGATCACTGGTTCGACTCCGGTTGTATGTCTGGAATGCCGCGGGCGTCGCTTTTTTCTCTTTGTTTTGTTTTGGGCTTTTCCAGGCCCTTCAGGTCTCAGAATATGCTTACTCCACAAAGTGCTGTCCAGTGTCCAAGCGATGTCTAACCAGGACCTAAACAGTACCAGCTAGATCAAGTGTTCAGAGTCAGTTCAGGTGTGAGTATGTGGGCAATACAGAAATTGTGTGGGCAGGCATGCACGCGCCAGTGATGGGTGCCTTCACTTTACATCTTGGATTCTTTTCACAATGTTGCGGTGGATCACTGGTTCGACTCCGGTTGTATGTCCTAGCTTGAGGTTTCCCTCTTTTTTGTTGTTTTGTTTTGTTTTGGGCTTGTTCTGGCCCGTCGGATTTCAGAATACTTATGCTCCACTGGGACAGAACACTGTCTAACCAGGACCTGAACAGTACTAGTGCCAGGTAGATCAAGTGTTCGGAGTCGGTAGTCTCAGGTGTATGTAGGCAGCACAGAAATTGTGTGGGCAGACATGTACGTGCCAGTGCCATGGGCGCCTCCACTTTACATTCCTCTAGGATGACTTTGCGGTGGATCACTGGTTCGACTCCGGTTGCGTGTCCTCCTGTAATATGTGCCGTCTGAATCCCTTTTTTTTTTTTTTTTTTTTTTTTTTTTGTTTGTTTGTTTTGTTTTGTTCAATGCCCTTCAGAACATAATCCACAAAACACTGTCTCACCAGGACCTGAACAGTGCCAGGAAGATCAAGTGTTCAGAGTTGGTACATAGTTTACCTTCGCTGGACATGTAGGCAGCGTAGAATTTTGTGTGTAGACATGCACGCACCGGTGCGATGGGCGCCTCCACTTTACATGCTGTGTATCCAAGGATAATCTTGTGGTGGATCACTGGTTCGACTCCGGTTGTATGTCCTGTTTGTCGTCTGAACCCTTTTTTTTTTTTTTTTTTCTTTTTGGGGGGGAAGGGGCTTGTTCAGGCCCTTCAGGTTTCAGAATACCACAAAACGCTGTCTAACCAGGACTAGGGGGTTCACAACAGGCTGTTTAGAGGTTGTTTAGCATTTTGTGTAGAGTCTGTTCAGACAATTTACAAAACCTTTGTTGGAGGGCTCAAACGAAGGGATGTTCACGATGTCCAGCTAGATCGAGTGTTCAGAGTCGGTAGTCTATCAAATGCCTCAGGTGTAAGTTGGGCAATACAGAAATTGTGTGGGCAGACATGCACGCGCCAGTGCGATGGGCGCCTCCACTTTACATGATAGATGGATCTCTGAGTGTTGTCGTGGTGGATCCGGTCGTATGTCTGGAATGATCTGTGCATTGCAGTCCCTTTTTTTCTGTTGTTTTATTTTGGCTTGTCTGTCTAACCAGGACCTAAACAGCTAGATCAAGTGTTCAGAGTCGGTAGTCTATCAAACGCCTCAGGCCTCAGGTGTATGTAGGCAATACAGAATCGATACCCGTGGAGAAGCAGAGCTGGTGTGCTTCGACAGAGGGATCGTCGCTACATGGTACACTGGACGAGGTGAGGTGGGCTTCCGGAAGTTGGTAAAAAAAGCTCACCAAGAGCAAACAACGAGAAGATCCTGCTCCTCAAGTGCTGTACTGAAGTTGGTGAAGGGGAGCCCGGTGAAAACTGTGTGCCATTCGCTGGGCTGCGCAGTGATACGTGCATATTGAATGGTGGTGGACAGTTCCGTGAAAGTGTCTTCAATATCCGCCAGCATCCATCGGCCAGAGTCGATGGCATACGAGAACATGTGAGAAGGCTTGGGGAAGGGGATGTTATAGCGTGCTGAGGGACGGAAGGAACGCCAGCACTCTTCGCGCGCAAGGAGAGAGTCGAGACGCTCCGAGGTGTTCAATATTTCCAACGCACGATTGTTTTCTTCAACCCCTGCGAGCTCCTGCTCCGCCCAATAGCGGATGGTAAACGAATCCGAGATGATCCCAGCCAGTGTTCGGTTCCCCGAATGCAGACCCGATGTGAGATCGTTAAGAGGGAGATGGAGTAGGGCTCTGAGGATGAGTTCTGGCGGCAGGTCCAGCAGACAGAGTGTTGGTTTTGTCGCATCGGACATCGAGGGAGAGCAACCCGTTTGACAGCATGAAATTTGAAGGATGGCCCAAAATTACATGGGGACTTGTACTGGGCTCAAACCTCATGCACTTCCAAACAAGGAAGGGTAAACCTATGCCTCACAAGGAGAGGCTCTTTAGTATGTTACTTTCAACAGCATGGTACACAATTTGGAACATGCGAGTTGAGCGCCGAATACGCACACCTGAAAAACAATTTGAAGTATCGGAAATACACAACAGATGGTTGAAAACGATCAACGGGATCCTTCAACGGGAGCGTATCCTGACTGATAAATTAAAATTTGGCTCACTTGGAATTGACAAACAAGTCGTCCTTAACACTTGGAGTGGGCTACTGCTGGATGAAGATTCCCTGCCAGATGATTGGCTTAAAGAACGAGGGGTTTTAGTGGGTATTCTGCCAATGAAGCTAGGTTTTGGATAAATCACACCATCACAGGAGTCCCACACTGGTAAAAAAAAAAACGTGCATAAAGGCATTTCCTCTCGACCGACAACTTCCCAGCATATACTGGTTAATTTTCCAGTGCACCCAGCAGATATTTCTTTAGAATGCTTTGCAGACTGAAGGGTATTAGCCCAAATGCTCCAAAAAAAAAAAAAAAAAAAAAAAGAGCAACCCGTTTGACAGATCAGCATAATGTCACGCTAAGCTGTGCTCATCACCCTTGCTCTTGCCCGCCATGTCAACGAAGCAGGAGGGGACAGAACTCCTGGACCTCCCGCCGGAACTCATCCTTGGCTGTCTTCTTCGCCTCTCCTTGGACGATATAGCCTCCTGCCTCCGCGTCGGAAACAGTCTTCTGGCACGCATTATCTCGGACTCGCTGGCCATTCGCTATCGGGTCGAGCAGGAGTTAGCAGGAGTGGAAGAAAATCCTGGCGTAATGTTGGATCTCCCCACCTCCGTACGTCTCGAGACCCTCCGCGAGCGCGAACACCGCTGGCACACCTTCTCCCCCGCAGCTCGGTACACAATTCCCTACCGCATCCCCTTTCTCTACGCCATCGCATCTGGGCTGTGGTTTTTGGCGGAGGCAGAAGATAGCGCTGCAGAACTGGCAATATCTCTCCATTACGTTGATCTATCGCCCGCGGCGCAACATCAATGGCGCATTGCGTTTACTGGAACCCCATTCGCCAACTTCACGACGGCTCTTGAAGAGCACGATCTTCTTGTCATTATATCATGGTGCGTTATCTTCCCAAAACTGGAGCCGAAGCCAAATAAAACTATTCCCTTCAGCGTCCGGTGCCTCGATGATCCATCCATGGTGACTGTAGATGCACATCTTTTGTTGTTCTCCAGCGGCACACCCCATCCTCTCGCAGCGCAACCTGTGATTCATCTCCACCGTCAACCCGCAACTCATAATGTGGATGTAAATGTCGAGGTTGCCGGACATATCCTGGTGATTTCGTGCGTCGACTGGGAACATTCAGCATCTCAGACAAACCTACTCTATGTATTTGATTGGAAGAGAGATATTTCCCTGATCGTGCGTTGCTTCTTCGTCGTGCGCTGTGTAATTTCTAACGAACTTGCTAGGCGCCGACTACTGCGACGACCATCGGGATGGCGTTCCTGACACCGAATGTCCTCTTGATACCCAAGATGCATAACTCCGTCGACATCTACTCTTTCTCCCCCGAAAACACCACAGAGTTGCTCGAATACCCGACACCGATCTCCTTTGGTCTTCCCCTCCTTCAACCCAACCATTTCCTGTCCCCAATGGGAGTTCAAAGTCGTCGTTCGCCGAATCCATGTATCAGAGTGTCACATCCAAATTACCGACGCGCCAAGTTCCCTGTAACGTCGGACAACACAATCATCTTCCTCTCATACGAAACACGATTCCAGGCTCCATACGGTACGAGGACTCCCCAGACACACTTGTGTGTCATCCGCCCCGCACCTCTCCTGGAGAGCATTTCTATGATCGGCTTCCCGCCGTATATCCCGGGTGCCTTTCATCTGCCCTATCAGAAGTATGATAATGCCAGAGACGGTACCCCCGCCAAAACGCTGCAGGTGCTGTACTTCGGATGAGAGGGCACAGAACGAGAACACTATATGGTTCATGTATTGTCTCATCGTGTTTTGTTAAGTAATGCATTGGCATTCGACAAATCCTTCACATGCATCTTGCCTGGGACGAGGACAGTCGGCCGAATTTGCTTCCGCTTGTCGCACCGAATGATGAACATTGGTAGGTTGTGGCGACAAAAGAGAAATAGACCGTAAAGCTAAAGAGGAATGTGATCAGAGAGAGACCTGAGACGATTCACTGCGGCGGGGGACAGCAGCCGCGTTGGCGGAAGACCGGGCCGCTGGGTCACACATCAATGATGTGTGAAGGTCTGTGCGCACACACCCAGCCTCTCGCACACAGCAACGAGGTTCTATCAACGTCCATACACCACCTCCTTGGTCCATCCCAACTCAGCCTGGTTGTGAGAACCGTCCAATCTCGCTCCCTCCATCATTATGCGTTAAAAGGTTTCTCTGTATGTGAGGGAAAAAATTCCTGGTTCGAAGCCAGGCCGGGCCATTTCTGAACAGCACCCTCTTTTCCTTTTTTCCTTCTTCCTTTCCTTGGTTGTTCTTCAAGTTTCTGGTTCATACACTTTGTATACAATATCAGGGGGGAAAAAACCGGTCTACATCCAGTTTCAAGTTTTTTTTTTTTTTTTTTTTTTGTTCTTCCTTTCTTAGGTCTTTGCTAGTCCCATACCCAAGAGTCCATCGTTACATTGTTACAACGAATTCCACATCAACCCGCTTGTGAGATTGCTCACACCCTCCCTCTTTACTTTATGTTGCGAGGTGAATGTGTACTGGTTCGATTCCAGGCCGGGTTATTGACTACGTCACACAAACGCTTCCATTGTTTTTTGTGTCTTTGTTTTCTACTTCATATAAGTCTTACAGACATGTTCTTCTGGTTACCAGACCTGGCATTATTTCCACATGTGGCCCTACTATGCGGGAATACAAAGGTACAAAGGTCCAAGGATTATTCAGGTTGAGACTGCAATTCCGCGATCGCGAGTTCGGTTTTTTAACCCTAGCCCCCTTAATGGTGCAAGAGTCAACGCTGGATATTTGTCCGAGTCACCGCCAATGCCAATTCCTACGCACAGCAACGAGCTTCTATCAACGTCCATACACATACTGCCTCCCTATTTGAGTCAATCCATTGCCCTCCACCCTTGGCTGTCCAGTCGCAGATGCCGTTGTGAGGTGCAAAGCTGGTTCAATTCCAGGCCGGGACATTATCATGATTCGCTCCCATTTTTTTTACCAGACCTCTTCTCAGGGGCAGTGGTTTCTGTCTCTCAATCGACGAGATTCAAATTGGGGGTGTTCGATTTCTGGGAGAACGATTGTTATTTCCACGTGCGGCCGAACTTGAAGGATTATTATTGAATTTATTCAAGCCAAGGCTGCAACATTGATTATTATTTCCACAAGTATCGTAAATCATGCTCGGCAAGCCGCCCAGTGCGCCGATTACATTGCGTATGCGTACGCCCCCGTCCTGGGACTCCTGGAAGTGTTGGAATCCTGACGACGTGTGCGTAGAGGTACCAATGCAGGTTGCGGTAGCGCCGGTGAGGACGCCAGCTTGTCTTCCGACGCAAACCACGAGAAGGAGCCCCGATTGCGTTTCGATTCTGCAGTCCGTGAGCACGATAATACACGGGAATGAATCACAGGACGCACCAGCGGCTCCGTCGACATCCCGCGCTACAAGCGGGAGCACTGGCTGCTTGACAGCGTAGGACTCGATGGCGAACTTCCACCTCAGGTTTTGCTCCGCCGTGCGGCGCTGAGTGCGGGTACGTACGAGAGCTACGATGAGAACAGCGGTGACGATGCATGCGAGGACGATGAGGACGATTATTATGGTTGTAGCTGCCATTAGAGGCAACTATTGCGGTTAGACGACTCCATGAAATGAGCGCAAACATGAGACGCACACGAAAGAGCCCAAAGGAAAGCTTCCGGAAGGGTATCGGCGGTTACCGGCGCAAGAAGTCGCGCTGCGCAAGTGCAAGGGAAAAGCAAGGAGATTAACGGCGTCGACGTCCAGAGAACCGAAAGAAAGGATGGGACGCGACGATGAGAGGCGGAGGCAAGACAGAGGGACGGAGCCTGAGTTTATGAAATTCATTGGCAATCGAATTCAAAGAACAGGGGAGTCGGGGTGGCGACGAGATGGGGTCATCTGACAGAGGACTGTATGGTCGAAACGGCGGGAGTACGCTACACAGGGCGACTTTCGAGCTGGAGGCAGGCGTGGAAGCTCTGACGGAGTTCGGAAGAGATCAAGTCACATCAATTGTAACGTGAGCCGAGCCGCCACCTCGAAAAATGGACGTCGAGTATTCATGGACGCCCCCCGCATACAACCTCGAAAAAGCACCCTATCCCACCCCGGCCTTTCATGAGCCGTTCCCAATCAACGACTTTCCGCGTTCCGCCAAATGGTTTGGGTCTTTTCTATCATTGAAAGACAACTCATTGTACCGATTCTAGGTGCTACGATGGCTCTGCACTCCTTGCTCAGTGCGAACAACGCTCTTTTCGCGTCTACACTCCCGGGGATCCGGCTCAACAGCCATCCGAATCCACCGAACCCCGCATGTCAATGCGAACGCTCCCTCAGCCCGCACCCATCGTGGACTACGTCTGGTACCCCACCGCAACTGCGGCCAATCCCGCGACCTTCTGCTTCGTCGCATCTGTACGAGAGACGCCCGTCAAGCTACTGGATGCGTCGGATGGACGGGCAAGCGCGTTTCTCATTGATAACTTCGTTTTGACGGGACATGTAGCTGCGCGCATCCTACCCCATCGTGGACCATCGCGAGCGACAAATTGCACCACACAGTCTATCATTCAACACTTTCTCAACGCGGTGAGTACATACCACAGCAACCACGGCAAATCCACTCAACTAGCACGCAAAGGCTCTACTGCGGCTTCGAAGACGCCATCGAGGTCTTCGATATCAGCAGGCCTGGCGCTGGTACCCGATTGCATACATCCCCCTCGAAGAAAAGTAAAGACGGGTTAAAAGGTCGTTACCCTTCCTTCACCGTTTCCCCCTGCCGTCTAACCGCCGCAGGCATAATCTCCGCACTCGCGTTCCAGCCCTCGTACGAGTCGGACCTCTTCGCAGCGGGAAGCCTTTCTGCCTCTACAGGAAACATCGCGCTGTTCAGCGAAGCAGAGGGTGCAGTTCCTGTGATGTTCATCGGTGGAGGGCCGGCGGCTGGTGTCACTCAGGTACGACACTTCCATTCCTCTTCCCTCCGTGCCTCAGCTCAAGTCTCGACAGCTACACTTCAATCCTAGCCGGCCACACATCCTCTACGCCGCCTTCCGCCGACACCCAGCTATCTATTCTTGGGATCTACGCGGGGACGCAGCAATACCGCTGCGAGTCTACGCTAGCTCAATCCCTCCTGATCACGAAACGCGCGACAGACTGACGAATCAAAAACGTCGCTTCGACGTCGACACGGGCGGGCGGTATCTCGGCGTTGGGGATCAGGTCGGCTTGCTTTTACTTTCATTTTGCTTTCGTGGCTGAACCAGTATTGGCTTCAAGGAAGGAAACATATCGATCTTCGACGTCGAGTCGTCTGAAGGCGAAGCAGAGCCTCATGACGTCGCCATGGATTCAAATAGCAGTACCGAGCTCCCACTGCTGGAGGAACAACGTCCGAAGCTGACGTTTACTGCACACAAAGGTATCGTCCTACCCTTAAAGTCCCTCGAAATAAAATACCGAATGATTCCTTCACTCAGACGCAATCGGCGGTGTCGCCTTCCACCCTACGCGCGCAGCGCTCGTCTCAGTCTGCGGGTCGCGACACTTTACCAGTGCGGAGACTGACGCTGAACTCGATTCGTCTTCCGCCTCGTCCTCCGAGGATGATCCCGCAGAACTGGACTCGGAGGCTGCGCCGCAAACGAAAGCCAGAGTGACGCGACGTGCGAAATCGTCCCTAATGCCCCAGCCGCGGGAGGCGGCGGTAAGGTTATGGGATTTTGCGACGTAGCCGGGCTTCTTAGGTATTTTTCCGCTCGTGTATCAGTACTAGTCCAAGCTCATGATCAATGACCCCAGCATGAATCTCTCCTGGCGCACTTCACAACGCTACAGTACTAGTCGAGGTCCGCTCCACAAGATATCTGCGGCTGCTCTTCACTATACAGCTAGAAAACCTCAAGAAACTGCCATTCCAGTCAACGTACATTTGAAATTCATCTATTTGCTCAGCCGCGGCATCTATTTACTCCCCCACCTTGGTGCCTGATACTCAAGATCAAATTCATAACTCGGCATATCGTCAGCAATGTCTCCCAGTGACAACGACAACGACGGCGGCTGCGTCTTGGACGGTAGAGTATCGACGTCGTCGCTTTCGAGAGTGAGCGGCTGGCCGTTGTCGTCCTACAACGCGTTCGTTAGTGGAAAGGAGAACGAATTGGGTGGGATACGCACCCTCCACTCCGTCGTTGTGTTATACGCCACACGGAACACCACTCCGCTAGTCGTCGTCGTCGTCGTCCCGCCCGCGGTGGCGCTCAAGCTTCCTCCCCGCCCACGGCCACGGCCCTGCTGGCCCGTCGCCGTAGCCGTCGTCGGAGCGCCAGGTGTGGGGTTGCCGACGAGGAAGTTGGCGAGGATGGTGAGTGAGTAGATGCGGCCTTGCAAGGAGAAGAAGAGCGGTTCGGCTGGGGTGGGGGGTGCATTCAGTGTGAGTGTGAAGGAGAAGTTGCGGGGGGTATATATAGATAAGAGAACGTCGACGTACCGGGGTGCAACTTCATGAGGAGGATGACCGTGATGAGCGTGTTAGAGGCGACGATGGTCCCGGAGGTCGCGATGAGCAGCATGAGTCGGCGCAGGAGACTGAAGACAATGGACGGTCATATTACCGGCGGCAAACGAAGAAGACCAAACACACCTGTGAGTCGATTGCCGCACAGCGGTACGCGTGTCCAGCCGGATAAAGGTGAAGAGCAGTACCGAGGCGATGAGGATGTCCGTCGCGGCGCAGGTGATCGCGCCGACACTGCAATTTGGGGTCAGAAATTGGAGAAGGGTGGGTGGAGGGAAGAAGGAACGCACTCCGTTGTCAGCAAGGCAGCTCCGAACGGAGAGTGGGTCGTTAGAACCAGGCCCGCGGAGGCGTAGGAGAATGCGAGCTTGAACAGGATTCAGGATGACGCAGGGATAGGCAAGGGGTGACACGGACATGGACGAAGACACAAACGATTAGAAAGGCGGTAATCAGCTTCTGCTTGGTCCTAGCAGGACGATCAGTCGGGAGGGATAGAAAGAGAAAAAAAGAGCAAACGGCCACGCACAAAGCAAAGAAGATATACGTCAAGAACAGCTGCTCCGCCGACGCCGACGCGTACGTCGCAAACAAGATAACAGCCAGCGAATTCAAAAACGTGTTTAACGGGCCTTCGGGGAACCCCGGATCCAGCGGCGGAACGAAGGGCGAAACCAGGACAGTGACATAGACGTGGGCGAATATGCCGATTGTGCAGGCCGTGTCGAATATGACGAGTGCGAGCATGCCGAGTTTGTGGGCGCGTGGACGTGAACGGGAGGGCCCCATGAGGTATCGGCAGATGAGCACAAGCTCGAGCGCATAGAGCATGGCGTTGAGCCAGGACCCGGCGAGGTAGTACCTGCTTGTGCGTCAGCATTTTAGAAACTGTTGAACGGGGGGCTACCGACGCGTTGAAAACGGAGACAGCCATGGCTCGGGTGAGGTCGAGGTCAGCCCACTAGTACGACTGCTCTTGCGAGGGAGAGAGGGAATGAGGGTCGGAAGGGAATCTGGTCTTCCTGCATGCCGGAAGCGCGAAAGGAAAGGAGCCACAATTCTGATGGGTATTAAGTTTTCGGCATAGGTGCACGGGGATATGTTTCGCGGCTGCAGTGGCGAGCTTAGGCGAAGCGTTGGCGAAGCGCCTCGTTGATTGATGCAACGACTTCGACGGTCTTCTCTGCTTGAAGTTCCGGAGTCCAAGCTCGGGAAGAATCGGGTACCTAGAGGTTTCCAGTCGCTATCAGGCTATCTGTGAGGCGTTAAAGGACACGTTGCTTCGTGGGGACGACTCGTAACGACTTACGAGTCATTCGTCATTCGGGCACCCGTCGGCGGCGTCGTCATGGTTGGAAGTTGTGAATGAATCCTTGGCTCCTTTATGTAGTGAACTAAGCGCCGGCTACTATTTTCGGGATGATGTTGAGCGCCTACCCGTTGCTTCCACCTCGAAGATATTGAGATCTCTTCGAGCATGCGGTGCGATTAGTCAACATATCTTGCAAGCTGAGACAACTTGAAAGTACTCGTGCAACCATGAATGCAATTCAAGATGCGTTCAATGTATTCTGTGCAGCCCTAGCCCTCTCCGCAACCCGTTCCTCCGCGCGACACCAAAAGTCACGTCCACCCCATGCACCAAGAAGCCAATCTTCGATAGGATCCAAACATTCCACGACGCAGAAGCGGCTGTCGGTAATTTCCTCCTCTGCCACAGCCATAGAAATGTCTGAATCCTCGGCATCCGGGGATGATAAGGAGTGATCTCGGCGTTCGCAAACGACGACAAGCAGAAGAAGCGTGTCATTCCGGGCCTCGAAAATCGTTTTGAAAAGCTCTGGCGCATACTCGCTTTCGCCGAAGGCAAGGTGTGTGAGCGCGGGTAATGCGCAGAAGATTGGGAGCAACGCAAGAGACGGTGTTTCTCCAAATACTTCAAGATGCGAGACATTCAGGAGAGGCGAAAAGTGTGCGGGACCGAGGTCGGAGTTGCCCAGTAGGGCGAGATTTATCGAGAGGCGCGTGAGCTTGGTGGGCTGTTGTAACTCTGCCACGAAATCCGGCAGGATATCTCCGATCCAGAGCGCGAGATTGGTTATATTTGGACAGACGGAAAGGAGTTGGTTGGTCTCGGCGAGAGATACGGACTCTGCGCTGCGCGCAAGGTCTTTTATGTGAGCTGGACCGTTGGAAGGCATTGTGGTCAGCAGATGCCCGAGAGTGGCTCTGGTGTTGAGAAGGATGACCTTCCAAAGCAGCGGCTCGATCCTTGCAAGTAATTAGCTTCCTTCTGTTATGCGAGAATCGAGCCCCACTGGCAAACGCACCAAATGTGAGCTCGACGGGCAACGAGAACCAGCTTCAGAGTTGTCGCTCGATCCTGCCACGCAGCGAGCTCAAAGATCATTCGCTCGAGCTCCGGAGGAAGGACGGGCCTGGGCATCGTGGTGGGAGGGGTCAAGAATGGTTGTGACAGCTGTCACGACTTTCCCATCTGGTTTGATCCGTTGCGGCTTGGAGTTTAATTATAAGAATTGCCGGGATTTTTCGAAAAAAAAATCCAAATCGTGTCCGAATCAGGACCCAGGTGATAGGCACTGTTCGGGGTCCTCCTCTTCGGGCACGAAAATTCACTGAACTTACGGTGGCAGTGCTACAATACTGTACTCGTGTGTAGGTCTACAACGTAACACATAACGCAGCCATCGTTGTGTTGTAATTATTGCGTTGCGTAACGCAGATGCTAGGCGCCGTTGTGAATGCTGGGTGCGTTACGGACGGGAAAACCCCAAAAGTCCCTTACTGTACTTTTCTGTTTCAGACCACTGTTGCTCACAGGTCCAGGCATCTCCTGGACGAGATTGATGTCAGAGTTTGTATGTGTGCACGCTGCTGCAGCACGCAAGACATGCTATTGTATGGTTCCATGTTTTGAGGCGGCCACATATGTTGCATGTTCGTGCTGTTCAGTTTGATCATCCCAGTAGTTTTAGTTCTTGCCCTAGCTTTGGATAGGCCTCGGGTACTGTTTTTCATAGGTCTGGTTCATTCCAAAACTCCCAGTAAGTCTGAAGATATGGCTTGATTTCCAGCAGAATACTCACACCGATTTTTCCGAAATTTCTGACGCGTCAGAAAGTTATTCGTAGATTAGCCCCTTTTGTACGCCTTTGTAGCTAATAAAAATGATCCAAACATATTACAGCTGAAATATCCCCCGAAAGAACGTGTTTTGACGTGTCTATACGCGTCGGACAAAGGAATTCTTTCGGATCTCCACAAAGCAGGACTCAAATGGTATATTTTAGTGTACATTTGTGATTGATTACAAAAGAAATGCCTCAAGTATGCGTCAAGAGCCAGCTATAAAGGTGTCCTTTGGGACTGCCTTTCAGCAAGACACAAAGCAACCATTTGAGCTGCGCGCAAAGGTGGTCCAGAAGTACTTCACTTGGACCACGTTTACGGGCAGCTCAAAGGGCTCCTTTGTAAGTCACGGAACGCCGCGCCAAATGATATCCTTTGGGAATGTATTTCCGCGCCAACTGAAAGGACATATCTCCGCTGGGGCTGAAAGGAACCCCGAGAGTACTGCTTTCGGAGGTAGCCGCGGCTCAGCCGCAGGTACAGCCGCGGCTTAAGCTGCGGCTCAAGGTCAGATGACCTTCTTTGCCCAAGCTCGAGCCGCAGGTCAGCGGCAAGTTCTCCAGAGAACGTTATGCGCGTTATTAAGTGTGTTGTTGCGTGCGTTATTGAGTCGTTGTGCACGTTGTTGCACACATGGTTGAGCATGTCGTTGCGCGCGCCGTCGAGTGCGTTGTTGAGCACGTTGTTGCGCGTGTTGTCGAGCAAGCGCGATATTCTGGACAAATGTTCTGCGCGTTGCTGAGTGCGATTCGAGCATTGTTTTGCAGGTCAGCTAGCACAAAGGAAAGCGGGTTGTACACAGGTTCCTTGCGTGATCCCACGGGTCAGGACAAAGAACCTTTGTGCTACCCTAGCTGAGCTGACCCGCTTTCCTTTGTGGACTGAAACAAAGCCCAAAAGTGGTGCTCTCGGACCCAGCCGCGGCTCAAACTAGGCTCAAGCTAGGCTAACCCGCTACGACCAGCGCAAGTAACCAACGAACGAGTGCCGTGATTCATCAACCCTGGAGCTCTTCGCCACCATTGTCTGCGTGATTAAGATTCAGGCTGAACGGTGTGTTGCCGTGGTTGGATGATCAAGCCGTCCCATCTGTGAATTGCCATTTTGCGTCCCAAATGCACGATGTAGACGTTGTCGAGCAAGCAGCATTGGATTGACTCGCGCAAGATCTGCGTAGTCCTGCCTCTCGCTTGTCGCGTCGATTATTGATCGCTTCTTCTCGAGGCTCGCGTCGGCGAAGACATGTTAGCTTGAAGGGGAATGCAGAGGGTCGGGTCGGGTCGGGTAGGACAAAGGCTTTGTGCGGACGCTTGACGCAAAGAATCTTGATGTGTCGGTGGCGGGTCAGCTCAGGTAGGGTCAGCTCAGCTCGCAGCTTCTGAGGGATTTCATTCCAGTCCGAGGATCGTCGCATCACGTTGTAAATGGTAAAACAAGATTCAATTCATATCAAGCCTGTAGATAGAATACGGAGTCTTTTAGATTACGAGCTGGGCAAATCGTTAACATCTCGAATAAAAGAGGCGGATAGAGCAGATGGAAGACACACTTTGGAGAAGTCAGCTTGGAGAGTCTCGCGGCCAGCGGCGCTTTAGCTTCTCGCTGCAATACAAACCGATTTTGCTGACAACGCGTTTGCCGGGACGATCGCCGTAGTTGTCCTTCGAGAATGGGGGTGGACGGGAGTCCGCGGGACACAGTCTTGGTACCCGAGTTGTACAGGGTAAGCGCACACTGGACCTGATGCTGTGTGAGAGAGGAGAAGAGAAAGAGGAACGTCACTCACCACTTGTACAACGAGCGGCACCACATGGATGCATGCCAGCGAGAGGTTTGTCGTCGTCGCGAGGGCGAAGCACGCCCTGCAAGTCCTTCGTCAGCTTGCAGAATTTCGCCAGCGTGCCGAGAACGAATGGTTGTCGAAATATTTCCTGAGATGGTGTCAGACAAGGTAACTGTACCAAATACCACATAGACACACCTTGGGATTCTTGGGGATGATTTCACCCGCATCGTTGACCACGTTGTCGACGCTAGTGAAGTAGACGGGTCCTTGGTAAGCTTCGACGTCGTCCTGGATGACGTCGACCGACTTGCCAGCGTACAGCTGGTCAACGAGCTCGATGGCCATGGAGCCCAGGTGGGTCTGCATAGCAGCTACGCGATCTTCGCTGTTTCATTGTCAGTCATTGAAAGGATTCCGAGCATCACTCACCAGTTTTAAGATGACCCACATCCCAGACACGTCAGATTCATCTACCCTCCATCGGGCTGTTGAAGAGGTGGATGATGGCGTTGTCGGGAAGCCTCGACCATGCGACGAGGACGGCGGTGTGGCTGACGAGGAGGCTGCCGAATTCATCGTGGCACGTCTCTCTCACGTTCCGGTCAGGCGGGAGGTGGTCGATGGGATGTCCCTGATCGTGACACGGGTGTGGGAAGTGGTGGCGAGAGGGACGAGCTCGGGAGTGTCGGTGTCGACGATGCCAGCGATGGGGTCTGCAGAGAAGCGTGACTAATCAGCTTCCGAATGCGGCCCGGAAGACTCTCACGTCGAGCAGACTTGACATCTTCCACGTTCGCAGCTGCATACTCACTCTCCTTCGTCCTCGTCCGAATCTACGGGGCCCACTGCCGCCGCCCCAGAGCTCATTGCCGCTCTGATCCATCTCTGACATCGGCACCGACAGCGCTAAGCCCGCGGACTGGGAACGGGTCGTTGTGCGATGGGAGGAGTACGAGTTCATGGTGCTGCTTCGCCCGCGCTCGTGTTCAACGGGTTCGCCTTGAAACGGGGTATTGTCACGCTGCCATCCGGGTAGCATCCTCCAAGAGTCTTGGTTTTCTTGCTGGGATCTGTGGATAGTCAGTAAGTGCACTTGCGCTGAGCTCGAGAAGACAACACGCCCGATAGAGCCTCCTCAGCTCTCCTCTTTGGCACCTGTACTAGCTCCTCCATGTCACTCGAGTGAGGCTACCCGAGCTGAGCGGACCTGAGCTGAGCTTGCCGCCGCATCAAGGCCCTTTGTTTCAAGATCTCCTCGCCCCGCTGACGCGTCCGCACAAACCTCTTTGTGCTATTCTAGCTGACCTGACACTCCGAGCATGACCATATGTCAATACTCAAAATAGAAGACCTTCATTCCACATTTGCGAGCTCGTCGTCTCTGACGACGCCACGATCCTGCAACGGGCATGAATTCTTCAAGACCTCGAGCGAGCGTACCCGAGCTGAGCCGTACCTGAGCTGAGCTGAGCCGCCACTGCCGCATAAAGACTCATGTCGAGATCTCCTCACGCTGATGTGTCCGCACAAAGTAACCTTTGTGCTATTCTAGCTGAGCTGAGCTGACCCGCTTCCCGCTCCGAGCATAGGACGTCCACGGCGAGCCACTGCCGAGGTCTATTACGAACACAGCAAGCAATGCAACCTGCGTATGCGCATCGCGCTCAACAAACGGCGGAACAATCTCTGGAGGACACAATATGCTTCAATATTCTATCGACGACGCGACGACACCAAGATTAGTGACAAGACGTTGACCCTACTTGAGCTGAGCCGTACCTGAGCTGAGCTGAGCCGCCGCCGCATAGAGATTCTTTATGTTGAGATCTCCTTGCGCTGACGTGTCCGTACAAAGGAACCTTTGTCCTATTCTAGCTGAGCTGACCCCCGCCAGGCATAGGACGTTCACGGCGAACTGGTGCCGAGGTTTATTTCTGTGTCTCTAACCTAGGCAGATTGCATACGCAGGATGAATTCAATACTGCTAACTTGCCGGCCTAGGGCTATCCCTAGGCCTCTCCGCGACGAACATATGTGCATCACGCTTGCCGCCGCGTGGAACGTTCTCTGGACTCTGGAGGACGCAACTGGGCGAACGGAAGGCGGCTTGGTACCGTTGCAGCGTATGCGCATCGCGCCGAATTCCACGCCCGTGGAGGACGCAGCAGGGCGAATGGAAGACGGCTCTGGCGCCGTTACAAGAGTCTTGATCGCGCTGAAGGCGGTGGCGGCGAGCCCAGCGCTGCAATGTGCTCGTTGTTTCGCCACTTGCGGCTGAGCCGCAGCGGAGCAGGTCAGCCGAGCTTGAGCCGCGGCTTGAGCCGCGGCTGCACCTGCGGCTGAGCCGCGGCTCGCTTCCAAAGCACTACTTTCGGGATTGCTTTCAGCCCCGGCCGAGAGGGATCCTTTCAGTCGGTGCGGAAATATGTTCCCAAAGGATATCTTTGGATGAGACTATCCGCGGCATACAAAGGAGCCCTTTGAGCCGCGCACAAACATGGTCCAAAAGTACTTCACTTTGGACCACCTTTGTGTGCAGCTGAAAGGGTTCCTTTGTGTTTCACTGGAACGTGGCGCGAAAGGACATCTTTGTAGTTGGCTTTTTATATGTACACAATGCAGTTCTTTTGTAATTCCACACAAATGTGGAGACAAATGTACTATTTCAGTCTTGCTTTTTGGTGAACCAAAAGGACCGCGTTGTCCGACGCGTATAGACGCGTCCAAACGCGTTATTCTGGAACAGATTTCACACTGAATCTATTTCAACCATTTCTATTGACTTTAAACATGTACAAAAAGGACAAATCTACGACTACCTTCCTGATGCATCAGAAATTTCGGGGAAAACGGTGTGACTCCATATATTATCGACATGTCTCTAATGCTGTGCACGCTTTGGTCAGATCAGATCTCAGCCCAGGGAGCCGAGCGACCGGCCTCCCTAGTGGTCTATGATGCACCTGAGTGATGTGTCACACAAGTCACACATAAGATCTACAAAGACCTCTACAGTACTGTAGTATTATGACCTTAAGTTCAGGGGGTCTTACACATTACACATTGAACTTGCCGTGTCACAAGTTCATTCGTGACAAATTACCATATATGGAAGGCCGGCGTCATGCCGCCCTAAAATTTTGATGCAATTTAGCCTAATTAGGCAGGATTTTGATGGCAAAATCGCACCTTACACATTACACATTTGTATATGTTCGGTTCACAGGTCCTGTTATATCCATGCACATCCTTCCGACTCTCTCCAAGCATCCTCCAGTCTCCAGACTTCCCGGAGACCTTGGAGGCCTCAGAGATTCCGGACGTCCTTCAGTCTTCGACCGGATGTCTTCCAACATAGTTGGGTTTTAATGCAATGAAGGTTTACTGAGCATTTCCCGTAATCGGACTTCCTTCTTATTGTTCTTATTGTCTTTCGCTTACTTTCCTGATAATCCTTATTGTCTAGCTACTTACTTCTTCGTCTCCTTTCAGATCCTTGACTTACTATATAAACCAGTAGCTATCGTCTTGTAGTACTTCAGTTTGATTATTGACATTCTTGACTACTTGCCTTGCCTTTGCCTGTCTCCTTCCGGTCATCCTCTGACTCACTCCGCTCCGCTTGTCAACCGGAAGCCTCGGTCTCATCTCCGACCTGGGTAGCACGCACACCCTTACTCTCCTGTGGTGCTTGCACATCGTCCGGCTTCTTCGGTACTCCTTCCGTGACCCCTCTGGGTTTCCTCCACATCTTTCCGGCACGGGATTTGACAGGTCCGGCTTACACATTATGTGAACTCAAGGTCATAATACTACAGTGCTTCCTTGACTTCTGTTGCTACCTTATCTCCTGCTGGCCATCCCTCGTTTCCGGAACGTCCAGCTTACTCAAGCAAACAGCTACTCCACCTGAAGAAACTGTTGCTCCATACAGTGGAGACACTGCAAAGCACTCCGTACAACAATCACTGGCAGCCCAATCATCAGACATGCTCACGTGGAGCTGGAACCTGAGGAGTATTGGGCAGAGGGTGCATAAAATTACAATAAGTCAGACTGACTCTGCCAATATCTATAAACATATCCCATCCGCTTTACCTTAACCTCCTCGCCCTCCTCCTCCGGCTCTGCTCCCAGAGTGCGTTTTGACGCCCGCTGCGCCGCCGCCGCTCGCTCAGCGTTGGCCTTCACCTGCGCCGTATGGACCGCATCTTGTACGGACTGGTGGACATCCGCAATGTGGACCAATTGTCTCTGGTGCTGACCCTCTCCACTCGTTCGCGTTATTGCCTCCCTAACGACCTCCAACGCCTTGCCGCTATCCTTGAGACTCTGTGTCTGCGGATCGTCCTTCGTGGAGGCCATTTGTTCCTCCATATACTCGGCAAACTTGCTCAGCTCGCTCTCCAGCTTTTCCCCGCGTACCATCCGCCCATTGCAAAACGAGCTCTTCAGTTGCCTGGCGCAGCTTTGGCAGTTCCGTCCCCAACCGCGCCACGGGAAACCTCTGCTGGTCTGTCCGCACGTAGTCATCCAGCGCGTCAACGCGAATCTGCTGCCCGTCATCCAGGATCTTCCGCTGGTCGGCCAGGTGCAGGGTCCGGGCCATCTCGAGCGGGGTGACGCCGACACCGTTCTCGGAGTAGAGTGTGAGCCCGGACGGCTCGGCGGCAAGGAGGAGGGAGATAATGTCGGGTGATTTGGCGTTGATGGCGCAATGCAGAGGGAGGTCGCCGTCGATGCTTCGGAGGGAGACGGACGACTTTGAGAACTCGAGAATATGTTGGACGATGGCCTTGTGGCCTAGCTTTACAGCGATATGCAATGGCTGTCTGGCATGAGCGTATGTGTTGAGGACGAGTGAGGGCATACGGTATTCAGGCGCCTCTTGGACTGCTGCAGCAGCAAACGCTCAACCGTTTCCCGAGGGAGCTTCGACAGGAGGTGCAGCATGAGCGGTTCGTTGTTCTTCTCGGTTGCGTGGTGAAAGATATTGCAGCTACGGTCTGGTTACAAACGCACCGAGAGCAAAAGAAGAAGGCATACCGGTCCTGGTCCGTCTCATCTGCAGACACGCCTTGAGCAAGCAGGAAGTCGATCAACGGCAGCTCGCAGCCTATGTAGACCGCAAGCATGAACGGGTTTACGCCCAATAGCGTGATCCTGGTCAAGGTCAGAATCGACGAAAGGCCTCAAGCAGGACAATTTACCTCTCATGCAACGCAGGCACCATGAGCTGCGGCATCTTCTTGAACAAAAACTTGACCGCCTCCGTCTGCTTGGAAAGTATCGCAGTCGTAAGCGGCGACTCGCCGAACAGCGAGATATTCCACCCCATCCGCTCTGGGAGAACCTTGCTCAGCTCGGGGATGCGTTTCATCGCCTTGGCCGTGTCACTGATGTTGTTGGTAGCGTAGTACTCGTACGCTGCAAGCGGCCGGTCCCCCAGAAGGTAATCCAGCACACTAATCGCCCCGCAGCCAGCCGCCGACCAGACCAACGGCATTTGGAAGTTTTCTTCATCGTCGGACATGGCATTCCGCGCAGGGCCCTTGGCGAGGTCCGCGCGTTTCTTGCCGTGGACGTTCAGACCGAGGTAAATCTTGCTCGAGTCGTTGACAATCACAGCATCGTCACTAGGCGGCTTGATCGCGACTTTTATCCCTCGACCCGTCCGTCGAATATACTCGTCAAGCATCTCGACGCGGTTGTGTCGTAGCAGAATGGCCTCGAGGGAGGGTATCTCCACCGGGAGGGGCGAATGCTTGTACAGACGGAAGACGTTAAGGAAGACGTCTAGGTCACCGCTCTTGATAGCCAACGAGAAGAGGTCCTGATGAGCGGTTTGGAGAATGTGGCGAGGATGGACACGGGTTTTGACGGTCGTGGGTTGGCCAGCGACATCGACAAAGGTGACAGCCTCCGGGTCGACTGTCTCATTCGAGTCGTCCGAGTCGTTATCAGAATCGTCGTCGTCGTCGTCTTCCAGAAGAGGAGGTCAGCAATCGATGACCTGGTGAAAGAACACTCACCGAGATGAATCCCGGACGTAGTAAAGCTACCATCCTCCTTTTTCTCGGGGATCTGGTACTGTGCTGCGACAATTGAGATGATCAACCGAGTCGTCTCCCAATGACGACGGGAGAATGCAGCAAACAACGGCGTATAACCTCAAAGCATGCATGAGCCTGAGCGAATAAAGCGAGGACGACAAATGGCGCACCCGTATTCCAGTACTGATTCTGGGTATGCTCCGCGACCACAACGGATATCTGGAGCGGCATGCCCGAAGGAGGAGCCACACAGAGCTTCTGGATCGTCTCATTATCGCCGTTGAAGCACGCCTCGTAGAGTTCGTCGTAAACCGCTTCCAACGCATGGTCAACGCGCTTCATCGCCCCCCCGCCCGTCATCCGCCAATACCGCACCGGATAGCTGACACCCTCCCCAGGTCCAAACTGATTCAACTTTTGTTCCAACGCAGCGGACTGGTGCTCGGGATACACCTCACTCCATGACTTGGCGCCGTTGTCGAGAAGAACCCCCTCCATGTCTGCGAAGTAGGCTTTTAGGGCGAGGTATTGCTTTGACCGTTCGTCGTCGCCAGTGTACTGCTCGTTTTTCACGCACTCGTCGAGATATGCTTGCCATCCGGACAACGACTCGGCAGGAACAGGCGTCTGTGGCGTCTTGTGCTTCTGGTCCTCGTCGACTTTGCGTTGGGCATAACGCACCCAGTCCAGATACGTCCGCCGACTCTCTGCGCGACTGTATCTCCCCAGCGCTGCTTTGACCCCGAGGTTAATCGGGGCACCGAGAGCAACGAGGAGGCGCACTACACCATCGCGCCTCGACAGTGCCGCTTCAATTGGGTGGAAATATTGCCGTTCGTAGTGGTCGTACTGACTGTAGCGCAAGATGTTATTAGATTCATTGAAGCAAAGAAGAAAGAAAACACACCTGAGCCCATACGCCCTATCCAAATCCTGCTGAGAAGGTACGACCGTGGCGCCATGAGCCAGCAATACCGCCATCATCGCATAGTCCCCACCAGCGACCGCCGCAACAAACGGTGTCACGGCCCCGCTCCATCCAATCACAGGATATCCCAACGCCTCCTGCGCCTTGGGATCGCACTTCAAGAACGTCCGGACCAGGTTCGGGCGCTTCGCCGCAACGGCACGATACAACACAGTCCCGAGCTCGTGCCGCGAGTTCTTCTTCTCCTGGGCGAGAGCGCAAGTCGCCCCCGCTGCAATGAGTCGCTCGGCGATGGCGCAGGTGTGGTCGTCGTCTTCGCGGAGGATCGTGACCATGAGTGGGAGGATGGCGACTGAGCGGTCTTTGGTGGTGAGAACGCTCTTGGGGTCGGCGCCGGCTGCGAGGAGGACGTCGACGACCTCGAGGGAGCCTGAGAGGATGGCGTTGGCGAGCGGGGAGAAGGCGTTGTCGAAATCGGGGAGGTTGACGTCGAGGACGTCTGGCCAGTCTGCGTTGTCCTCCGGGAGTCCGCCGTCCGTTGGGTTTTGGGAAACGTCTTCCAGTCGTACAGGAGTTGGAGTCGGAACTGACGGCGATTTGGGGTTGGGATGCTCTTCGTCCGAGTCTTGAGAGCTCCAGTCATCTTCCGAGCTCAACCTCTGTCTCTCTTCCAGGTCGTCCTCTACTCCCTCGGCGACCTCCGTCCCTTCGTCCTTTCGTCCAGCCTTGCTCGCATTTTCCTCGCTCCACCTCAGCATCCCCTTGACCAACTCGACCATGCCCATCTGCGCCGCCAAATGCAACGCATTCCGCCCATCCACCATCCGCGCCGTCATCCTCGCACCCCCTCGCTCCATCAGGTGACTCGCAATCTCATCGGCGCCAGCCAGGATCGCCAGATGCAGCGGCGCACGCGCGACGTGGTCTCTCCGTGTAACGAGAGTCGCTAGAGTGTCAGGGTCTTGGTCTTTCGCGGACGCGATCATCTGAGCGACCCCGACACGATCTCCCGCCGCGATGAGGGTGAACAGGCGGGCAGTAGTGCTGACGTATGCCTGGGCGCCCCATTCGCCGATGTCGATGGGGCGGAAGCTCCCCGAAACCATTTGCCGGCCGACGTCCTCTTGCATGAAGCTGTGGGTGTCGTTAGGTTATACCATTGAGTAAAGAAAAGCACGTACGAGATCCTACCCCGCACATATCTCTCGTCTTGCTGGTCTTGTAGTTTTCGTTCGTCGTCGTCGATCGGGGATGGACAGTGCTGTTCCAATTGTCATCGTCAGCAGAAGCGGATACTGGTTTGCACGTACCTCGCAACAGTCCTCGATACATTCCTCCGCCGTGCCAAAGAACACTGGATGTCGATGCAGTCGGCGGCTCTTGTTTTTCGGATTGAATGTCGCTGTTGTCACGTATGAGTAGGACCCGAAGAGCCAGCCAAGCTTACAATTCATAGAGATATCCTGTTTTTGCCTAATTAGAAAGAACGTCTCTAGAAACGCACAAGAACACTCACCGCCTTGAACACAAGTCTCTCAATCCTCCGCGCATCCCAGCCCGGTCCATACGGGACATGTGTCGCCGGGCCCTCGTACCCACTCATCTCAAGCCCCTCGAGCTCGCTCCCAATCGACGCCTTCAAGTCGCCCTTGAGTTTCCGCTTCGCGCGTCGGTCGGGCCGAGTCGGTGCCCCGGGTCGGCCGCGGGCTTTCCAGCGCGCTTCTTGGAAGAGGTAGTGTGCGTCAGTCAAGGCGAGTTTTTCGAGCACGAGGAGACGAGCGAGGCCGAATAGGCGGAGGATTGACCGTTCGTAGATCTTGAATTCCAAGTCAGTGAAAATAAGAACGGGATGAAGCATACAAACGCACCGTCGGATCGATATCACCCCTCCTCAGGTCCGGGACGTAGATCTCGAATCCACGGCCAGCGTATTTAGTCAAGCGGACCTCGTAGGAAGGAGAACGGCGCGTCATGTCGACGGTGTTTGCCTGGCGCATGAATGCGACGATGGCGCGGGGCGTTGCGTAGACCCGGCGGCCGTCGTAGGCGATACATGTTGCGTCGACGTCGAGGCCTGCGAGAATCTCGGCGGGGGTGCGGTAGAGACGGAGGACAATTTGGATGGGGCGGTAGGGGTACTGGGCTGGAAGAACGGAACATGAGCTGTAAAGCCAGAGAGAGAGAGAAGAGAACGCACAGTGGATGGACACGGTGTTCTTGGTGCGCAGACAAGTAACGTCCCAGGGAATAGAGTCGCGAATGGCTTCGTAGATCTGGACGATCTTCGCCTCGGCCTGGCGAATCGTGAATGAGAAGGAAGACCATTGCGAAGAGAAGGACGTACCTGCTCCGGACTGAGCCCCCACAGAAACAAGTCGATATCCGACGACGGATAGGCCTTTGAGTGGTAATACCTCCGCACGGAACGCTTCGCAGTCTCGGGTAGGGGCGAGACACACGCCACGACTGCCCCACCCACTGCAACGATGTTGTTCCAATCCAGCAGCTGCGACAGCGCACCCTCGGTGAACACGGCCCAATTGCGCTTGAACTCGTCGATGTCTGCCACCATCGTCGGTTCGCCGTCCTGTCGTCTTGTATCCTTAGCGAGTGGCATCACATACTGCCTGCTCCGCTCCTCATCGTCCTTTGGTATTCTAGCCCGGCCGGTGCGAATGGCAGCGGGTGCTGCGAATACGTCGACGAGTCCGACGAGTGGGTCGTCCAACCGGGGATTGGTCTTGTCCTGCGCAAAGAGCCGGCGAAGCTCAGCTTCGTCGTCAAGAGACGGTTGCAAGACACCATCCAGCTGGACTCCTGGACCTCCAGGAAGGTCGATAACGCGCTGGATGAACGCTTGGGCGTGCGGAGAGGTCGTAGCCATGATGGTGGAAGGGGAAATGGTGGTGGGGTTAAATACGAGGACGACTGAATCTGGTTTGTTTCAAGTCGCCGAGCGCTGAGTTTTCCACAGCCTCGATGTGGTGGATGTCAACATGCGACGGCCTTGGCTCAGCCGGCGCATCGTAGCGAAACGCAGCGTTGTCGGCGGTGGTCGTATGCCAAGTCAGTGGCAGCGGAAGTTTTCGGGACTGTCACCATCACGTGCCATTCGTGACTACCAATTTTTCAGCGCGTCTGGACCCTGACTGGACTCCGGGAGTATCGTCTGACTCGACACTGAACCACCAAGGCTTCATAATTGGCGTCGAAAGTAAAACTCTGTGCCAAAAAAAAAAGGGAAATCTGTTTCCGTCCCCGACAGAGTCTCAGACATACTCCACCCGCCTGGATCTATAAAGGATCTCAAGTGACGTACACTCCCTCACTGCTCCCTTCCAAAATGCCGTATATCAACACCGTCTCGACGCCCACCAGCACCGTTCTGAGTTGCGGCGACTCTTTGATCTCTCGGACCTCGTCTCTGTCCAGCGTCGCGCACTCATCGGAGCTCAAAGGGATCTCGCTGTCACCATCCGGCATTATATCTACCCATATGGTGCGTTTCTGCGTTTCTTGTCAGCCCGATGAATGAGCTCGAACACAATCCAGGGTATTCCATTCGGAGAGCTGCATACAAGCCTCCATGAGGAAGAGCAAGAGCTTCGGTACATGCACCGAGAGATCTTCCTCACCGACGCTGACTGTGCGTCCGTCCGTCTCCTTTTAAATTCTGAGTCGCTGAACATCCCCCAGTCCAGAACATCCCCGTCCCTCCTCCGAGTCCGAGTCCGCTGATCGTACCTGTGCACGCAACCAGTATGAAGAGCACATTCCCATCATTCAACTCCTTCTTGCATCGGAGATCCAAACATACCCGCAAAGACCATGGGGACGACGACTCTGCGACATTCATCCCGCCACCTGTTAACGCCCACTATGTCAAGTCCTCTGTCCGAAGCGCGTCCCCGCCGCCGTCCTCTCCGGCCCGTCCGCGCAAATTGACGAGTATGTGACGATTCCACGTATCGATGGCCTCGCAGGTTAATAATGCCCGTATCGCAGAGCGCCGGCATTAGTTTCGTGGGACGGATATGTTCTGTTCGCGGTGTTGTGATTATTTTGCTAAGTGCTTTCGAATGGTTACGTTCTTGGAGATTTATTGCTTTGTATCCGTAACCACTGTGATGCCTGCTTTACCACCCTCAACTAGAATCGGACTTTTGGAAAGGCACGCACGGAACGGAACGTTGGGCTAAAGAAACGATGGCACAGCGGTCGTCTTGGGAGTAGTCGTCGGTGGGTGTCAAATTCCCCCCAGGTTCAAATGTTCCGATGACTAGAGGTGTTCCAGGAGCCTCCGACCGAATTCTCGTCCAAGCCTAGCCTGAGGGAATTAAAAGCAGCAGCAGATAGATAGTATGGCGTTCACGTGGGCAATAATACCCCGTAGGCTCCCATTCAGCAGGTGCGCAGAGACCGATATCGTTCGAGTACAAAATCGAGCAGAGTTTTGCCACAAGTTGGCCAGACTCGCAACTTGAAGAGCGGACCAGGACCGTCATCGAGCGATTTCTAAGCCGCGGCCGCCCAAGGTCGAATGCGGGTAGATTGGCGATAACTATGCAAAGCCGGATGCATGATGGGAGTTTGTGTCAAGTCGAGGCAATGTGACTCACCCGCCGTGACTCGGCCCGACGTCGCTTTACTCACCCCACCACTGCACAATTTGCGGCACAGCTCCATGGTCGGTCTCGTTCTCCCTCACTCGCCGTCCTACCTCGCCCATGACCGTCTCGGCGTTGTCGACAGATCCTCCGAATCTCACCCGTTTTCCTCCACTTCAACGTCCGACGACGACGGCCCCATTCCCTTCTGGCGCATTCTACACCACATACCTGGAATCATTCCTCCCGCGCGGTCGCCTGCCGAGCTTCTAGACGCGCTCAACACTATCGCAGTAACGCTTCGCGGAAATACAGACGATTTACACTTCCTACGGTCATTTCTCGAGACATTTTGGGATACCCGCGAGAAGGAGCGTTTCTTCACAACCACCTGCCGCGTATCGTCGCTCTCGCCCTCGATCTGCCCAATCTCTTTCCCTCTGGAACCCTGCCTTGTCTTTACACCACACCAGACGAACCGCACATGCAAGTCGAGCTGACGCAGAGACAAGCGGCTTGCCTCGTTGTGCACCAGTTTCTGTGTACGCTTCCTCGGGATAGCGCGACTTCTGGCCCTGGACACATGCGCAGTGGAAAGTCCTATGCAGACGAGCTTGAGGCCGACTCGTTGGACCTGCACATCTGGTATGCTGCGGAGCAGCCACACCCGCATGCAGTCCGCGCCTATCTGACGGCGCTGTTTGTTTTTCTTGAGCGGGTCGTTGCGGACGAGGCTACGACCGATTCTCCTTCAGGGCCCGTTTCCTTCACTCTCCGCCGCGTCCCGCCAATCTTCCCCACCGACTCCGACAACGTGGCTCGCGCTTTTTGCCCAGTCCACGTCGACCTTCTAGACCCTGACTCCGTGGTCGTATGCCCTGATTCAGTCGGTGTTCGCACCGAGAGGGATCCGGTCGCCAAGGCCTGCGTAGTTTCAGCGAACAAACACCCAGGTTTCGGACGTACCGCGTCGCAAGAAGAGATGCACGTCGGCTGCTCGCCCGCCAGCTGGGTTCTCAAGCTGCTTGTCCCCCTCCTCGGGCCTCGACGATACCGAGGCACTAATTGTCGTCGCATGCGATCTTGTCGTGGAGATGAGTGGGTATGCGCGGAGAGCACAGTTGGCTCGCATTATTCCTGCCAATGGACACCACTGGCAGACGCGCACAATGCTCTTCATGGACGCACTCCCACTCGATTCGTACGATACCTCAAGCTCAAGCGCGATTATACCGGATCTCCTTCCTGGCAACGTTCAACGCGAGCTACGGAAGGCGTACACTGCATTCAGCTTCTCCTCGGCAGACATATATTCGACCTCCCTGTCGACGAACGAGTACGACGAGATCATCACCGGCCACTGGGGCTGCGGTTCTTTCGGCGGGAACAAGCAGGTAAAATCCACCATACAGTGGTGCGCCGCGAGTCTCGTTGGCACTGGCGGGTTGAGGTTCATTTCTTGGGCGAGTGAAGGGCAAGGAGTGAGTGAACTGCGTCAAAAGTTTCCGCTTGCCCCGGCTGACGGCTCGGTAGGACTCGTTCCCTGACGCCTTCTGTGAGTTTGCTGATGTTGTACAAACGGAGGGGTGGACGGTGCGCGATGTTCTAGGTGTTTTGGTTGATATTGAACCGAGTGTTGGGAGGGACGGCGTGTTCGGTGAGGTTTTGCGGAAGTTGAAGGCGAGAAGATGACGGTAGTCCACTTTGGAGGCTATTCGAGTAGTCCACCTCTGCTATACGTATTCATGAGACCTGATAGACAGCTGCAGGCCAGGCTCGATTTCGGGCAGGGCCCCGACGGACCACGACTTCGCGCTTTTGCACTTCGCCCCAGACCTTCATCATCATCGTGTGTCTTGAATCAGTTGAGCGGTACCCCGAGCCTCCTGGCCTCACCTTTTTCTCTTCATGACCAATTGTTTATAATTAAAGCATCTAGCTCCAAGCCGATGGGAAAGTCGTGACAGCTGTCACAACCATTCTTGACCCCTCTCACCACGATGCTCACGCCCATTCTTCCTCCGGAGCTCGAGCGAATCATCTTTGAGCTCTCTGCGTGGCAGGATCGAGCGACAGCTCTGAAGCTGCTTGTTGTCGCCCGTCGAGCTCACATTTGGTGTGTTTGGCGCCCGCTTCTCGCATAACAGGAAGGAGGGATGCTAATTACTTGCAAGGATCGAGCCTTTGTTTTGGAAGGTCATCCTTCTCGACACCAAAGCCACTCTCGGGCATCTGCTGCCTTCCAACGGTCCAGCTCATATAAAAGACCTGGCGGTCAACGCAGAGTCGATAGTATCTCTCGCCGAGACCAACCAACTCCTGTCCGTCTGTCCAAATATCACCAATCTGGCGCTCTGGACCGTCAATATCCTGCCGGATCTTGGAACAGAGTTACAACAGCCCACCAAGCTCACGCGCCTCTCGATAAATATCTCCCTACTGGACAACGCCGACCTCGGTCCCGCACACTTTGCGCCTCTCCTGAATGTGTCGCATTTCGAAGTATATGGAAAAGCAGCGTCACTTGCGTTGCTCTCAATCTTCCGTGCTTTACCCGCCCTCACACACCTCGCGTTCGCCGGAAGGATATATACGCCAGAAGTTTTCAAAGCTGTGCTCCAGGCTTGCGACGACTCACTCCGTCTGCTCGTGTTCATTTTCGAAGACAGCAGTCACTTCGCAGTAGCCCCGGGTGCCGGGGACATTTCTATGGCTGTGGCAGAAGAGGAAATTGCCGACAGCCGCTTCTGCGTCGTGGAATGTTTGGATCCTATCGCAGATTGGCTTCTTGGTGCATGGGGTGGACGTGACTTTTGGTGTCGCGGAGAGGAACGGGTTGCGGAGAGGGCTAGGGCTCGACAGAATGCAAAGAATGCATCTTGACTTGCATTCACGGTTGTACTGCGGGCAGTCCGAATACTTTGTCTTAGCTTGCAAGATCATGATATATTGACGAATCCAGTGCCGACTCATATACGAGGCTGTTGAAAGAATGAAGCCCATCCGCTGGGCAGCGCCGGGTTTCCATCGACTCGCGGGAATCATCAGGTGAAGGATCTGTGAACCCCCCGTCAACTGACCGAAGATTTGTGCATTCTGTATTGGGTGAAAGCATCTGGGATAGGAAAGGGACTGATGATATGGGAAAGTTTTAAGGGGAGGCACGGGAAAGTCAGGGAATATGAAGGAACAGAAAGGAAAGAGTAAGTGGTAGCGTAAGCGTATAACCGTACGAAAATAAGTGTGAAGTCTCGGAATTACTTGGCCGGTGGTGCAGCTGTGCTCGTTGTGGAGAAGAAATGGAGCGGTCCGGAGTGGAAGTCGAGTGGTCCGGAGTCGTAGTCAAGCGGCGGACCCATTCTGCAGAGCCCGAGCTCTCATCGCGCTCCTTTCCTCGGCGCGACTCCAAAAGTCCCGTCCTCCCCACGCACCAAGAACCCAATCTTCCGTATAGTCGAAACATTCAACTACGCAGAAGCGGCTGTCGGCCATTTCCTCCTCTGCCACAGCCATGGCAAGGGGCTGGTAGCCGGGGCCGACGACGTTTAGATTCCGGTCCTCGCAAATGACCACGAGCAGACGGAGTGAAGCATCGCCAGCCTGGAGCACGGCTTTGAAAACTTCTGGCGCATACATGCCTTCGGCGAACGCGAGGTGTGTGAGGGCGGGTAAGAGGCGGAATATTATTGGGAGTATGGTAGGTGTTGGTCTTTCTCCGAACAATTCGAGATGCGAGACCGTTCGAAGCGGCGCAAGCTGTGCCTGGACCAGGGCGGAGTCACTGTTCTCCTGGAGAAGGTGGGTGAGATTCGTCGACAAGTGAGTGAGTTTTGTGGGCTGGTGCAGCTGTCGCAGGCCACTCGGTGTAATATCGCCTGACCAAAGCGAGATATTGGTGATATTTGGACACTTGGAGAGGAATTTCTCTGTTTCCGCTGGCGATGCGGACACTCCGGCGAGTGCCAAGTGCCGTATGTGCGTTGACCCGTCAGGAGGCATGTTTTGGAGAGATACGGTTTCGCTGAGAACTAGAACCCTCCATCGCAAGGGCCCGATCCTATCGATTAGCATCACGGCGAGCGGCGAGCTTCAAACACACCAAATGTGAACTCGGCGAGCGACGAAGACTAGCTTCAGAGTTGTGGCTCGATCATGCCAAGCAGCGAGCTCGAATATAGTGCACTCGAGCTCCGGAGGAAGGACGGGGGTGAGCATGGCGATGGTGGTTTGCGTCAAGAGCTGCTGACAGCTGGATAAGAAAGCTGTTCTGATGGCGTTACATCAGCCAATCTTCTTTGACTGGAACCACCACCATCTGCACGGATGACGGCGCCACGATTTCCCCCAGAGCTAGAGCGCAACATCTTCGAGACTGCTGCATGGAACGACCCACCGACTATGCAGAGTCTCCTGCTCGTCGCACATCGAGTCTGCATCTGGTGCGCGAGATCTCCCATCCATGACCTGTCATTCATCTCTGGCTGGGATCAAGGATTGAGCCTCTGCTCTATCGAGTTGTTCGAATTGCCGACGAGAAATCTCTCTCTCGCATCCAGAATCTCATCCAGAAGAAGCCGGCTCTTGCCAAGAAACACATCACGCACCTGGCGGTGTTGGGGTCTCCGGAACCGCGGCCCGAGACCATCCAGCCGATCCTGACCGCATGCCCCAATATCTCATATCTTGATCTGTGGGCGTACAACAGGAATTACCCTGAACTCTTGGACGATCTGCAGGTGTTGACGCGCCTTAAACGTCTTTCAGTCCACCTCCTGACCCTTTTCTGTCGTGGTCAACCCACAGCATCATTAGTGCTGCCTCCCCCAGACCGACTTGCGCCATTGCGATTGCTCACCCACCTCCACTTCTTCGGAAGCATGCCCGAAGAGCTTCTCCGCATGATCAACAGCACCACCTTCCCCGCGCTCACCCATGTTGCGTACCATCTTGACTTCTACACCGAGCGTGTTCCGACAAGTATCCTGTGGATGTGCGGCCAGCTGCAGCTCCTCGTCTGCCACTACCTCCCCAATGGTTCAAAAAGGGCCCTAAACTTGGAGGTGCTGATCAGCGACCCGAGATTCTGTGTGGTGGAGTGTTTGTCGTGTCGGCAGGATTGGGAGCAGGATGCATGGGGAGAGGAGGACTTGTGGTCTCGTGCAGAGAAGCGTATCGCTGCGAGAGCGAGTAGATTGGTTGAGTAGTACGGTCTGAGGGATCAATTTCTTTGATTTTGCAAGCAAGTTTGATTTACCTGCCGGTCGCAAAAATCAACGTCAGCGAGTCTAAAGACTCGCAAACCTAGCAGGAATGACAATCCTCGCATATAGCCCGCGTTTGGAGTGCGCTTACCTCGAATGGACTCGGAGTTTTTTGTTTGATTTTCGGAGCAGGGCCACCTCATATCCCAGCGAAATCTGTGCAACGGCTCCGAGTCCAACAAACCACTATTCAAACGGCCGTATTTGAGAAAGTTCAAGTATCTTGTAATCACCCAGACGGATCAATCATGATTGCCGGAGGCAAAGCCGTTGCCAAACAGCACCATACACCAGCATTTTACTACCTCTCCCGCTCGTCGCGCTTTCGAGTCTTCGACGCAACCCTGCAATGGATCCATTCTCTCAACCCACATTCACTGCCCGCGGTCACCTCCCGCCACCCTACTGCTAGCAAACGCCAACTTTCCCGGCCGACATGGCTCCGTTAGTCGACAAAACAAGCCTGAGCTGGAATGCTGCAGCAAGGCCAGACGACGGTCGTGCAGAAGCTTCATGTGTTTAACCCGGCCATTCAAGATGCAAGCCCTTACTCCAGTGGTGGAGGAAACCTAGTCGTGCGTTTATAGCTCGACGTCCTCTTTTCGCTGCTGACGCCTGTGTCCTTGCCATCCAGTTTTCGTATCCGTCGTCTTCGACGGTGCGCTATCCCTGGCACCCTCCAACAGGAGAATTTCATCCTCCCCATTGAGTCGCCCAACCCAAGCCCATCTTCATGCCTCCTCGACTTCGGGTGCCTAGGCTACGCTAGCCGGTCGTACAGCTTCCATCGTGTCTCGATAGCGAGTACTCCATTGCCACGGCTCGACGCTCTTGCCGAGATACGACTCCTCGCATCCTGCTACGAATACGAATACAGCTGTTGGCGCGAGCTACGTGGTGCGGAATGACCACGACCCCATGGGACGCATACTTGACCAATGTAGCGCTTAGTGGTGCGTATCCATGCTTCTGTTTTTCCTCTTTGAAGTTCTTAACGATCGTCTTCAGCTACGTCCTGCAAGACCTACCGCTGCCTTATACTCCATCGACGAAGCCACACCCACCCATCGTCGTTCTCCCGGATACCCTGCCAACCCTCCCGCTACTCGACTCTCGACTAGTACGAATACCGATGACGCCAGCAGTTCGCCTCCGCCAACCCTAAGCACGTTTCGGATTCCACCGTCGAGCTACACGCTTGCTGCGAAGACCCCCTCCCGGCCTCCACTTTATCCATAGCTCGCCAGCCCCAACCCACTTGCATCGGCACACAGTCCAGCGCACCATCAGCCACTCCTACATCCCCGGTCCGCGTCTTTCCAGAACCCACATCGACTTGGTCGTCGTCGGCCATCATGTGGCTGTGCTCCTCCACGAAAACGCAAAAACATCTACTGCGTTGGCCAGAAACGAACATGGTGGTCTGGAGGACCTCTCCTCGCGCTCGAGCTGGGTCATGCGAGTGCGCAGCGCGCGGTTTGGAGGGGAAGGAATATCGTACGACATACGTGCTGCTCCGCTGCTTTGCGAATCGGAACGAGTTTGACTCGTTCTCGGCGGCCACGGACGTGCGTTTTAACACGCTCTCGGGCTCCTTACGGGTTTGGAGAATGTCGATGGTGGAAGGACGAATACCGTCTATCCGCTTTTTGACGACCTCTTTCATTTGGGGACGTTGCGGCCATTTCGCTGCTCCATCGTCTCCTCCCCCATCGTCTCCTCCCCCCATCGTCTCCTCTCCCATTCCGGCTCTGACCACGACCCTTGGAGCTTTCGTTGCACTTGCGACAAGGATGTACAAGCATGTACCACTGTCGCGTTCTGCATCTCCCATGCGCATCTCTGGACCCTCCCTTGCTCATACCATCCGAGTACCTCCACCGACGTCGCATTCCCGGCTCATCGCATTGTCTGCCCGATGTCTCAAACTGGCCGCGGGACGTCATCGCTCATCCACCCTGTCTCAATCTCACAGCCTCCGTATCTTCCGCGCCGGCTTCTCAGCCCCACTCAAGAGCTCCGTGGCATTTCAGTGCTACAGCCGGTGGTCCACTGTCCACTGTCCTCGGATGGACTTCTATCGGAGTCGGGAGAGGTGGAAAGGCGCAGACGAGGTATTCCCAGAGCCCGACGACGTAGACACTTGCCCTACTCCGATGTCTCAGGCTCTCCCCCTCCGAGTCCGCGGGACGTCATTCCGCCCTCCATTTCGCCGGGCTGCATGAGTCACGGTCTCACTACCGCCCCCTCATCTTCCGCACACCCCTCCATTTCGAAAGCCCGCGCTCTGTCTATAGTTCCCTCCTCGGCTCTTTTCGCACCTGCCACATCACCTCTACCAACGCCACTATCCACTATCCACCCTCCACAACAACTACTATGCTCTGCTACACTCGTGCCATCGTACCTCCTAACGGATTCGTGCCTTATGGTGGTCGTCGCGTCGCAGTTGCTCCCTCGTCATCCTGCCCATCTTCTCTCGAGCCCACCGGCAGACGCTCATCCGTCGTCGAGCTTTTTGCCGCCATGGTCGTACCCAAGGCCAAGGTGGAGCCCCTGCGTCGGCAACGAGCCTACCAAGGCAGTCCGATTACGGATGGCAGCGTTCCTCGCGCCCCGGTGAAGGTACTGGGCGGAGTACCCATGTGCCGTCAACGAGCCCACCGGGGTTCGCACAGCTCCTCTTGGTACGTCTACGACGCGGCGGAAGAGGCGATGGGTGGGGTGCCCATGCGTCGTGGCTGCTGAGCTATCAGCATACTACCTATTATCTTTTTCGTCGTATCTTCCTTTTGATTTCATCTTTCTTCGCCTTTGGCCTACGATGTTCCTCCTTGTCTGTTTGTCGTCCTCGTCTGTAACCTTATTTCGTGTACCATACTGTTCTTTGCAATAAATCTCAGCTCGAATATGCCATGTCCGCCTTTGGGGGAAAGATGGACTCCGGCTTTGGGGAAAGGATGGACATCTGTCGGTCCCGAGCAACCCGCTCTCCCACTAGCGAATTCCAGACGACAAGACCGCGCTACGTGGGAGGCGACCGTGACGCCGACGCCCCAAAGCCGCACTCGCAAGCTGCCTTGCTTGACCGTCAAGGACTCATAAGTAGTCTACTTCATCGATGTGATTCCTTTGGCCATTAACAGACTTGGAGCGCAAACTTCAATTGCTTCGACAGAACAAATGGTTTCGAATAGTGCCTACTCTCTTGTCTCGTTCTTTCAAAAATCGCCCCACCGTTCCTTCACCACTCGGGGATCAGTTGAGCTCATACATACCAAGTCCACGCCGTCGTCCGCCAGAGCTTGGGGGTTGAACGCATTAGTTTCTGGCAGACTGACGAGATCGTCAGATGCACATTCGTAGATGTAGAGCTCGAATCGCTGTGACTTGAGCGAGAGAAACCGCGCGCGCGAACGCGCCAAGGCAGGAAGCATAGCGAGACACTCCAATGACTCGTCTTGGTCTACGTAGCCGTATGTGAAGGACGCGAGCTTAGGACAGAGGAGCTCATCGGCCCCGTCCCCGATCGTCAGTGCCTGTAAGGTCGGTTCCATTCCGGGCTCGGTAATAGAGAACTCCAACACAAGGGTCTCGAGCGAGGGTAGGGCATGAAGTAGTGGCACGAGGTCGGCGCCAGGCATTTGACACTCCATGATGCTCAGCTGTCGCAACCTGTGAGCGCATCCAGACCGTTGGAGGAAAGGGAGGACATTGTGAATGGGTTCGTCGCTGGCATTCGAGAAAACAGCAAGGTATTCAAGCACAGGTGCAGTTAGGCAGTCGAGGAACTCCGGATTCTCGAGGTGCAGCACGCGAAGGCGGGGAAGGTGAACGGGTGGCACTACTAGTTCATACTCCCGGGCCGGGCTTACGATGCCCAGGACGCAGACCTCGAGATTCTGGGCGGAAGAGAGGTTGACCATGTGTCTGTGGGTGTCCCAGGCTGCACGGTAACGCGTGATCTGGCCAAACGGCACCCTCAAGTACGGCGAATGGTCAGCAAAACCGGCTTCGAAGAGGTCGATGGTACGGAGGCGGGGAACGTTCTGCGAGAAGACGTCGTACACGGCCACACCGCCGCTGTCGAGAAACTCGAGGCGTTCCAGCGCCTTCAAGTGGCCTTGAAGCTGCGGAGTCCAATGGAGCTCGCTACGGCCCGGGGTGATCCCGCTGAACCGGAGAAGCTTCCATCGCGCTGCAGTGGAGATGAGGAGAGAGAGGACCTCGGGCGTGTCCATCTGAGGGCCCCATACAAAGACAGAGAGCGCAGCGTTGTTGGTTCGTGAGAGCTGGCATTGCAAAGCCGCGACGAAACGGGGAATGGCAAGGGACGATGTAGGTCCGGCAGATGTAAGTCGAGCAATCACTATGAAGGACCAAAGCACGGAGTAGCCCAGTGCGGTTCTTCGCCACGAGTTACAAATATGGCCGAGCGTCCACGGGGGAGTACTCTGTCTTGCGCCCGATACATAGTCATCCGGGAGAGAGTAGCGGAGTATATCGCATATGATCTCCGGCGGCAGCCGCCTCGCAGGCGAGAGTATGGCGCGATGTTTGCGGAGGCTTCGAGCCAGCTCCAGTATCTCGTCGTCGCGGCTGATTGTACGACCGTCTACAAGCTGAGTCGCAGCTTCCATACGCGTTTCCAAACCCCGGATGGTATGGAGAATTCGCGGGATCTCGGAATCGAGCGGTGGGTCGTTGGTATCCAGGAGATGCGATAGCCTTCGAGAGCCGGTTAGAGCAAATGGACTGGTAGAAGAACAGACACACGATGTTTGGGAAGGGTTTTCGGTCGACATGATGGTGGTACGGGTTTGAGTTGTGGCAACCGTGACCGTCGGACGTGTGATGCGAAGGCTTCGATTTAGATCCGCAGTAAAGCATCTAGTGCTCCGAGCCGCAGCCAATCAAACCAAACGGGAAAGTTGTGATAGCTTTCACAACCATTCTTGACGCAAACCACCACCACCACAGCCATCGTCCATGCTCACGCCCGTCCTTCCTCCGGAGCTCGAGCGCCTGATCTTTGAGCTCGTTGCGTGGCACGATCGAGCGACAACTCTGAAGCTGGTTCTCGTTGCCCGTCGAGCTCACATTTGGTGCGTTTGGCGCTCGATTCTCGTATGAACGAAGGAGGGATGCTAATTACTTACAAGGATCGAGCCTTTACTTTGGAAGGTCCTCGTTCTCGGCACCTATACCTCTGTCCGCAATCTGCTAGGCACAATCCCTTCCAACGGTCCAGCTCACATACAACACCTGACGCTCATGGCGTCCACATCTCTCGCGGAGACCAAACAACTCCTTTCCATCTGTTCAAATATCACCAATCTCTCGCTCTGGACAGCCGAGGTACATGTCCTTTCGGATCTCCTGAGAGAGTTACAACAGCCCACCAAGCTCGCGCGCCTCTCGATAGAAATCTCCCTACTTGACATCCAGTGTGCGCCTCTTCTCACCGTCACGCATCTCGAACTTGAAGTATTAGGAGATATATCGTCACTTGCATTGCTCCCGATATTCTGCGCCTTACCCGCGCTCACCCACCTTGCCTTCGCAGGCGAATATGCACCGGAGCTTTGCAAAAGGATTCTCCAGGCTTGTAACGACACGCTTCATCTGCTCGTCGTTGTTTGCGAACGCAGAGATCATGTTGTCTTGTACCCGAATGACGAGGAAATTGCCATGGCTGTTGAGGAACGGGTTGCGGAGAGGGCTAGGGCTCGACAGAATGCAAAGAACATATCTTGATCTGCTTTCACGGTTGCACTGTAGGCAGTGCGAGTACTTTGTCTTACGGAACGAGTGAGAGACGAGGCGTAGAAAATCGTGCGTGTCGGAAGAATCTGGCCATCCACTTCCAGAAAGCGGGATTTGATCGTCTCGCTGGAATCGTGAGGCGAAGAATGCCAACTGAAGGTTCGCGCATTCTGTATTGGTGCAAGCATGTGCGATAGGAAAGAAGCGGCGCAAGCTGTGCCTGGACCAGGGCGGAGTCACTGTTCTCCTGGAGAAGGTGGGTGAGATTCGTCGACAAGTGAGTGAGTTTTGTGGGCTGGTGCAGCTGTCGCAGGCCACTCGGTGTAATATCGCCTGACCAAAGCGAGATATTGGTGATATTTGGACACTTGGAGAGGAATTTCTCTGTTTCCGCTGGCGATGCGGACACTCCGGCGAGTGCCAAGTGCCGTATGTGCGTTGACCCGTCAGGAGGCATGTTTTGGAGAGATACGGTTTCGCTGAGAACTAGAACCCTCCATCGCAAGGGCCCGATCCTATCGATTAGCATCACGGCGAGCGGCGAGCTTCAAACACACCAAATGTGAACTCGGCGAGCGACGAAGACTAGCTTCAGAGTTGTGGCTCGATCATGCCAAGCAGCGAGCTCGAATATAGTGCACTCGAGCTCCGGAGGAAGGACGGGGGTGAGCATGGCGATGGTGGTTTGCGTCAAGAGCTGCTGACAGCTGGATAAGAAAGCTGTTCTGATGGCGTTACATCAGCCAATCTTCTTTGACTGGAACCACCACCATCTGCACGGATGACGGCGCCACGATTTCCCCCAGAGCTAGAGCGCATCATCTTCGAGACTGCTGCATGGAACGACATGCGGACTATGCAGAGTCTCGTGCTCGTCGCACATCGGGTCTGCATCTGGTGCGCGAATATCTCCCCTCCATGACCTGTCATTCATCTAGCTGGGATCCAGGATTGAGCCTCTGCTCTATCGAGTTGTTCGAATTGCCGACGAGAAATCTCTCTCTCGCATCCAGAATCTCATCCAGAAGAAGCCGGCTCTTGCCAAGAAACACATCACGCACCTCATGGTGTTAGCGTCTGCCGGTCGCGAGACCATCCAGCCCATCCTCACTGCGTGTCCCAATCTATCGGACCTCTTTCTAGGGTCATCCAAGATCTATCCTGAAATGTTGGACGATCTGCAGCTGTTGACGCACCTCCAACGTCTTTCAGTCGACCTCCAGACCCTTTTCCGTCGTGGTCAACCCGCATCAATGTTGGTACTGCCTCCTCCAGACCGACTTGCGCCCTTGCAACTGCTTACACACCTCCACCTCTCCGGAGGCTTACCCGACGAGCTTCTCCGTATGATCAACAGCACCACCTTCCCCGCGCTCACACATATTGCGCACCCTTCTTTCTACATCGAGCGTGTTCCGACAAGTATCCTGCGGACGTGCGGCCAGCTGCAACTCCTCGTTTGCTACTACCTCCCCAATAGTGCAAAAAAGGCCCTAGACTTGGAGGTGCGCATCAGCGACCCGAGATTCTGTGTGGTGGAGTATCAGTTGCATCGGCGAGAGTGGGAACCGGCTGTATGGGGAGAGTGGGAACCGGCTGTATGGGGAGAGGAGGACTTGTGGTCTCTGGCAGAGAAGCGTATCGCTGCGAGAGCGAGTAGATTGGTTGAGTAGTACGGTCTGAGGGATCAATTTCTTTGATTTTGCAAGCAATTTTATTTTACCTGCCGGTCGCAAAAATCGACGTCAGCGAGTCTAAAGACTCGCAGACCTAGCAAGAATGACAATCCTCGCATATAGCCCGCGTTTGGAGTGCGCTTACCTCGAATGGACTCGGAGTTTTTCGTTTGATTTTCGGAGCAGGGCCACCTCATATCCCAGCGAAATCTGTGCAACGGCTCCGAGTCCAACAAACCACTATTCAAACGGCCGTATTTGAGAAAGTTCAAGTTTCTTGTAATCACTCAGACGGATCAATCATGATTGCCGGAGGCAAAGCCGTTGCCACACAGGAACATACACCAGCATTTCACTACCTCCTCTCCCGCTCGTCGCGCTTTCGAGTCTTCGACGCCACCCTGAAATGGATCCATTCTCTCAACACATTCAACCCCCGCGGTCACCTCCCGCCGCCATACGGCTAGGAAACGCCAACTTTCCCGGACGCCGACATCGCTGCGGTAGTCGACGAACAAGCCTGAGCCGGAACGCTTCAGCAAGCCCAGCCGATGATCGTACAGAATCTTCATGCGTTTAACCCGACCCTTCAAGACGCGAGCCCGTACTCCAGTGGTGGAGGAAACCTAGTCGTGCGTTTTATAGCTCGACGTCCTCTTCTCGCTGCTGACGTGTCCTTGCCATCCAGTTTTCGTTTCCGTCGTCCTCGACGGTGCGCTATCCCTGGCACCCTCCAGCAGGGGAATTCCAACCTCCCTATTGAATCGACCCAGCCCAAGCCCGTCTTCATGCCTCCTCGACTTCGGCTGCCTAGGCTACGCTAGCCCGTCGTACAGCTTCCATCGCGTCTCGATAGCGAGTACTACATTGCCACCGCTCGACGCTCTTGCCGAGATACGACTCCTCGCATCCTGCTTCCCGATTCGAGGAGTATACGAATACGAATACAGCTGCTAGCGCGAGCTATGCGGTGCGGACAATGTAGCGCTTAGTGGTGCGTATCCTTCTGTTTCTTCTCTTTGAGTTCTTAACGATCGTCTTCAGCTGCGTCCTGCAAGACTTGCCGTTGCCTTATACTCCATCGACGAAGCCACACCACGACCCTCCGCATCCCACTCATCGTCGTTCTCCCGGACAACCCTCCCGCTACTCGACTTTCCGCCAGTGCGAATACCGACGACGCCAGCAGTTTGCCTCTACCAGTCCTAGGCACGTTTCGGATTCCACCGTCGAGCTACACGCTTGCTGCGAAGACCGCCCTCCCGGCCTGCACTTTATCCGTAGCTTGCCGCGCCCAAACCCACCTGCATCGGCACACAGCCCAGCGCACCATCGGCCACACCTACATCCCCGGTCGGCGTCTTCAGCGTCTTTCCACAACCCACATCGACTTGGTCGTCGTCCAACCATCCTGTGGCTGTGTTCCTCCACGAAATCGCGAAAACATCCACTGCGTTGGCCAGAAACGGACACGGTGGTCTGGAAGACCTCTTGCGGGCTCTCCCCGAGCTCGAGCTGGGTCATGCAAGTGTGCAGCGCGCGATCTGGAGGGGGAAGGAACATCGTACGAGATACATGCTGCTGCTTTGATGCGTGGCGAATCGGAACGAGTTTGACTCGTTCTCAGCGCCTACGGACGTGCGTTTTCATGCGCTCTCGCGGGTTTGGAGAATGCTGGTGGTGGAAGGGAACCACTTTTCGACGACCTCTTTCATTTGGGGACCATGCGGCCATTTCGCTGCCTTATCGACCTCCCATCTCTTCCATCGTCTCCTCCCCCATTCCGGCTCTGACCACGACCCTTGGAGCTTTCGTTGCACTTGCGACGAGGATGTACGAGCATGTCCCACTGTCGCGTTCTGCATCTCCCATACGCATCTCTGGACCCACCCTTGCTCATACCATACGAGTACCTCCACCGACGTCGCATTCCCAGCTCATCCCATTGTCTGCCCGATGTCTCAGACTGGCCGCGGGACGTCATCGCTCATCCACCCTGCGGAGCGAGGCTCAGTCTCACAGCCTCCGTATCTTCCGCGCCGGCTTCCCAGCCCCACTCAAGAGCTCCGTGGCATTTCAGTGCTACAGCGGGCGGTCCACTGTCCACTGTTCTCGGATGGACTTGTATCGGAGCAGGGAGAGGAGACAAGGTATTCCCAGAGCCCGCTTGCCCTACTGCGATGTCTCAGACTCTCCCCTCCGAGTCCGCGGGACGTCATTCCGCCCTCCATTTCGCCGGGCTGCCGAGTCACGGTCTCACCACCGCCTCCTCATCTTCCGCACATCCCTCTGTCCATATATAAACTCCCCAGCTCTGCCTACGATTTCCTCCTCGGCTCCCTTCGCACCTCCACATCACCTCTACCAACGCCACTACCCACTACCCACTATCCACCCACTATGCTCTGCTCCACTCGTGCTATCGTACCTCCTAACGGCTTCGTGCCGTATGGTGGTCGTCGCGTCGCTGTTGCTGTTGCTCCATCGCCATCCTGCCCATCTTTTCCCGAGCCCACCGGCAGACGCTCATCCGTCGTCGAGCTTCTTGTCGCCATCGTCGTACCCAAGGCGAAGGCGGAGCCCCTGCGTCGGCAGCGAGCCTACCAAAACAGTCCCACTACGGATGGCAGCATTCCTCGCGACGCCCCGGTGAAGGTACTGGGCGGAGTTCCCATGTGCCGTCAACGAGCCCACCGGGGTTCGGACAGCTCCTCTCGGCATGCCTATGACGCGGAGGAAGAGGCGATGGGCGGGGTGCCTATGCGTCGTGGCTGCTGAGCTATCAGCATACTACCTATTATCTTTTTCGTCGTATCTTCCTTTTGATTTTATCTTTCTTCGCCTTTGGCACACGATCTTCCTCCCTGTCTTGTTTGTCGTCGTTGTCTGTAACCATATTTCGTGTACCATACTGTTCTTTGCAATAAATCTCAGCTCGAATATGCCATGTCCGCCTTTGGGGGAAAGATGGACTCCGGCTTTGGGGAAAGGATGGACATCTGTCGGTCCCGAGCAAAGCGTCAACTCTTTTTCTTTCTGGCTGTCTCCTCGAGCCGACTTGAGCTTGCCATGGATCCATTCGCCCTGGCATCCACTACCCGCTCTCCCACTAGCGAATTCCGGACGACAAGACCGCGCTACGTTGGAGGCGACCGTGACGCCGAAGCCCCAAAGCCGCACTCGCCAGCTGCCTTGCTTGACCGTCAAGGACTCATAAGTAGTCTACTTCATCGATGCGATTCCTTTCAACTGACGTGGGCATTTACAGACTTGGAGCGCAAACTTCAATTGCTTCGACAGAACAAAATGGTTTCGAATAGTAACTACTCTTGTCTCGTGCTTTCAAAAATCGCCCCACCGTTCCTTCACCACTCGGGGATCAGTTGATCTCATGCATACCAAGTCCACGCCGTCGTCCGCCAGAGCTTGGGGGTTGAACGCATCAGTTTCTGGCAGACTGACGAGATCGTCAGAGGCACATTCGTAGATATAGAGCTCGAATCGCTGTGACTTGAGCGAGAGAAACCGCGCGCGCGAACGCGCTAAGGCAGGAAGCATAGCGAGACACTCCAATGACTGGTCTTTGCCTAAGTAGCCGTACGTGAAGGACGCGAGCTTAGGACAGAGGAGCTCATCGGCCCCGTCCCCGATCGTCAGTGCCTGTAAGGTCGGGCTTGGATCCATTCCGTGCCCGGTAATGGAGAACTCCAATACAAGGGTCTCGAGCGAGGGTAAGGCATGAAGTAGCGGCACGACGTCGGCGCCAGGCATTTGGCACTCCATGATGGTCAGCTGTCGCAACCTGTGAGCGCATCCAGACCGTTGGAGGAAAGGGAGGACATTGTGAATGGGTTCGTCGCTGCCATTCGAGAAAACAGCAAGGTATTCGAGCACAGGTGCAGTTAGGCAGTCGAGGAGCTCCGGATTCTCGAGGTGCAGGACGCGAAGGCGGGGAAGGCGAACGGGCGGCACTACTAATTCATAGTCCGCGCTTACGATGATGCCCAGGACGCAGACCTCGAGATTCTTGGCGGAAGAGAGGTTGACCATGTGTCTGTGGGTGTCCCAGGCTGCGCGGTAATGCGTGATCTGGCCAAACGGCACGACCAACTCCGGTGAATAGTCAGCGACACCGGCTTCGAAGAGGTCGATGGTACGGAGGCGGGGAACGTCCTGCGAGAAGATGTCATACACGTCCACACCGCCGCTGTCGAGAAACTCGAGGCGTTCTAGGGACTCCAAGCGGCCTTGAAGCTGCGGAGTCCAATGGAGCTCGTTATGGGTGATCCCGTTGAACCGGAGAAGCTTCCATCGCGCTGCAGTGGAAATGAGGATGGAGAGGACCGCGGGCGTGTCTATCGGAGGGCCCCACACGACGACAGAGAGCGCGGCGTTGTTGGTTCGGGAGAGCTGGCATTCCAAGGCCGCGAAGAAGCGCGCAATGGCAAGGGACTCGGACGATGTGGGTCGGGCATTGAGTATGAAGGACCAGAGGAAGGAGTAGCCCAGCGCGGTTATTCGCCACGAGTGACAGATATGGCCAAGCGTCCACGGCGGACTACTCTGTCTTGCGCCTGATACATAGTCACCCGGGAGAGAGCAGCGGAGTATATCGCATATGATCTCTGGCGGTAGCCGCCTGGCAGGCGAGAGTATGGCGCGATATTTGCGGAGGCTTCGAGCCAGCTCGAGTATCTCGGCATTGTCGTCGAGGCTGATTGTACGACCGTCTACAAGCTGAGTCGCAGCTTCCATACGCGCCTCCAAACCCCGAATTGTATTGAGAATTCGCGGGATCTCGGAATCGAGCGGTGGGTCGTTGGTATCCAGTAGATGCGATAGCCTTCGAGAGCCAGTCAGAGCAAATGGAATGGTAGCGGAACAGACACACGATGTTTGGGAGTTTTCAGTCGACATGATGGTGGTACGGGTTTGAGTTATGGCAACCATGACGGACGTGTGATGCGAACTTGAAGGCTTCGATTTAGATCCGAAGGCGACGAAGGTAGATATTGGCGAGTTGACTGAGGAAGATGAGGTGGGTTCCCGGTCAGTAAGTTTGAGTTACGCGTTCAATACACGTGAAAAAGAAAGACCCCGGAAAAATCCGCCTAAAATCAACAGAAAATTGATCGGCCTCTTCGGGCACGAAAAATAAAAAATCACCGAACTTACGGTCGGATTACTACAGTATCTAGCAGGGAATGTTGAGGCCCTGCGAGTCATTCCGCAACTGAGTTTTTAACTGGACCTGCGCCGTTGAAAGTAAAGCCGAAGGAATATGACCTGCATCTCCAGAATTACATGCAAGACGCGGTGTTGCTATTTTGCTATTGGGAGGTAGTGTGCACCGGCACAATCTGCATACAATCGCTTAATCTATCCAGTCCGAATTGGCCGTGTGTCGCCATAACTTCGTAAAAAGGCCACCCAAAAACATCAAGTGTGACTGGCAAGGCAGAGCCGCAGGAATCGAACCTGCGTAGAGCTTGAACCCAAACATTTTTCTCATTGACACGGCGGGGACTGGGCACCGGCACACTCTGTATAACTCTGTATACCCGACCAGCCTCTCAAATGGTTTATATACAATCGAAATTGGCGGTGATTTGGTCCCCCAAAAAGAAACATCAGGAAATGATAAGGATAGCAGGAATTCAAACCTCCTTGGGTTCGAGTTCCAATGGCGCTTTTTTCGAAGCTCGGTACTTGCGGTCTAACCACGTTTAACAGCGGGTTGTTGTTGTTTAACCATGATCCAGACCTGTTAACAGTTTTTGTATTCTAAATCCCTATTGTTATGATACCCATTTGATAGCACGGTTCCGCGATCGGAGTCGATATCCTCTGCAGTAGGTGTTCTGGCTGTTCAAGATTGGGACCGGACCGCGCCGGGACGCGTTCCGGTCCGAAAACGACCGTGCTTACGTTTGATCAGAATGTCTTGTGTTCACACGGTTCGCCTTGGCATTTCACGGTCAACGATTCGTGAATACCAGAGTTGAACAGAACTGTTGCTGGAGCTGTATATCTACTGCCATTGGATGAACTCCGAGTCGACCAGCCATCGCGAGCTTCTTCCGTGTAAAAATCGTATCCCCGTTGTGATTCACGAAAGGATGTACGTTGAGACAGGAAAATCATCTTGTTTTGCCAAGTAACTTCTACGTTCCGTTCCATGGTTTACCCAGCGTGCCACCCCGACAGCCACCCATCCACTGGTGAAAAGAAGGATGCTAAGCAATTGCCAAGTATGCTTGGCTGTGCTCTTCCCGACTACTCTCCTCGACACAGAGTGGAAGGGATCGCGCGTTTCTCGAGCGATTGACAAAGCGAAAAAATGGGTTGCGGGGAAAAGAAGATAGGCGGCGAAGGATTTAGCTATCCGCAAGTGCAAGCTTCAGATTTATGGTTCAAGTTTGTGAGGTAGTCCCAACGTTCCGTGGTTTAACCCCGGTGTCACCCACGGTGAGAGTCTGATAGCCAAGCCTTTATCCAAGCATCCTTGGGCACCACGAGCTGCATCCTTCCCTACTCACTCTGTGCCCGAGAAAGACGGCTTCGAGCTTGAGCGATTCAGAAAGAGGATGTGTGTTCAAGTCTCTCGATCCCCGCCGGCAGTGAACATAAGACTCTCCGGTTTGCGAAGCAACATAATTTAGCCAAGCACTTTTTGTTGTATCACGAGGCAAATTACCGATATCCTACCGCAGTATTCCTTTCTCAGATACTCCATGGTTGCGTCGCCAATTGGATCAGCCGGCTCTCCTCCCTCGGTGTTCTTGCTCTACACGACGACGGGCACAGTTCCACCAAGTCCTATGACGCGACCAATTACTGCCGATGACTATCCGGCCTGCACACTCGGTTCAACGCCGGAGGCTCGTACGCGTCGTTAATTGGGCCCTCTTCGACGTATTTAAGAGCCCCGACTCGTGCTAGTGTTTTTCTCACTGACAACCGCGTCCGTCTCAGTACCATGAAGGTCTCGCTGTCAGCGGCACTCGTCTTGGGCTCCACCTCCGTTCTCGCCGCTACCCTCGCCTCCAGAGCTGCCTGCACGACCGCAGTCAAGCTGACGGGCAATGCATTCACTGGCCGGACGTTGAAAGCGCACAGCGCCTACGCGGCCGAGGTAACCGCTGCTGTTGCCGCGTTATCCGACAAGAGTCTCGCTACCAAGGCTGCGAAACTGGGCAGCGTAGGAACCTTCTTCTGGCTGTAAGCGTCGTCGATATCATCCACGGGTACTTGTCTTACGCACATATCCCTTCAGCGATACCATCGCGAGAATCTCAAAACTCGACGGTCTCATCAAGGAGACTTCGTGTACCGAAATCTTGGGCATTGTCATCTACGACCTTCCCGGACGCGATTGTGCGGCCAAAGCTTCCAATGGAGAGCTCGCTGTTGGGTCCCTGGCGACGTACAAGTCCCAGTACATTGACGGTCAGTCGTTGACTGTTGATTTCTCGGGCCATAAATCTTGCTGAACACGTCTCCAGCCATCCGCAAGATTATCGTTGCGAATCCCAACACCGCTCTGGCGCTTATAATCGAGCCGGATTCGCTCCCCAACTTGGTCACCAACTCCAACCTGACGACTTGTCAGCAATCGGCGGACGGCTATCGTCAAGGAGTAGCCTACGCTCTCCAGCAACTTAACCTGCCCAACGTCGTCATGTACCTCGACGCAGGCCATGGTGGCTGGCTCGGTGAGTTCATATCCTCTACGCCGAACGAATAACTGACCTGAAAAACGCTTTCAGGCTGGGATGCCAATCTCGGTACGCAACAGTTCGTCACTTGTACTTTCAGTCATTGAAGATTTTCATAGTCCCCGGCGCGCAAGAGCTCACCCGAGCGTATAACGCTGCTGGGAATCCCTCGCAGCTCAAGGGCTTCTCCACCAACGTCGCCGGATGGAACGCCTGGATTAAGATTCCCGGCGAGTTCGACGTGCCACCTGACGGTCAATTCAACAAGGCCCAGGACGAGAACCGCTACGTGAACCTGTTCGGCGCTGCCCTCGCCAACGCCGGCATGCCCAACCACGCCATCGTCGATACCGGCCGCAACGCTGTGCAAGGACTGAGGCTTGCATGGGGCGATTGGTGCAACGTCAACGGTGCGGGTTTCGGTGTGCGGCCTACGACTAACACGGGCAATTCGTTGGCGGATGCGTTTGTCTGGGTTAAGCCTGGAGGCGAATCAGATGGCACTTCAAACACTAGTTCCACGCGCTTCGACTCGTTCTGCGGACTGGCGGATGGTGAGCGATATTATGGATTGATTAGTCCATGAACTGACTCTGGGCACGCAGCCTTCCAACCCGCCCCTGAGGCCGGGACCTGGAACCAGGCGTACTTCGAGATGCTGGTCAGGAATGCCGTGCCGTCGTTCTGATCCCGAGTGTAAGGTTCGCTGTAGCAAGTCGCCTTTGGTTAATGAATAAATGAATCCTTACCCATGCCACATTTGTCGACCAAGATCAAGATCTTCTTCGAGTTTCGGGAAGATGAATCGTTCTTCTCCGTGAAGGCTTGAAGACATTTACTTGCACCTGTACGGCGTCGCCAGCCTGTCCGCTTCTCGGTCGTTCCATGCGGCGAGCGCCCAACCAGCAGGTGAAGATGAGGGTAAGGTGAAGAGCGCCGTCAGAAACTTTGAATTGAAGAGTGCTGCGACCGCAAATAGTAGAAAGGCAAAAGGCGGTTCGCGACTGAGTGGATACTTCGCCACCGACGAAGTCACGAGGAGTAGCGACCGCGCCATTCTTGCAGTGCATTCGAGCTCCGGAAGAAGGACTGGTGTGAGCATAGCCGAGCCACGATGGTGGTTTGTCAAGAGCTTCTGACACGTGCATCGCGGCTGCGAGTCTTTCCGGTGAGAAAGCTGTCCTGATGGCATTACCTCAGCCAATCTTCTTTGACTGGAACCACCACCATCTGCACGAATGACGGCGCCACGATTTCCCCCAGAGCTAGAGCGCATCATCTTCGAGACTGCTGCATGGAACGACGTGCGGACTATGCAGAGTCTCGTCCTCGTCGCACATCGAGTCTGCATCTGGTGCGCGATATCTCCCATCCATGACCTGTCATTCATGTGGCTGGGATCCAGGATTGAGCCGCTGCTCTATCGGGTTGTTCGAATCACAGACGAGAAGTCCCTCTCTTGCATCCAGAATCTCATCCAGAAGAAGCCGGCTCTTGCCAAGAAACCCATCAAGCACCTCGTGGTGACTGTGGAATCATGTCGCGAGATCATCCAGCCTATCCTCACCGCATGCCCCCATATTCCGGACCTTTTTCTACCGTCCTACAAGATCTATCCTGAACTGCTGGATGATCTGCAGGTGTTGACGCACCTGACACGTCTTTCAGTCGATCTGCGGGCCCTTCTCTGGCACGATGGAAGCATTCCAATGGTGCTGCCTACCTCAGAACAACTCGTGGCATTCGAGCGGTTAACCCACCTGCACATATGCGGCGGCCTGAGCCAAAGGATCCGCTCCCTGATCAACACCACTACCTTCCCTGCGCTCACCCATGTCGCGCACGAGGACAAGTATATCGAAGATGTTCCGAGAGGTATCCTGCAGACATACCCCACGCTCCAGCTCCTCGTTTGTTACTATTCCCCCGATAGCGAGGATCCAGAGTGGGCCCTGGAATTGGAGACACGCCTCAACGACCCAAGATTTTGTGCGGTCGAGTGTCGGTCATATGAGCAAGATTGGGAACAGGCAGCATGGGGCGAGGAGGACTTGTGGTCTCGCGCAGCGAAGCGGGTCGCTGAAAGAGCGGGTCCGGGTCAATCAGTTGAGTAGCGACGTCTATTTGGATTTGAGCCTCTGCGAGCTGTGAATGTACCATCTTTCCAGGGTGATCACTCAACATGAAACCAAATGATACAGCTATTCGAATTCCCGTGCCCATGACAGTGTGTCTATCCTTTGTGCTCTGTGAGTGCCAATGCTTGCTCAATCCAAGAAACACACCTTAGCCTCTCAAGCAGACCAGCAGGAATCGATCCCGCCTCTGTCGTCCTTCTATGGTAAGGCCTTCTGTGCGTAATCAAAAATAGGTCGTATAGAAAATAGAGGCCATGACAGATCAAGGCGGAAGAGAGAAGACGAAAAAGCAGAGCAATGTACGGCGATATAGGCAGACGAGCAGCAATTGATCCCGCCTTTTTGATCTCCGGAACGTTACGGCTCGATTTATTCGGGACATCGATGAGGAGCGTGCACCAGCGCCGGTCTGCTTACCACCCCTTCAACACTCGATGATCGTATAGCGGCTTCTCAACGAGCAAGGGACTAAAAAGCGCTCTGAACATCCCATCACGCAGACGAGCAGGAATCGAACCCGCCTTTGGATCTCCTAAACTTCACAATCTACATGTATCAGCTATCGGTGAGGAGCATGCACCAGCACAGGTCTGCTTATCCCCCCTTATCTGTCAATACATCTCCCGACGCTCGAAAGGAATGCGCAGGCGACGATCCTTCCATTGGTCCCCGAGATACTAGTGGGAACTTGGAAGAAAATCTCGACCAAAGCCTATAGATATTCTCACTAGCAAAGGTGACGAAATGTATATTTTGTTTTATTTTAAGGCACTAAGGTACAATTGGTTCTAGGACTTGTGTATTTTACATGCAAAATGCGCAGAAATCAATGAAGGCATCTCAAACCCTAAACCGAGGACGTATCGTCGCTTATTGGGCGCCCGGGATGAGTGTGCCTTTTAAATTGGATGCCGCCAGGACGGCTCTCAGGCTGTGACCTCACAGACAGTGGAATGGTATCGAGGGTGTTGGTTGTGGCTGTCATCACCGTTGTTTGCGACCATGCTCGTCCATCCGCGGCCCGCGCGAGAATCAACATGGGGGCGATAGCCTGAAATATGGTGAGTATACAACTTCGCCTTCAAGAACACCACCCACCTGAACTTGTCCCAGTGCCGGGAAGATGAGGTTCTGGACTGAACTGCTCCGCGCATACGTGATGATGAAAATGAGGCCAACAATCGAATAGAGCGAGGCGGATTCGACAAGCATCGCTACGACGGAGAAGTATCTCTCCGCGTGGTGCGATCCGAGGGGGCCTTTAATTTGCCGCCGGAGTCGCAAGATTTTCCCGTTATCAAGAGGGTCAAGAGAATGTTCAGCGAGACTGAAAGCGACCAGTAGGCGGTGCCGAATTGAATAGAGAGCGGAGCCAAGAAGGAGTTCTCGAGTGTGTAGGTGGTGACAATGAGAGCGAGGGAGGAGACTGCGGTGCGTTGGAGGCGGATTAACTTCGCGCAATGCACGACTCACCGACAGCTCCTAGGAGCATCAAGGCCGGGAACGCAGCGTACCAGTAGCTGGAATCCCAGATGATGAAGAATCGCCAGAGCTGCGGACTGCATCTCAGTATTGGGCCGGCGGTAAGCAGACCGTACGCACCACAAGGCCATCCGCCATCCAGCTCAAAACGACGTATCTGTGTCCGATGTTGAGCGATGAGCCGTCGACAAGCAGTTATAACTCACGCAATCAGACCCATCATGTTCACCGGAGAGCCGAACGCGAGGAGCTCGTAACCGCTCGGCCCCCCTGGCGCATCACGATCGTCGATGAACGCCTCTTCGTTGATTTTCGTGGCGCCCCCATACCCGATTGTCGCCAGTGCGAAGATCATTGCGGCATAGGCCACCAGACCCCACGGAGTCTTTCCTTTCGGACGGTTGAGCAACGAATACAGTGTTTGCCAAGTGAGTGCGAGCAAGACACCTTCCCAAAATCAGCTTTTTTCGAGTTGAAGGTGGGCAGCAAACCGTATCCTATGCCGGCGAGAGCGAACCCATCGAGGAACGACCTTTCGATCCACAGGTCGGCGGAGGTCTCGCCTGCTGGGGCAAAGGAGGTGAGGTTCGCGTCCATGATTGTGGTGGGCGGTAGGAGAAGAAGGTTGTGAAGTCATCCCACGATATTAGCTCGTCGTCCTCCTGTCTTTATCGCTTGTCTTCATGGAATTCTCCTGATCGCAATCAATTTTAGGTGACCTAACATGTCCGGATTTGAATGAGATCAGGCCCACGCCACGATTTGCCGAAGCCTCCGTCGAGCATTGGGAATGCACTTTCTGAAGTTCACTATGAAAGTTCCTGTTGAAGAGTTTCCTTTCATTTTTCTGTTAGTAGATTGCAGGGCGGCTGTTTTCCGTGGGGCCTCAGGTGGGACCTCAAACTTGAATGCCGCTCTAGCATAACATAAGCTATACATACAGAAAGCAAGCGCGCGTTGACCGTCGTGGATCACATCGCGTGGCGGAATTCGCCGCTTGGTCTAACGCCGATCACCGCGAGCTGCTTACCATCTGACTGTGGATTATTCAGCCGATCCGTTGCTCGCGTAGGGGGTTCGTATATTCACCAATGTCAAATAATCCTCTCCTCGACGAATAAGACTCGCGTCGCAACCATGATGGTACTTAACACATTTAGCTCTACGCGGATCTTCGCTGCTCTATATCTTCAAGTTCGTCGATTCCCTCAAAGCTTACGCTGGTGATCTCAGCTATAACGCTCAGCTCTCCTCGACCAGCCTCCGTGATTACCCCATCTCCGATTACTCCTCGTCATCCACATCCATGCTCTCTCTCTCGACGTACTAGTTCAAGTTCATTATGATATCTCACAAGACGTAGAAAGTATCCGCCAGTTGGCCGACGGCAACCAGAAGAATCTCGACATGACGCCTCCCGGATCCGAGTCCATAGAAGTTTTACTAATCGTCACCAAGAGGTACGTGTACCAGACTACGTACAAGAAAAAATAAAGCTGTAAGGCCGACGAGCGGCAATGCCCGCTCCCGATTATTCTCAGTTGACGATATCATATTGATTTTGGTGCATTCCACGCGTTGTAAGGTGCCGGATAGGATGGAATGTACTCAAAATTTTCAACCCAAAACTGTCCACTCGGACCACTCTGTGCCTGCTCAGATGGACCTTGTTCATTGGATGGGAAGAGGTGGTTGCGTGCACCAGGAACTCGTCTGGGAGAGCATTACGACAGAACTTGAAGGTGAGCCAATCAGAGGCGACTCGCATTACTAGCTCGTAGGGAGGAGCAGTACAAACCACGGCAGTTCGACGCATTGAAACACGTGTAGTTGAGGTGCCGAGCGAGCAAAATTCCCCGAATTGGCAAAAGCCCCGGCGTAACATTCCCAGGTTCAAGGAGCACGACTGCATTGCAGGCTGTACCACACTACTGGCAGCGGGGAACATGAGCGTAGAAGGAGACATCTTTGACAGCGTGTAGGCAGCTGACGCCATATGAATTGACATTGGCCTGCAAAAAGCTGAAAATCATGCAATATAAGACCCGTTACCTAAAGGTAGCGGGAATGTCTCAGCAATTTCAATTATAGCTTCAGTTTTCGCCCCCAGCACCAGTAGACGTGCTCAATGTTTAGATCAACACCAGTACGTGCTCGAGGTTAAGCGGAAAACCGCCACATTTCACAAAACAAGGGTGATTGCCGAACCTGAATCTTTTTTTTTTTGGAGTGTTTGGTTTAATGCAACTCAGTCTGCAGAAGCATTCTAAATAACATCGGCTGGGTTCACTGGAAAAAATGACCAGTATATGCCAGGAAAATAATTCAGCTCAAGAGAAAATGCCTTTATGCACGTTTATACCAGTGTGGGACTCCTGCTGTGTCGTTTATCTGACACCTAGTTTCAGCAGCAGAATACCCACTAAAACCCCTCTGTCTTTAGTCCAATCATCCGGCAAGGAGTCATCGTCCAGCAGTAGCCCACTCCACGTGTTCAGGACAACTTGCTTATTGAGAGCCAGTGGGCCAAATTTAAATTTATCTGTCAAGATGCGCTCTCTTTGTAAGGTTCCGTTGACGGTCTTCAACCATTTATTGTGAATTTCAGTTTTTTCAAACTGTTTGCCTGGAGTATGTATTCTCCGTTCAACTCGCATATTCCAAACCATATACCAGGCTGTTGAGGTGAGGATACTGAATAATCTATCCTTTTGAGACATGGGTTTGCCTCTGCGAGTACGGAATCGAGTGAGGTTGCAGCCGAGGACCAGTCCCCATGTAATTCTTGGCCAGTCGTCAAATTTCATTTTCCATTGCCGAACCTGAATCAACAACCATTCGGTCCGTCTAACACGCATTATTCAGTTGCATAATGAAAGGTTCAGAACAGGTAGACGAGATGAACCTCCGCTGATCCTTGCTTCGATGCTTCCAACGCAACCCGCGGTGGTCGTTTGGAATGCGTTCAAGTCCGTCGACAGAAGGTAATGTCAGCGATAAATGGGAAATGGAGAATACCGAATCGGTTGACTGCTGGATGGATTTTCGGGGGACTCGGACTCGAGCTAGAACATAGAGGTCGGTTTATGACTTCCAGAGGATACAGGAGGGGCCGAAGGGGATTCACGGATGGGTCGGGAGATGCAGAAATCGCCGGCGCGAGCGTTTAGGCGTCCCTGGAGCTCACTCACCGTGTCCAAACTCCCTAGTCGCAGAAGATACAAATTTGCAAAATCGACTCCGTTCCCTGTGAACCGATATGTGGCGCCATCGCCTCTGGCCAAGCGAGGCTCCGCTCACAGATGGCGGCTAGCTAATCCAACGACGGTGAACTTGAAGCAGGCGCCCCCCCCCCTGAGCGTGGAGATGCGAATAGCGGAAACGATAGTGAGCGGAGGGACAATCGCGGAGCAGAGCCAAAGTCTGAGCTTGAACGCGATGCGAGTGTAGTACTGGCTGAACCTAAGCACTTGAAACCAGCCGGCGAGTTCTGCCTATAATGCAAGCGTGCGTCGAATCCGGTACATCAACGACTGGCAAGTACTTACGAGATTTATTCGAATCAAACACCGCCCGACTCGGATTTTCGCAACACCGACAGTGACTCACCTATTGAAGGCGAGAGTCAAGTCAAGAAGAGATCTACTAGCCAGCTGGATCAGGATGGTTGACGTGTTCAAGTTACTGGGTCCGAGTTCGACCGGCGACGAGATCGTTATGGCGGAAAGGAGGGTGGCTTGGTCATCCGATAATCGGTCAGCCGGCTGCTGCGGCACGTTCAAACAAAACTCGCACCGCCACATTTTCCAAACTCTTCCTCGACCTTCAAACTCCACCGCTCACGAATATGGCCGAAGTGAAAACCTCCAACAGACAACTCTAAAAAGTGATCACCGCCTCCGAGTCGACCGTCAACGCAGAGACCTCGTTCGCCTTCAACACTCTGATGTTATGTAGAAGCCATTCAACGAAACAAGGTAAAGGAAATAAAGAAGCTTGGCGAGAATCCTACCATGCAGACGCGCAGGAATCGAACCCGCCTCTCCCAGAATGTGTTGTCCTTTCTTCTACAGTATGGTGAGGAAGTGTGCACGCGTACGGTCTGCCTACCATCCCTTCAACATGCTCAATGGTCATATAGTGTCCGTTCAACGAAACAAGGCGAAGGGAATAAAAAGCGCTCCGAAAATCAGACATATGATGCAGACGAGCAGGAATCGAACCCACTTTTTGATCTCCCAAACTTGAGATATGTGCTCCATCCATCGGTGAGGAGCGTGCACCAGCACAAATCTGCTTATCACCTACTCAACCTCACGGACTGCTTATGTAGAGGAACAAGGCCAAGGGAATAAAAAAAGCGCTGTAGCGCGTCCTACCTACGCAGACAAGCAGGAATCGAACCCGCCTTGAATCTCCTGACCCAGTTATTTTTCGCCACTATACAACGGAGGAGGCTGCACCAGCACAAGTCTGCTTACCACCCACCCGCCTCGCAGGCTGGTTATGTAGAAACCACTGAACGAAGGAATAAAAAGCGCTCCGAAGATCCCAGTACGCAGACCAGCAAGAATCGAACCCGCCTTGTAATTCTCCCAAACTATACTTTTCTTCACATCCTACATCGGAGGAGCGTGCACCAGCACAAATCTGCTTATCACCCACTCCACGTGCTCAATGATCATGTAGAAGCCACTCACCAAATCAAGGCGAAGGGAAGAAAAAGTATTAGCAAAAGCGCACTTACGCAGACGAGCAGGAATCGAACCCGCGTTTTTGATCTCCCAAACTACACTGTTCTCTTCACCGTACATCGGAGGAGCGTGCTGACCAGCACCCGTCTGCTTACCACCCAGCACCTGCATCCCAAGATACAGTAACTTCTTACAGCACACGGACTGGTAAACACCGACTGTACACCAAAATGCATTCTTTTTGATTAACGAACACCCACACACGCCGAGGTACGGTACGTTTTCAACGCCAAGTATCGAGCAATAAGGCAAAGAGTGGGGGTTCGGTACGGAAACGGAGGCGCCGCCGGCGAAGCATACATACGGATATGGATAGGATGTACAGAAGAAAGAGAGACGGAAAGCGATAAGGGGGGGGAAGTAAGAAGGGACTCGGAAGAGGGAGAAGGGAAAGGAAGACGGAGGAGAAAGAATCAAGGAAAGAGGAATTCGGAATCAAGGAAAGAAGACGGAGGAATCAAGGAAAGAGAGGGAAGGAATCAAGTAAAAGGAATCAAGAAACGGAAAGGAATCAGAGGGAGAATAATCGCATGATATAAGCATAAAACCCCCAGGTAGACGGTGGGAGGGGCAGGAACAAGAACGGGGATTGTTGAAGGAGGGAAGGTAGGGTCAAGGAGTAACAAGCCGGAAGAAGGAGGTGGTGACGGTCGATCGAGAGTAGACCGGCGCGGTCGAGCGTCGACAGAGGTGGTGGGTTGTATACGATGATCGACGACGGCGTCAGGACGAAAAAGAAGCCAAGTGTCGAGTGATGACCGAAAGAAGGGCAGGTGTCCGAGGAGGGAAAGGACGATGAGACGAGAGCCCTCATGGGTGTGCTGTGCTTGTCTTGGCATTCTCCGTTGCCTTGCCCATCCCCATCCCCACCAATTGCCCCGCACCCAGCTCCAACCCAGCTCCGACCCAACCCAACCCAGCCTCTCCACACTGCCCACACTCAATCACGCCCATTCCAATCCCATCATCGCCGTCATCCACATCGACATCCTCCTCCGCATCCAACTCGTCCACACCCCCATCCTGCTCCTCACCAGCACCAACAGCAGCAACAACAACGGCGGGCTTGCTCTTCCTCGAGCCTTTACCCTTCCCATTCGCCGCCGTCGTCTTGGGCTCTCTCTCCCCATTCTTCTTCTTGCCCAAACTCCCCCTCGGCCGCCCCCGCCCGCGTCCGCTTCCACGTCCGCGGCCTGTCCCAGTCCCAGTCGGTGCCGACGCCGACGCCGTGGCTTCGCCGGTCATGTGGTTCCACTGGTGCTGCTGTTGTTGTTGCTGTTGCTGGGAATCGGGGTACATGTAGGCGTAGGGCGGGTATTGCGGCTGGGCTTGGGCTTGGGCTTCAGAGGCAGAGTGTGCTGGGGGAAGCGGCGGCGGCGACGGGGGGATGTATCCATATGGCGCTGGGACACCGTCTTGCGAAGCCGGCTGGTGGAGCGGTGGCGGGTACGGCTGTGCGTAGATGTAGATTTGAGTATAAAAAGGAGAACGAGAGAAACGAGCAAGAACGCACCTGGTGTCTTACTCCGTCCGACGACGACGACGCCCGCGGGATGCCCACACGCTTGTGCGGAAAGTCTTCCGGTCTCGAGCGACTATGCGTGCGCTCGAAGAGTCCACACTTGTTACACAGCTGCATGCACCATCCTCCGTTAGCATACGATACACAAAGACACAAAAACGACGCACCACCTTGCCAGCATTGATCTGCGAACGGCGCCAAGTGGACGTATCCGTCGTCGAGCAGTTGAAGCACCGTCTTTTCACTCGGTCAGACATTTTGGTGTCTGCGTCGTTGGTGAAGGCGACGACTGTCGGTGGCGGTGGCGGTGGCTGGCCGGGAATGTACGGCAGCGGGTAGGCGAATGCGCCGTAGGGATGCTGGCCGGGCTTACGGGTAGGACGATAATCGTTCTTCTCCGTGAAGGCTTGCACATCTGTGCACGTGTACGGCTTCGCCAATCTGTCCGCTTCTCGGTCGTTCCATGCGGCGAGCGGCGAGCGCCCAGCCAGTAGCTGAAGATGGGGGTAAGGTGAAAGTAGCGCCGTCAGGAACTTAGCGACCGCAAATAGTAGAAGGCGGTTTGCGACTGAGCGGATATCGCGAGCGACGAAGCCACGAAGAGTAGTGATCGCGACACTATTGCCAGTGCATTCGAACTCCGGAGGAAGGACAGGTGTGAGCATAGCTGAGCCACGATGGTGGTTTGGGTCAACAGCTTCGGACACTTGTGACGGTGAGAAAGCTGTCCTGATCGCGTTACCTCAGCCAATCTTCTTTGACTGGAACCACCACCATCTGCACGGATGACGGCGCCACGATTTCCTCCAGAGCTAGAGCGCATCATCTTCGAGACTGCTGCATGGAACGACCCACCAACTATGCAGAGTCTCGTGCTCGTCGCACATCGAGTCTGCATCTGGTGCGCGAATATCTCCCATCCATGACCTGTCATTCATCTAGCTGGGCTTCAGGATTGAGCCTCTGCTCTATCGAGTTGTTCGAATTGCCGACAAGAAATCTCTCTCTCGCATCCAGAATCTCATCCAGAAGAAGCCGGCTCTTGCAAAGAAACACATAACGCACCTGGCGGTGACCACCCAGTCCGGCCCGGAATTTCCGAGGCGTCGCGAGATCATCCACCCCATCCTCACTGCATGTCCCCATATTTCGAACCTTTTTCTACCGTTCTACATGATCTATCCTGCACTGCTGGATGATCTGCAGGTGTTGACGCACCTGACACGTCTTTCAGTCGATCTTCCGGACCTTCTCTCATTCTGGGACGGAACCACTGTGCCACCTACCACAGGCCAACTTGCGGTATTCCAGCTGCTCACCCACCTCAACCTCTTTGGAGGCGTGGGGCGCGAGCTTCTCCGCATGATCAACAACACCACCTTCCCCGCACTCACCCATATCGCGCACCGGAACACCTTTATCGAAGATGTTCCGAGAGGTATCCTGCAGACATACCCCACGCTCCAGCTCCTCGTTTGCTACTACTCCCCGGATAGCGAGGGTCCAGCGCTGGAATTGGAGACGCGCCTCAACGACCCAAGATTTTGTGCGGTCGAGTGTGGGTTGTATAAGCAGGATTGGGAACAGGGAGCATGGGGAGAGGAGGACTTGTGGTCTCGCGCAGCGAAGCGGGTCGCTGAAAGAGCGGGCCCGGGTCGATCAGTGGAGTAGCTCTATTTGGATTTGAGCTAGTTGTGAATAGACCATCCTTTGTAAGTGATCACTCAACATACAACCAAATGATACAGCTATTTGAATTTCCCGTGCCCCTGACGGTGCATCTATTGTTTCTGCTCTGTGAGTGCCACTGTGCCAATGCTTCCGATGCTTGCTCAATCAGAGAAAACACTCTCACCCTCTTAGGCAGACTAGCAGGAATCGATCCCGCCCCAGAAAGTGTTGTCCTTCTTAGGGCTCCAAACCGTACCGTATACGGGTACGGCCGTCAGAATTACGGCCGTATTTCGCGACGGGACGGGCCTACCCGTACAGTAACTCGAGCGCAGACCTGCCAATACGGGACGGTCCCGTATTGCGAAAACCGTACAGTATACGGGTTGAATACGGGTGTGGATGTGAGTGATTCGTGTTCAGTAACCGTGCAAAATGCTCCTGGTCCCCAATTCAAGGATGCCCTACCTCAACCAGTGTTCCTGGGGTCCCTGCATGTCGTCCCTTGGTCATCCCCGCTAAATACGGGTTCCGCAACCCGTATTCGCTGCTCACCCGTCCAATACCCGTACCGTAAAGACAGCTCCGCGGCCCGAGCCGGTACGGGACCCGTAACCGTATTTACGGCCAGTAAAGCTTACCACAAGTTGCTATACCCGCGGATGTCTGCACAGGTACCCGTGTAAAAAACCCGCGGATACAGGTACCCGTTTCCCACGGATGCCACGAGTACAGGTATGGATTGAGCAAAATCTCGGAGGTCATTTGCAAGCTCATCTCCCTATGTAAACCCATTAAGGAGCCATTAGATTGAACAACTCAGCTGTAGGGAAGGTTCATCTCACCCATCTACCATAGTATGATGGCTGTGGACCCCTCACAACCTGTATTCAGCCCAAAAACCCGCGGGTTATCCGTGCAGGTACCTGTATCCGCGGATACAGGTATACATTTTCCCACGGATGGCAAGAGTGGAGGTATGGCTTTTGAGGACCCAAAAACCCGCAGGTATTGCAAGGGTTAAAACCCGTGCAACTCGTGGTAAGCCTTAACGGCCAGTAAACCCGTACAAATACGGTTACTATTTAGAGCCCTAGTCCTTCCTTCTACTATGGTAAGGAAGTGTGTGCGCGCACGGTCTGCGTATCATCTTGTAGGGGCCGCAACAGAACAAGGGGAAAGAAAGGAAAAACACAGGGGTATTTACATAGACAGACGAGCAGGAATCAATTCCGCCGTGTAATTCTCCCAAATGACACTTTACTTGACACCGTACATTGGAGGAGCGTGCGCCAGCACAAGTCTGCGTACCACCTAAGTAGTCAACCTGCTCAATGATTATGTAGAAGCCACTCAACGAAACAAGGCCAAGGGAATAAAAAGCAGCGAAAGTCCTACCACACAGACTAGGAGGAATCGAACCCGCCTTTTTGATCTCCTGAACCTTTTGTCTTAACTCCGTATCGATGAGGAGCATGCACCAGCACAAGTCTGCTTATCACCTACTTGACTCACTCGACGACTACATAGAAGCCACTCAACGAAACAAGGCCAAGGGAATAAAAAAGCGCTCCGAAAGTGCAGTACACGCAGACGAGCAGGAATCAAACCCGCCTTTTGATCTCCTGAACTGGACATTTCTTGAGGCCGGATATTGGTGAGGAGTGTGCACGAGCACAATCAGCTTATCCCCCCCTGAACTTGCTGAATGACTATGTAGAAGCCACTCACCGAAACAAGGTGAAGGAAATATAAAAAGTGTTCCGAAATCAGACAAACGCAGACAAGCAGGAAGTTGAACCCGTGTTTGTGATCTCCTGAACTTTTCCTCCTAATTCATGATATGGGTGAGGAGTGTACCCCAGCACAAATCTGCTTACCACCCACTCCACTCGCTCGATAACTATGTAGAAGCCACGCCCCGAAACAGGGCGAAGGAAATAAAAGTGCTTGTAAAATTCTATCACGCGGACCAGCAGAACGTAGGCAGGCAACAAGAAGAAAATAACAGAAAAGAAAAGAAAAGAAAAAAGGCTATGCACACAAGGGTTGACAACTTGACACAGACAAGCAGGAATCAAACCCGCCTCTCCCAGAAAGAAAGTGTCCTGCGTATCGGTGAGGAGACCAGCACCAGTCTGCTTATCACCTGGGCCACTCGCTCGATGATCGTATAGCGGCTGCTCAATGAAACAAGGCCAAGGAAATAAAAAGTGCTTCCAAAATCCAATTTTACGCAGACGAGCAGGAATCGAGCCCGCCTTTGAATCTCCCAAACTAGAACATTCCCAATCGACACCCTACATCGGAGGAGTGTGCACCAGCACCAGGCTGCTTACTACCCACTCAACAGGCTGGATGACTATGTAGAAACCACTCAACAAAACAAGGTGAAGGGAATAAAAAGCGCTTCAAAGACCCTACCATGCGGGTGAGCAGGAATTGAACCCGCCTTTTGATCTCCTGAACCAGATATTTCTCACCACCACACAGCGGAGGAGCGTGCACCAGCACAAGTCTGCTTATCACCCACTCCACGCGCTCGATGACTATGTAGAAGCCATTCAACAAAACAAGGCGAAGGAAATAAAGCACCAGGCTGCTTACCATCCCCCTTCAAATTGCTGCATGATTATATAGAGGCCATTAACCGAAACAAGGCCAAAGGAATAAAAAATGTTCGCTTTGCTATACAGACCGGCAGGAATCGAACCCGCGTTTTTGATCTCCTGAACTTCAAACCTATGGCCCACATCGGTGAGGAGCGTGCACCAGCACAAATCTGCCTACCACCCCTTCCACTTGCAGCATGATCATAGAGGTCTCTCACCGAAACAAGGTGAAGGAAATAAAAAGTGCTTTGCGATTTTTTGGCAACGCAGACGAGCAGGAATCGAACCCGCCTTTTGATCTCCCAAACTTGGGATACTTATGCAACAACGGTGAATGCGTGCACCAGCACCCGTCTGCTTATCACCCACTCAAATTGCTGCATGATCATATAGAAACCCCTCAACAAGACAAGGTGAGGGAAATAAAAGGGGGCTCGCGAAATCTAATGCAGACCGGCAGGAATTGAACCTGCCTTTTTGATCTTCTAAACTTCATATCTATTGATTGGTCCCATCGCATCGGTGAGGAGCGCGCACCGGCACCAGTCTGCTTACCACCCACTCGATGTGCTTTATAATAATGTAGAACTTGAATGTGAAACCACCCAACGAAACAAGGCAAAAAAAAACAACACAATTCTCTAACAAGTTACAACACCGACGAGCAGGAATTGAACCTGCCTTTTGATCTCCTGAACTAGACATTACAATTGCCACTATACAATGGAGGAGCGTGCACGAGCACATCTGCTTACCATCTACTCAACTTGCTGCATGATCATACAGAGGTCACTCACCGAAACAAGGCCAAGGGAAGAAAAAGTGCTTGAAACTCCGCCTGATGCAGACCGGCAGGAATCGAACCTGCCTCTCCCAGAAAGAAAGTATCCGGACTATCAGTGAGGAGTGTGCACCAGCACAAGTCTGCTTACCACCCACTCCACACGCTCGATGATCATATAGAGGTCACTCACCGAAGGAAATAAAAAAAGTGCTTCCAAAATCCGATTTTATGCTGACGCAGGAATTGAACCCACCTTTTTGATCTCTTGAACTTTTCGTCCTAATTCACGTATCGATGCACAAATCTGCTTATCACCTACTCGACCTCGCGGGCTGATTATGTAGAAGAACAAGGTGAAAGAAAGAAAAAAAAAAGTGCTTGTAAACTCTTGCACGCAAACGAGCGGGAATCGAACCCGCATTTGCAACTCCTTAACTTTTCGTTATCACTCATGTATCGGTGAGGAGTGTGCACCAGCACAATTCTGCTTATCACCCCTTCAACACGCTGGATGACTATGTAGAAGCCACTCACTGAAACAAGGCGAAGGGAAGAAAAAGAGCTCCCGAGTACCAACACAAACGAGCAGGAATCGAGCCCGCCTTTTGATCTCCTAAACAGGATTTATTCCCAACCATACATCGGAGGAGCGTGCACCAGCACAAATCTGCTTACCATCCACTCCAAGCGCTCGCTGATTATGTAGAAACCACTCATCGAAGGAAATAAAAAAGCACTGCAGTGACCCCTACCTACGCAGACGAGCAGGAATCGAACCCGCCGTATAATATAATTCTCCCAAACTATTTTTTTCTGGCCACCACCGTACGTCGGCGAGGAGCGTGCACCAGCACAAGTCTGCTTATCACCCCTTCAACATGCTCGATGATCATATAGCGTCCGCTCAACGAAACAAGACGAAGGGAATAAAAAGCGCTGGAGCAACTTGGTTACGCAAATGAGCAGGAATCGAACCCACCTTGTAATTCTCCCAAACTAGAACATTTCCATCGGCACCGATCGGTGGGGAGCGTGCACCAGCACAAATCTGCTTATCACCCCTTCAAGACGCTCAATGATTATGTAGAAATCACTCAACGAAGGAAATAAAAAGTGCTCCGGGAGTTCCGCAGTACGCAGACCGGCAGGAATCGAACCCGCTTTTGGAACTCCTAATTCACACATGAGCACATCCGACCATCGGTGAGGAGCGTGCACCAGCACAAATCTGCTTACTACCCACTCGATGCGCTCGATGACTATGTAGAAGCCACTCACCGCAACAAGGCGAAGGAAATAAAAAAGCACTACCCAGGGGCTAGGGCCGACATATGCAGACGAGCAGGAATCGAACCCGCCTTTTTGATCTCCTAAACTCTATATTTTGGGGGTCTCACCATCGTACATCGGAGGAGCATGCACCAGCACAAAGTCTGCTTACCACCCATCTGCATCCCAAGATACAGTACAGTACACCAAATGCATTGTTTTGATTATTATAACGAACACCCACACACACGCCGAGGTACGGTACGTTTTCGACGCCAAGTATCGAGCAATAACCGGTGAACGGTAAAAAAAAAAGGCAAAAGTGGGGGTTCGGTACGGATACGGAGGCGCTGGCGAGGCATACATACATACATATACGGAGACGGAGACTGATACGATATGAACAAGTAAGAAAGAAAGAAGTAAGAGGGGAGTCGGAATCAGGGAAAGAGAGGGAATGAATCAAGGAAAGGAAAGAGAGAGACAGAACCAAGGAAAGACAGAATCAAGGAAAGAGAGAGGGAAGGAAGGAGAGGGAAGTGGAGGAAATGAATCGAAATCAAGGAAAGCGGAGGAATACGTATATACGGAATCAGGGAAGGAATCAAGGAGAGGGAGGAATCAAGGAAAGGCATCGGAGGGAGGGAGGGAGAGAAGACGTAGAAATAATCGCATGATATGATATAAGCATAAACGCCAAGTAAGACGAGGCAGGAACAAGGAACAAGAACGGCGTTGTTGAAGGAGGGAAGGTCGAGGAGTAAGCCTGAAGAAGGAAGGAAGGAAGTGGTGACGGACGGCGCGGTCGAGCGTCGACAGTGGTGTGTGTGTATACGATGATCGACGACGGCGCCAGGACGAAAAAGAAGCCAAGTGTCGAGTGTTGACCGAAAGAAGGGCAGGTGCAGGTTGTCGGGAAAGGACGATGAGATGAGAGTCCTCGTGGGTGTGCTGTGCTTGTCTTCTCCGTGGTCTTGCCCATCCCCGCACCCATCCCCGCGTTGCCGTTGCCTCGCCGTTGCCCAGCACCCAACCCAGCCTCTCCGCACTCAATCGCGGCCATTCCAATCCCCATCATCGCCATCGTCCACGTCGACATCCTCGTCCGCATCCAACTCGTCTACACCCCCATCCTGCCCATCCTGCTCACCAACAGCCGCAGCAACAGCGGGCTTCCTCTTCCTCGCGGCAGCCGGCGCTTTAGCCTTCCCATTCGCCGTCGTCTTGGGCTCTCTCTCCCCATTCTTCTTCTTGCCCAAACTCCCCCTCGGCCGACCCCGCCCGCGTCCGCTTCCACGTCCGCGTCCAGTCCCAGTCGTGCCTATCACCGGCGCCGACGCGGCTTCGCCGGTCATGTGGTTCCACTGGTGCTGCTGTTGTTGTTGGGCGTCGGGGTACATGTAGGCGTAGGGCGGGTATTGCTGCTGGCCTTGGGCTTGGGCTTGGGCGTCAGACGGGAGCGGCGGCGGCGGCGGTGGGGGGATATATCCATACGGCGCTGGGACACCGTCTTGCGGAGGCCGCTGGTGGCCATGGGCGAGTGGTGGCGGGTACGGCTGTGCGTTGCGTAGATTTGAGCAAAAGGGCAGAGAAACGAGTAATAAGAAGACGGACCTGGTGTCTTACTCCACCTGCATCCGACGACGACGACGCCCGCGGGATGCCCACGCGCTTGTGCGGGAAGTCTTCCGGTCTCGAGCGACTATGCGTGCGCTCGAAGAGTCCACACTTGTTACACAGCTGCATCTCCGTCAGTATACGATACACGATACACAAAGACACAAAAACGACGCACCACCTTGCCAGCATTGATCTGCGACCGGCGCCAAGTAGACGTATCCGTCGTCGAGCAATTGAAGCACCGTCTTTTCACTCGGTCGGACATTTTGGTGTCGGCGTCGTTGGTGAAGGCGACTGGCCCGCTATTGCTCGGCACTATCGATGTCATGGGAGGAGGCTGTGGCTGGCCGGGGATGTAGGGCGGCGGGTAGGCGAATGCGCCGTAGGGATGCTGGCCGGGCGGGATGGGATACGGGGCTGAGGCGTAGTGCGGCTGCATGTGTGGGTGTGGGTGCCCTTGGCCGTCGTGCGGCTGGGGCTGTGGATACGGCGAGCCAAACGGCGGCGGAGCATACATGAAGCCGTGCTCGTATCCAGCTGGAGCTGGCGGCGGCGGGGGAGGTGGTGGTGGTGGCCCAGGAGACGCAGCAGAGGACGCTGAGCCACTCCCGCCATTGTTATGCACAACCCCATTCCCGTTCGTCGTTGGCTGCTTGTCGTTGGCGTTGGCGTCGACGTCCGACCTGCAACGAGAACGATCAGCGTTAATTATTTTGCTCGATGGGACCCCCTACATCGATGCAAAATCAGAAGTTGATGATGTGTCACGGGATCATGATTGCGTAAGGATCACGCGTACGGCTGACTGCGAAATGCTTTCTCTCGGTTTCTCAGTGAAAATAAGATAAGTACAGCGAGCGAGTCAAGTAGGCAACAAGCAGACAGTGCTGGTGCTGGTGCACCCTCCCCAACCATCCTGGTTTGCGTGTCAGCGAAATATAAGCATGGGAGGTCTCCGTAGGTTCGATTCCTGCGACTCTGCGTGAGCCGATTGAATGACTGTCATTTTTTTTTACCCCAACCATCATGGGTTTCGTGGTTAAAATAAGGAGGAGAGATCTATATGCAGATTCGATTCCTGCGGCTCAGGCTCTGATTCGACGTCGAACCGCTTAATTGTTTTTTGGGTGCCACCTTTTTTTGTGCTGTACATGTATATAAACCACTCGAGACATTAGAAGGGTAAGCAGATTGTGCTGGTGCACACTCCCATCGCATACGGGAATGTTTGTATTGTATCCTCTATTCTGGGAGACCTAGGTTCGATTCCTGCGGTCTGTTCTTTCGTATACTGCGCTTCTGCAGGGATTTTTTTGTTCTCTTTATTTATTTATTTCTACGGTGCAGCCTGCAGGTCCAAGTTCCATGATCAGAAAGCATGGGAGATCTACGTAGGTAGGTTCGATTCCTGCGGCTCTGCTTCCCCAATGCTGTTTGCACGGTTTTTTTTCCGATGCTCCTCGTGTGGCCAACTCGGAATCACTACTGTAATCCATTGAGCAACTTGGAAGTGTGTGCAGATCATTGTGCTGTAAACTCCCTATCCGGTCCGGTACCGGGAGACGCAGGTTCGATTCCTGCTGCTCTGCTTTCAAACTTAAACAGGGATGATGAGTTTTTTGGGGGTGCTTTTTGTATGCCAAATCATGACCGCCGTGAATCAGGACTGTAATGAACTGTTGAGTGCTGGGGGGGGGGGGTATGCAGATTGTGCTGGTGCACACTCCCACACCATTTCTGTGCTTCTGATCACAATTCTGGGAGACCTAGGTTCAATTCCTGCAGTCTGTTTGTTTGATATGTCGTGATCTGTAGTATTTTTTGTTCTTTTATTTATTTCTACCGTGCAGGTCCAAGTTTCAGAAAGCATGGGAGATCTACGTAGGTTCGATTCCTGCGACTCTGCTTTCCTTATGTCTGGGAGTTTCTTTTTTTGATGCTCCTCGTGTGGCCGAATCACTGCCAATTTGGACTGTATATAATCCATTGACCAGCTTGGAAGTGTATGCAGATTATTGTGCTGGTGGCCCGGTGCAGACCCGGGCCTATCCCGTCATGGTGACGCAGGTTCAATTCCTGCGACTCTGCTTCAACATTGATTGTGCCAATATTTTTTCTTTGATTGCTTTTCCGTGTGTCGAATCACTGCCGATTGGCCCTGTATATGAGACCATCAAGAGCCTGGAAGTGTGCAGATTGTGCTGGCTTGTGCTCTCTCTCTCTCCCAATGTCAGTGTGGAGCATTTCAGCCCATGCGGGTTGAATTCCTAGGGTCTGCTTGCGTCTGCTTGCGTCCTCCGCGTGTGCCGTCTTTTTCTTTTTCTTTTTTTCTGGGGGGTGCGGTGATTTTTTCGGATGCAAAACTATTTATGCCAGTTCGATGCCAGTGTAGTGCTGTCAATTCTGGGAGACCTAAGTTCGATTCCTGCTGTGTGCTGTATATAAACCACTTGAGACACTAGCAGGGAATACAGATTGTGCTGGTGCACACTCCCACACCATATATATCCTCTTGTTAAGACCAATTCTGGGAGAGCTAGGTTCAATTCCTGCCGTCTGCTTTCAGCCCGGATCTTCCATTTTTTAACCATTTTCTATGGGCCGACGCAAGTCCAATCAGAATGACACATTGAACCGCTGGGTTCCAGTAATGCAACAGTAATGTTTGTTTTGGGTGCCACTTTTTTTTTTCATGCAGTATATAAACCACCTGAGAGGTTAGCAGGGTATGCAGATTGTGCTGGTGCACACTCCCACCCCATTATGGCATTGTTTGTATCCTCTTTATGAGATCAATTCTGGGAGACCTAGGTTCGATTCCAGTTCCTGCTGTTTGTGATTCTTTCTGTAGCAATTTTTGTTCTTTTATTTACTCTACGATGCAGGTCCAAGTTGGGCTGGGCTAATCGGCCGCCCCAGCCGCCCAACTGCCGCCCATGGCCGCCCAACAGCACTGCCGCCGATCGGACAAACTGCCGCCCATCAAGTTGAGTGTCACAAACTGCCGCCCATCAGCCACACGGACAAACTGCCGCCCAACACACGCCTGACATATTTTTGGGAGTAATGAGTCTGGATAGCGTCGGCCCGTCCACCCGGCGTGCCCTTGTCTGCTGGATTTGATATCTCTTTCTTGGTTAGTTATTCCGAAATGCTTCAATTTATTGATCGCATGAATCAAGCCAGAACACTCATATCCAAGTACCTCTGATCATGAGCCTGCCAAGGTATTCAAAGATGTGTCCCAGTGTTCACATGCAGCGCCCTCCCTGTATAAACCTCACGAGACCAAAACCAACCACTCCTTTGTGAATGCATCAATTATTTGTTTTAAATCAAACACTGGGACCTGCCAGGGACTGCGGAAGCTCGGCGAGAGCTATCTCAATACTCTAACAGCCCAAGTATACCTCTTGCTCTTTGAGGTCTCATTCCTAGCCCCAAAATTGCCAAGATTTTCATGTTTTCGGGCACATCGGAGACGTCGACAGCTGCACTCTGACACCAGAATTGCCTCTGGTAGCAGTTTATTTATGACAAGTTCTTCTCAGAGCCTCCTGCTGGCCATTTGAGTTGACAGTCATGCTCAAAACTCTCCAGTGAGCTCCAACTTACTTGAATGTTGTGTAATTTCCCTCCCATCAGAACAATCCGATACCAACTGCCGCCCACCGTGTCACACAACTCCCACAACTGCCGCCCTGAGTCCTCAAACTGCCGCCCACGGCCGCCCTGCGCTGCCGCCCAATCAGTTGGTACCAGAGCCGCCGGGCGGCACTTTGTCCCATCACAGCCACCAAATGATGTGAACTGCCGCCCACTGCCGCCCATCCAAAGTGTACGGTGGAGATAAAAAAGTCAGTATCTCTTGCATTTTGGCTTTGATTAAACACCTACCAGATGCATTCTGGCTCTCTAACCAATGCACCGACGGCGGCAATACACTAGCTCTTGAACTGGGACAGTACAGCGTAAAATACACTGGGCGGCTATGTCAACTGCCGCCCACTGCCGCCGGTGGCAGTCGGGCGGCCGATTATCCTGGCCCAGTCCAAGTTGCAGAATGACTCGTGGAATTTTCTGTTCTTCCTTCGGTGTGGCAACATTTTTTTCCTGAATCATCCTCCTGCTCAGTCAGCTCACTATCCGAACCTGCATCCCTTCATCGAGTTCAGAGGGGCTTTCGCGGGACTGGTCGTCACCAATTTCAAGGTCTCCCGTTGTCCTTGCAAGTACTTGGAGTAGGTCAAAAGCTTGGAAGATCCTGGCGCAATTGAGCCACACCGGCTAAGGGTTCTTAAGCCGGAGAGATTCTTACATGGGTTGTACGAATAAATTTGGATTACCGAATAAGCGTTATAGCTGTTCTGTGTGTTTGGCATTCAAGATCAAGGATTGTTTGGGTTATTCGGACATGTCAAGGGCCAGGAATCAAGTGTGTTGTATCACTCCTCGGACTTGTGAAGATTTGGATTTGGTTGGATTGCCCCAAGAGCAGAATAAGCACCTCAGGACCGATTAGGGTCAACATCCCCGAATAAGAAGATAACAGTGAACAAGAACTCGGAAGAATAAGACAACATTGGACAGAATAAGACTTGGTTGGGTTGTGTCAGCGAAACAAAGCATTGAAGAGACATATTTGGGATATCAAGAAAGCACTAGGACATCGAGCTTGGCCTTCTCATTGCAAGAGAGATTGCCCAGTCATACGTCTGAAGCTACAAGAGCTATTGCACAAGACAGAATACCGCTATTCGGACAAGCAGTTGGGAAGCTTTACCTCCGAACCTCCAGTCCTCTTATTCGGAGGTTCGCCTTTAGGATCAGAGACTTGTTGTATACATCTTGGCCTATCTTATTTCCACTCCTTCCACAAGTTGCTGCTCTTCGGTCTCGCTCCCTAATTCAGTTGGGTGGTGTCTCTGAATAGTTAGCCATCTTAGTTCAGTAAGGCATTCTGATTGGGGTTCCTGCGCACCCGTGAAACTGGCAACTGCAAGTCAGGATGACGACTTGTCGAGGTTGATGGTTGTTGGTAGTTGGTTTTGGTTGGTTGGAGCTAGCGCTCTTTCTAGTCTTAGCTGATTTCCACACCGGAGTCCTGAGTACACAAATCACCAGAGCCAGCCAAAGCCAGCCATCGGCAACACTAGACTTGATAGTACAAAAGCCGCATTTTGGAAATCTATTTCTACAAATGCCCGCAGCATCACAACGTGTTGAAAGCATTTCACACATGAAAACCTGTTTTCACAAGGGTTTACAAAGATAATGCCTCATGTTCATGTGCTTTGTCCAATAGAGCCAGTCATACCTGGGTGAAGTCAACTGTGGAACTATATCAGCTATATTAGGCTTTATTGTAGGGCCACTGGCTATGTCAGTTTTCTTTTTTTTTTCTTCATGATGTTTGCAATGTACATCTTGCTTTTCTATTGTCCCGTCAGCTGAGTTTGGACCTTTTCAATATGCTGCAAGAGTATCAATGGTGCAGAATATACAATGACTAGTTAAGCTAGGCTGCAGAGTAACAATCCACCCAGTTACGGCCATAGGGGATGGCTGAGGTATCTAAATAGGTCATACCTTGCTGGGAGATTCGGAGAAGACAAGGCCAGATCACAAGAGTTGTATGTAGTTCAGGGGGATACCAGATAAGAGGAATGAGGGATCTATGGGCCAAGGAGAGCCACCCAGGTGCACTCCAGTTACCCAGCGGCTCAGTATTCTGGGTCTGAATAGGTGTGTCATCAGAGGGGAAGGCCGTAGAGGTGACTGAGTCTCTATGCCCCTCTATGTATTGCTGTTGCTGCCCAGTGGCCGCATCCCAGATGCGCACAGTTGTGTCCCAAGAACCAGAAACAATGTGTGTGCCATCAGGGGAGAAGGCCACAGAGGTGATGGACCTTGTATGCTCCTTCATGCACTGCTGCAGCTGTCCAGTAGTTGCATCCCAGATGCGTACAGTTTTGTCATTTGACCCGGACACAATCTGTGTGCCATCAGGGGAGAAGGCCACAGAGGTGACCGAGTCTCTGTGCCCCTCCATGTGTTGCTGTTGCTGCCCAGTGGCTGTATCCCAGATGCGCACAGTTGTATCCCAAGAACCAGAAACAATGTGTGTGCCATCAGGGGAGAAGGCCACGGAGGTGATTTGACCTGTATGCCCTTTCATGCACTGCTGCTGCTGCCCTGTTGCTGTGTTCCAGATGTGCACCGTTGCATCCGGTAAGCCAGACACAATGTGTGTGCCATCAGGAGAGAATGCCACAGAGGTCACCCAGTCTCTGTGCCCCTCGAGGTGCTGCTGCTGTGCAGTGGCTACATCCCAGATGCGCACAGTATGGTCATCTGAGCCAGATACAATCTGTGTGCCATCTGGAGAGAAGGCCACAGAGGCCACCCAGTCCCTGTGCCCCTTTATACAGTGCTGCTGCTGTCCTGTGGATGCATGCCAGATGCGTACAGTTGCATCTTGTGAGCCAGACACAATATGTGTGCCATCAGAGGAGAAGCCTACACAGGTGACCGAATGGGTATGCCCCTCCATGCGCTGCTGCTGCTGCCCGGTCACTACATTCCAAATGCGCACAGTCCTGTCATATGAGCCAGACACAATCTGTGTGCCATCAGGGGAGAAGGCCACAGAGGTCACCCAGTCCCTGTGCCCCTCCATGCACTGCTGTTGGTTCCTGGTGCCTGCATCCCAAATGTGCACAGTCCTGTCCCAGGAGCCAGACACAATCTGTGTGCCATCAGGAGAGAAGGCCACAGAGGTGACTCGTTCGCTGTGCCCCTGCATGCGCTGCTGCTGCTGCCCAGTAGCTGTATCCCAGATGCACACAGTTCTGTCCCAAGAGCCAGACACAATCTGTGTGCCATCAGGAGAGAAGGCCACAGAAGTGACTGGTTCAGTGTGCCCCTCCATGCACTGCTGCTGCTGCCCTGTGGCTGCATCCCAGATGCGGACAGTCCTGTCATCTGAGCCAGACACAATGTGTGTGCCATCAGGGGAGAAGGCCACAGAGGTGACTCGTTCACTGTGCCCCTCCATGCGCTGCTGTTGGTTAGTGCTGCCTGCATCCCAAATGCGCACAGTCCTGTCCCAAGAGCCAGACACAATCTGTGTGCCATTAGGAGAGAAGGCCACAGACGTAACTGGGCTGCTGTGCCTTGCCATGCACTGCTGATACTGCCCAGTGGCTGTATCCCAGATGTGCACAGTATTGTCCAGAGAGCCTGACAACACAATCCGTGTACCATCAGGGGAGAAGGCCACAGAGGTGATGGACCTTGTATGCTGCTTCATGCACTGCTGCTGGTGTCCTGTGGCTGCATCCCAGATGCGGACAGTCCCGTCATCTGAGCCAGACACAATGTGTGTGCCATCTGGTGAGAAGGCCACAGAGGTGACTCGTTCACTATGCCCCTGCATGCACTGCTGCTGCTGTCCAGTAGCTGTATCCCAGATATGCACAGTGTTGTCCTGAGAGCCAGACACAATCTGTGTGCCATCAGGGGAGAAGGCCACAGAAGTGACTGGTTCAGTGTGTCCCTTTATTTGCATCAGTGTGATGCCTCTAACAACCCCCAGACATCTTATAAAATGCAGACCTGCAAACCTCTCATGCCACTGTGTTAGATTTCCTGTTTGCCCCATTTCTGATGCAAGACAACTGATGTAAAGATGTGGGGTAGTTAGGGAACAGGGGCTGGATTTGAACACTGCCCATATTCGCTGAACAGCTGCTGTGTATTCAATCAACTCCTCGGAGTATGAAACCTAACATCGATTAAAGCAATCCCTGTTTAACAACAAGCACACAAACCTGTATTGCCCAACTTCGAGCCTGCTGGATAGCGTACTGGCAGTCTAACTTTGAAAGGTTCATTGTCTCCATCCAGAATAGCACCTTCAGCTCATAAAACCTCAACAGGGATCCAGCAACCTGATCAACAGCTTTGTCACTATATCGTATAGAATCAAGATGGGCAGCCCAGTGTTGACATGCATATTTCATCTTCGGCTCAAGAGCTGCCACTCTATCAGCCAACCCTTCCACCTCATCATCCTGTAAACATGAGGACTCCAACTTGCACATGTTGAATTTGAGTGATGTATCCAAGATGTAAAAACACTCTTGTACGCGGTTTGCAAAATATGATGCTGGCTGATCTACATGCTTGCAGCGATTGATCACAAAGTCATTGAAGGACTTGTGATATACGTAAACCCTCTGATCCCGCCCAGAGATATAGATCACAGCATGAAGACTGTCTACAGCGTTTTTCACTGCTTCCTCGTCTGGAGCCTCTGAAGCATCAACAACAAGGGAAGCAAGTCCTTTAATTGTCAAAGGTTGTCGTGCTGTGGTGACTGCACATAAAACATGCTTGGGAATTTTGACCTCTGAAGCCATATTCTGAAGTGCATTGGTGATTACAGCACCGTAAAGACTGTCAACAAGTTGATCCTTGCCAATACCCATTTGCACAAGATCTTTCAGCCGTTGGACTTGTTGCAGAGTACTTAGTATTGGGGTACTCCCTTTGCGTGGAGATATATAGCGCACAACTGTTGCAGCATATATGAAAACCCCAGCAGAATCCTTGACAATTGTTTCAAGTTCATTTCCAAGACTGGGCAATTCCACCTGCAAGAAGCAGCGAATATCAGCCTCAGCATCACTTTTCTCAATATCTTCAAGCTTAAAGTGTGCTTTAATATCCTGGCAATGTTTGACAATTTGAGGATGGGGCCGGCTGGTGAGAAGGAATTTGAGCCCATGCAACGGAGTGGCAGCTAGTGCAATAATAAGTTCCTGTATGAACTGATCTCCAGCATCATTTTCCAGCTCATCAAGAGCATCAATCACAACAACCAGTGGTGGCACCTCAAATCCAGACCTCCTTGCTGCAATCCAGGGTTGAACAAGGAGCTCATCAATGTCATGCTCATAAGTAGCATTGAGCGACTCAAGGTTGACCCCTTGAAGACTAGCCGCCAGAGGCTTATATGCAGAGAGGAGCTGACGTACAATGGTCGGAACAAGAAACTTGTAGGACCTAGTGTCTTCCTCATTTCGAGAACAGAAGAAGGATGCGCCAAGTCGGCCATAGTGTTGCAAATGTTGGCAGAGAGTGTATGCAATGGTGGATTTGCCAGTGCCAGCCATGCCACTAAGCCAACAAATGTTATCAGACATGTCCAGAGATGTGTCAAGAGCCCATTTCTCAAGATGAGATAGAAGATTCTCCCGAGTTTGTGGTGTGCACCCTCGGCGAGTAAGCTTATCCACTCCATTGAAGCGTGCATTGGGAACATAGGCCAACTTCATTGCCTAAGGAGAAAAGATCAAACAGAGAGAACAGAAAATGAAACAAAACACAAACCAAGGTGTTCTCCAATGTGAGCTGTGTATTTTTGGCAGTAGATAGAGACTTTTCATGCTAATAATGATTGCTGAGTATAGACGGTAAACAGTCAAGTTCCTTCAACTTACCATATGAAAATGCATAGCTCCCTTCAACTGGTCAGCAAATGCTTGAATTGTGTTGATCAGCATATGCTGTATCTCAGTGTCGTCTCCCTGGACCTTGGCATGCATTTTGTAAATATCAAAAGCTCCTTCCACAACCAGTCTGTGAAACTTAAGCCTGTATTATAATTATGAACTGTGAGACCTACTTCATCAACTTGTCGGTGCTGTTGGTGACCTGAATGCTGTAGTATTCTCTTTCTAGGAACACAGTATTGGCTTGGACCAGAGAGGATGACAGGTTGTCCATCAGAGCCTGCAGACCCTTCTCAGTGTCCATATGCACCTGCGAAAGAGTTAATATCAAGCATAGATGTGCTGTATGTCATACCTCAGCCATATCAGAAATTTGATCAAGCAACTCAAAGATGGAGCTGAACTGAGTCGGGATTGCAGACTGGACCTCTGCTGCCAATTTGTGTAGGCCACGCCAAATGAGCTTGGCCTTGCTGCATATCTTCTCTTTCCTTGAATGGAAATCATCGCCAATGGGAAACTGAGAAATGAAAGCTCTGGGATTGTTCTTGAATTGCACAAAGTAAGGGCTGAGTGCGTAATCCAGGCTGCCCACAGAAGAAACAGCATCAAGGAAGGATGACATGAGAGCTGTATCTCTGGGTTTTCGATACAGCTCCAGGAAGAGTCGTCTTGTTTGGAGCAGCAGGTTGTCCTGAAAGATCAAATCATTTTTGAGATCTTTGCTGAGCGCATCCGAGTCATTGAGCCGCTGAATGATGTCGGTGATACTCAGTGCAAGACCAGCCTCAACATCGGATTGAGTGAATTTTGTTGTGTCGAAGGTTGCTTCAAACCAGGAGTAGCTGAGGAGCCCAACACACATGAGCCCGGATGTGGAATCAATTTTTGGATGCACGCACCGCTGCGGACTCGTCTCCGCGGAGGCATCACCTCTGTCTGGCAAGTTATTGCTGTTTCCCTTGGGTTCAGGCATTCTCGGCGCTTTGTCGAGTAAAGGCGAGGGACGGAGGAGAGTTCGGTCGCAGCGTGTGATCCTTGAGGCCTGCTGACAGCTTGACAGTATCGATGCAGCAATGTTATCGCCGATGAATCACTAGGGCTGGGCACCGTAACCGTGTCGCACGGATTACGGCGCCGTAATACGGACACGGCACCGTGCCGCAGCCCTATCTGAGCCTTTATCTACGGCACGGGCACACTGCGTGTGCTTACGGCCGTTACGGCCGTGATACGGCGCACGGATCCTGTGCTTCATTTGGCACCATCTGGCGACTGAATGCATCAATGCAGGCTTCAATCAAGCCACACAACATGAGACTAGCGCTTGCCGAGCGATCTGAGGGCCATCTGGGCTATATGAAGACGTTACGACCATGCCCACGGGCCGTCACGGACTGCAACACGGCTCCCAACTGCATGAATGTGTTGAATAGGAAGCTAATACAGAGGTAAGCTATCTATCTGCCCTTCCGGAATGTTCCTGACCTTGAAGAGAACGTCGAATCGAGATTGCATGTGGAGGTAATCAGCATCACGACCGTATACGGCCGTATACGCACGGTGCCGTGCCGTCGCCCACCACCAACATTCATCTACGGGTCGTAAGCTCACGGCCGTACGCCAACACGGCCGCCCCCTAACTCAAAGACAGCCGATGACGACGCCGCAGGTGTTCAGCGCAACTCACGCATCATCCCCATCTCCACCCCAACTCGAAATCCGAATTGCAGAAGCTCACTCTGCCGCCTATAACGGGAGTCCTCTTTACATCCACATCCACACCCACTACCGTCTGCGTCTGTTTCTGCGCATGACGACTAGATGATGGCTGACGACAACGAAGGAGTACCCGTTGCGGGGACTCGGACAGGATTGGGCTTGGGGTTGGCTGCATATCGTGCGTTGGCGACCCCAGAGCTCAGCATGGGTCGCAGAGAAGACGTGCGTGGTGTGTTACCTCCGCCAGCAACCTCCCTCCTCTCAACACCGACACTCTCCCGGCCGCAACTCCCGCCGCAACTCCCGCCCTTCCCGCCGTTCGTCGCCGTTGCCCAAAAGCTGCTCAAGATGACCCAGTCTGCCATTGTCCAGGCACTGGCACACTGCATTCCATCCACCCGCTGCGCGCAAGGAATCGGTGGAGCGACTTCTTTGTTTGTGTTCGAGAGAATGGATTGGTAGGAGGTTTGTTTTCTCGGTATATAGCTTTTTCGCTCAATTAGCTGACACTTTTTTTGGAGGACGACACCATCGCGGGGGACGACTTCGTCTTCCGACCTCCAATGTATATTCCGCGCCGAGACGACAGACGGCCCAACGATGACGACCTGCTCCAGCATGGTACATGCAACGCCTCTTGTAGTTACCCAAATGAATATCAAATCAAATCAAATCAAAGCCTCATCGTTCCACAAGGTACAGGCCTACGAGGAAGTGAGCGTCTGTCGATAAGTCTCCCCATTGATTTATCGCCCTGTCGATTGAGTACCATTTCCTTGGCCAAAATCCAGTCGATACCGCCGTGAACTTGAATCCATTCACCGTTGTGCAAGGAAGTTGACAATTCGAGATGTCGCCAGAAACGTAGACACCAAATTCTCTGAGTCGGGAGGGAAGTACCTACCATGAGCAGCGGCAACAGCGTATCGTTGACGAAACAGAACCCAGACAGCGTATCTGGATTCTTGACCACAATGATGCCCAGGCGGACGAACGGCGACGAAGGCGGGTTTCACGGGAGGTAGACGACTCAATAATGGCGTCGACAGCCTTGCATACCGTTCCCAGCGCGCCTTGAATAGCTTCCAGTGACTTGAGGCAGACCGCCAAGACTTAGCGAATGAGCGGCGGCGGAAGGGAAGGGACGCACTCACGATACAAACCCCCCTGCGCCAAATGCCCCGGAATCTCGGAACGATTCTCCTTGCATTCGGACGAGATTGTCGAGGTAGACGTCACCGTCGACATCGCCGTGGATGTACTTGACGGCGGGTTGTCGAGAATGGAGGGATGCGGAGCTGCGGATGAGTAGGTAAGCCAGTTATTTGTGTGAAATCCGAGTTGTGAGGCGGTTCCACTTATGTGTTGGCTGTGCCACCGAGACTTCTGCAAGTCGAGCAATAGCGCACGCCGAGCCGACTGCGACAGTGAGTAATCGCTCGACGATGGTGGAGACGTTCCGCGAGCGGATGAAGCAGAGCTTCTGACCCGCATCTTGGAGAATTATGACAGTCAATGTTGACGAGGAGGCCATATTGCGAATTCGAAGGGTGGCCACGGAGTTCGTTGGACAAGATGATGGTAGGAGACAAGCAGAAATGGGCTTGTGATGTGACCATATTGATCTTGTCCTGCGTACGCGGTATCGACGACAACACGACTCTGAGATAAAAACGGCTTTGCAAATCTAAATCGGAGCTTTCGCATCACGTCCGTCACGGTTGCCACAACTCAAACCCGTACCACCATCATCATGTCGACTGTCGATGAACGTCCTTCCAAAACATCGTGTGTCTGTTCTGCTACCATTCCATCTGCTCTAACCGGCTCTCAAAGGCTATCGCATCTGCTTAACACCAACGACCCACCGCTCGATTCCGAGGTCCCGCAAATCCTCAATACCATGCGGGGTTTGGAAACCCCTACAGAGGCTGTGGCGACCCAACTCGTGGCTCGTCGCACAGCAAGCCTCTATGACAAGATACTCAAGCTGGCTCGAAGCTTCCGCAAACATCGCGCCATACTCTCGCCTGCGAGGCGGCTGCCGCCAGAGATCATATGCGACATACTCCGCTGGTCTCTCCCGGATGACTACGTATCAGGTGCAAGAGAGAGTACTCCCCCGTGGACGCTCGGCCATATTTGTCACTCGTGGCGAATAACCGCACTGGGCTACTCCTTCCTCTGGTCCTTCATCGTCATTGCCCGACCTACATCGTCCCTTGCCATTCCGCGCTTCTTCGCGGCCTTGGACTGCCAGCTCTCCCGAACCAACAACGCTGCACTCTCTGTCTTCGTATGGGGTCCTCCGATAGAAACGCCCGCGGTCCTCTCTATGCTCATTTCCACTGCAGCGCGATGGAAGCTTCTCCGGTTCAGCGGGATTACCCGTAGGGAGATCCATTGGATTCCGCAGCTTCAAGGCCGCTTGGAGGCCCTGGAACGCCTCGAGTTTCTCAACAGCGGTGGTGTGGAGGTGCACGACGTCTTCTCGCAGAACGTTCCCCGCCTCCGTACCATCGACCTCTTCAAAGCCGGCTTTACTGACTATTCACCGGACTTGAGCATGCCACTTGGCCAGATCACGCATTACCGCGCCGCCTGGGACGCCCCCAGACACATGGCTAACCTCTCTGGAGCCCAGAATCTCGAGGTCTGTGTCCTGGGCATCCTAACCCCGCGCTTTGAACTGGAACTGCAGCCCGTTCGCCTTCCACGCCTTCGCGCACTGCACCTCGAGACTCTGGGCCTCCTCGGCTGCCTAACGGCACCCGTGCTTGAATACCTTGCGGTTTTCGCATCTGCCAATGGTGGCCCTATACAGACGGTCGAGAAGGTCCTCCCTTTCCTCCAACGCTCTGGCTGCGCCAACAGGTTACGACGGCTGGCCATCATGGAGTGTCTTCCAACTGGCACTAATGTCGTGCAGATACTTCATGCCCTACCCTCACTCGAGGCTCTTGTGTTGGAGGTCTCCATTCCCGCGGCCCCGGGCCCGATGGATCCAATCCCGACCTTAACGGCACTTACAATCGGGGATGGGGACGATGAACAGCCTGAGATCCTCTGTCCTCAGCTCGCGTCCTTCACATACGGCCACTTAGGCAAAGACAGGTCATTGGACTGTCTCAATATGCTTCCTGCCTTGGCGCGTTCACGCGCGATGTTTCTCTCGCTGAAGTCACAGCGATTCGAGCTCTACATCTACGAATGTAGCTCTGACTCGGAGTCCGTCGGGCTGCCAGAGACTAATGCGTTCAACCTCCAAGCTCTGGCGCAAGACGGCGTGGATCTGGTATGTATGAGCTCCACTGATCCCCGAGTGGTGAAGGAACGGTGGGGCGATTTTTGAAAGAGAGAGACAAGAGAGTAGGTATTCGAAGTGATGGGTTCTGTCGCACGAATTCAAGTCTGCGTTCCAAGTTTGTTAATGTGTATTAGAATCGGCCCTCGGAGTTGCGGGTTTGATTCCTGCAAGCTCGATATTCCTATTCTTGTCCTTTTTGTTATCGTCCCCGTGGCGAAACGAGTCTGGGTCTGGGTCCTTGCCAGTCGTGGTCGCAACCTACATCCACGGTAAGTGAAGGCGAGGTAAGCTGACAGCACTAATGAGTGCACTCCGGGCCTCTGGGTCGGATCGTCGAGATTTCTTGCGGAGGGCCACGTTCGATTTTGGCAGCGTTGTTTCTTTCTTGCAACATCTTGAACAATCTCATCCTGCGCAGTTTTTTGTTGTTCTTTTTGCAACTACATCTCGACCGTAAATCAGCCCTGTTTGTACAAGATGGCTTGAGCAAACAAATTGCCGCTATTCAACGGATCTACTTGCTCGGGCAGCGATACACTTCTCTGCACGAGACCACAAGTCCTCCTCTCCCCATGCATCCTGTTCCCAATCCCGCTGATGCGACTGACACTCCACCACACAGAATCTCGGGTCGCTAATCAGCACCTCCAAGTCTAGGGCCCTTTTTGAACCATTGGGGAGGTAGTAGTAGCAAACGAGGAGCTGCAGCTGGCCGCACGTCCGCAGGATACTTGTTGGAACAAGTTCGGTGTAGATATCAGCATGGTGCGCGATATGTGTGAGCGCCGGGAAGGTGGTGTTGTTGATCATGCGGAGAAGTTCTTCTGCCATGCCTCCAAAGAAGCTGACGTGAGTGAGCAGCTGCACGGCCGCCAGCCGGTCTGGGGGAGGCAGCACTAATGATGCTGCGGGTTGACCACGACAGAAAAGGGCCTGGAGGTGGACTGAAAGATGTCTAAGGTGCGTCAACACCTGCAGATCGTCCAAGAGTTCAGGGTAGTTCTTGTTGTACGTCCACAGATCAAGATCTGAGATATTGGGGCATGCGGTCAGGATCGGCTGGATGGTCTCGCGCCGAGGTTCCGGAGACGCCAACACCACGAGGTGTTTGACATGTTTTCGGCAAGACTGGGCTTCTTCTGGATGAGAGTTTGGATGCGGAGGAGAGATTTTGCGTCTGTGATTCGAACAACTCGACAAACTAGAGGCTCAATCCTGGATCCCAGCCAGAGATGAATGACGGTCATCGATGGGAGATATGACACACCATATGCAGACTCGATGTGCTACGAGCGCGAGACTCTGCATAGTCGGTGGGTCGTTCCATGCAGCAGTCTCGAAGATGATGCGCTCTAACTCTGGGGGAAGTCGTGGCGCCGTCATTCGTGCAGATGGTGGTTCGGTCCAAGAATGTTGGCTGATGTAACGCCATCAGGACAGCTTTTTCACCCAGCTGTCATCACCTCTTGACGCAAACCACCATCGCCATGCTCGCACCTGTCCTTCCTCCGGAGCTTGAATGCGCTATATTTGAGTTCGCAGCTTGGCATGATCGAGCCACAACTCTGAAGCTAGTCTTCGTGGCCCGTCGAGTTCACATTTGGTGTGTGTTTGAAGCTCACCGGTCGCCGTGATGCTAATCGATAGGATCGGGCCCTTGCGATGGAGGGTTCTAGTTCTCAGCGAAACCATATCCCTCCGGGACCTGCTCCAAAACATGCCTCCTGACGGGTCAACGCACATACGACACTTGGCACTCGCCGGAGCGTCCGCATCCCTAGCGGAAACAGAGCAATTCCTCTCCATGTGTCCAAATATCACCAATATTTCGCTATGGTCGGGCGATCTCATCTCACCGAGAGTCCTGCGGCAGCTGCACGAGCCCACAAAGCTCACTCACTTGTCGACGGATCTCACCCAATTTCGCCAGGAGAACCGTGACTCCGCTCTGGGTGAGGCACAGCTTACGCCTCTTCGAACCGTCTCGCACCTCGAATTGTTCGGAGAAAGACCATCACCTACCATACTCCCAATATTCCGCCTCTTACCCGCCCTCACACACCTCGCGTTCGCCGGAAGGATATATGCGCCAGAAGTTTTCAAAGCCGTGCTCCAGGCCTGCGATGATTCACTCCGTCTGCTCGTGTTCATTTGCGAGGACCGAGATCTAACCGTCGAAGGCCCGGACCACCAGCAACTGGCCATCGCCGTGGCAGAGGAAGAAATCGCCGACAGCCGCTTCTGCATAGTTGAATGGTTCGACTTTACGGAAGATTGGGTTCTTGGTGCGTGGGGAGGACGGGACTTTTGGAGTCGCGCCGAGGAAAGGAGCGCGATGAGAGCTCGGGCTCTGCAGAATGGGTCCGCCGCTTGACTACGACTCCGGACCACCCGACTTCCACTCCGGAGGCTCGGAGTCCGGACCGCTCCACTTCTTCTCCAGAACGAGCACAGCTGCACCACCGGCCAAGTAATTCCGAAACTTCACACTTATTTTGTTGCAGTTATACGCTTACGCAGTACCACTTACTGTTCCTTCATATTCCCTGACTTTCCTCTTCCTCTTCCTCTCGTTCCCTTCCCTTCAAACTTTCTCATATCATCAGTCCCTTTCCTATCGCACATGCTTGCACCCAATACAGAATGCACAAACCTTCAGTCAGTTGACGGGGGATTCACAGATTCTTCACCTTATGATTCCCGCGAGTCGATGCACACCCCGCTTTCTGGAGCTGCCGACCCGGCTGAGCTTCATGCTTCTAATATCCACAATTTTCTACGCCTCACGGACAGCCTCGTACATCAGTCGGCAGTCGTCCGTCTTGGATTCGGCAATATATCATGATCTTGCAAGCTAAGACAAGTATTCGGACTGCCCGCAGTGCAACCGTGAATGCAGGTCAAGATGTGTTCTGTGTATTCTGTCGAGCCCTAGCCCTCTCCGCAACCCGTTCCTCCGCGCGACACCAAAAGTCACGTCCACCCCATGCACCAAGAAGCCAATCTTCGGTAGGATCGAAAGATTCCACTACGCAGAAGCGGCTGTCGGTAATTTCCTCCTCTGCCACAGCAATGGAGATGTCCTCGGCCTGCGGCCCTGATAGGAAGTGATCTCTGCTTTCACAAACGACAAGCACACGAAGCGTGTCCTTATGAGCCTCGAGAACCGTTTTGAAAAGCTCTGGCGCGTACTCGCTTTCGCCGAAAGCAAGGTGTGTGAGCGCGGGTAAGGCGCAGAAGATTGGGAGCAACGCAAGTGTCGCTGCTTTTCCAAATACTTCGAGATGTGAGACCTTCAGGAGAGGCGCAAAGTGTGCGGGACCGAGGTCGGAGATGTCCAGTCGGGAGATATTTAGCGAGAGGCGCGTGAGCTTGGTGATTTGTTGTAACTTTGTCAGGAGATCCCGTAGGATATCACTAGTCCAGAGCGCGAGATTGGTGATATTTGGAGAGATGGAAAGGAGTTGCCTGGTCTCTGCGAGAGATACGGATGCGGTGAAGACCAGGTTTTGTATACGAACTGCGCCTTTGGAAAGCGTTGTGTCCCGCAGGCGGAGGACAGAGGTACTGGGGCGAATGATGAGGACCTTCCAAAGCAAAGGCTCGATCCTTGCAAATAATTAGCATAAGTACGAGAATCGAGCGTCAAACACACACCAGATGTGAGCTCGACGGGCGACGAGAAGCAGCTTCAGAGCTGTCGCTCTATCATGCCACGCAGCGAGCTCAAAGATCATTCGCTCGAGCTCCGGAGGAAGGACGGGCGTGAGCATCGTGGTGGGAGGCAAGAATGGTGTGACATCAGTCACGCCGCCGCGGCGTTTCATCCGTTTCATCGGGTTTGCCAAACAAAACAAAAAAGGCAACGATTCCAATGTCTATCAGGTCTCATGAATATGTATAGCAGAGAAAGTGGATTACCGTCATCTCGCCTTCAACTTCCGCAAAACCTCATCGAACACGCCGTCCCTCCCAACACTCACATCGCCTGGTTCAATATCAACCAAAACACCTAGAACATCGCGCACCGTCCACCCCTCCGTTTGTACAACATCAGCAAACTCACGGAAGGCGTCAGGGAACGAGTCCTACCGAGCCGTCAGCCGGGGCAAGCGGAAATTTTTAACGCAGTTCACTTACTCCTTGTCCTTCACTCGCCCAACAAATGAACCTCAACCCGCCAGTTCCAGCAAGACTCGCAGCGCACCACTGTATGGTGGATTTGACCTGCTTGTTCCCGCCGAAAGAGCCGCAGCCCCAGTGGCCGGTGATGATCTCGTCGTAATGGTTCGTCGACTCGGAGCCCGGATTTGAAAGATATGCGCCCGAGTATGAGCTGAATGCAGTGTACGCCTTCCGTAACTCGCGTTGGACGTTGCCAGGAACTTGAAGGAGATCCGGTATAATCGCGCTTGAGCTTGAGGTATCGTACGAATCGAGTGGGAGTGCGTCCATGAAGAGCATTGTGCGCGTCTGCCAGTGGTGTTCATCGGCAGGAATAATACGAGCCAACTGTGCTCCTCGCGCATACCCACTCATCTCCACGACAAGATCGCATCCGACGATAATCAGAGCCTCGGCATCCTCGAGGCCCGAGGAGGGGACAAGCAGCTTGAGAACCCAGCTGGCTGGCGAGCAGCCGACGTGCATCTCTTCTTGCGACGCGGTACGTCCGAAACCTGGGTGTTTGTTCGCTGAGATTACGCAGGCCTTGGCGACCGGATCCCTCTCATCGAAAAGGGCACGGACACCGACTGAATCGGGGCATACGACCACGGAGTCAGGATCTTGAAGGTCGACGTGGACCGGGCAGAAGGCGCGAGCCATGTTGTTGGACTCGGTGGTTATGGAGATTGGCGGGACGCGGCGGAGAGTGAAGGAAACGGGCCCTGAGGGAGAATCGGTCGTAGCCTCATCCGCAACGGCCCGCTCGAGAAAGACAAACAGCGCCGTCAGATAGGCGCCGACCGCATGCGGGTGTGGCTGCTCCCCAGCATACCAGATGTGCAGGTCCAATGAGTCGGCGTCAAGCTCGTCTGCATAGGACTTTCCACTGCGCATGTGTCCAGGGCCGGAAGGCCCACTATCCCGAGGAAGCGTGCATAGAAACTGATGCACAACGAGGCACGCTGTCTGTCTCTGCGTCAGCTGGACCTGCATGTGCGGTTCGTCTGGTGTGGTGTAAAGACACGGCAGGGTTCCAGAGTTGAAGAGATTGGGCAGATCGAGGGCGAGAGCGACGATATGCGGCCAGGTGGTGGCGAAAAAAACGCTCCTTCTCGCGGGCATCCCAAAATATCTCGATAAATGACCGTAGGAAGTGTAAATCGTCTGTATTTCCGCGAAGCGTTACTGCGATAGTGTCGAGCGCGTCTAGAATCTCGGCAGGCGACCGCGCGGGAGGCACGATTCCATGTATGTGGTGTAGAATGCGCCAGAAGGGAATGGGGCCGTCGTCGTCGGACGTTGAAGTGGATTGTGCGGAGGAAAACGGGTGAGATTCGGAGGATGTGTCGACAACGCTGAGACGGTCATGGGCGAGGTAGGACGGCGAGTGAGGGAGAACGAGACCGGCCATGGAGCTGTGCCGCAAATTGTGCAGTGGTGGGGTAAGTAAAGCGACGTCGGGCCGAGTCACGGCGAGTGAGTCACATTGCCTCTTGACACAAACTCCCATCATGCATCCGGCTTTGCATAGTTATCGCCAATCTACCCGCATTCGACCTTGGGCGGCCGCGGCTTAGAAATCGCTCGATGACGGTCCTGGTCCGCTCCTCAAGTTGCGCAGCATCTGGTAAACTTGTGGCAAAACTCTGCTCGATTTTGTACTCGAACGATATCGGTCTCTGCGCACCTGCTGAATGGGAGCCTACGGGGTATTATTGCCCACATGAACGCCACACTATCTATCTGCTGCTGCTTTTAATTCCCTCAGGCTAGGCTTGGACGAGAATTCGGTCGGAGGCTCCTGGAACACCTCTAGTCATCGGAACATTTGAACCTGGGGGGAATTTGACACCCACCGACGACTACTTTCAAGACGACCGCTGTGCCATCGTTTCTTTAGCCCAACGTTTCTTTAGCCCAACGTTCCGTGCGTGCCTTTCCAAACGCCCGATTGATTCTGATTGAGTGTGGGGCAGCAGGCGTTATAGCAATTACGGATATGCACAAAGCAATAAATCTCCAAGAACGTAACCATTCGAAAGCAACACAGCAAACAGAACATATCCGTCCCACGAAACTAATGCCGGCGCTCTGCGATAAGGGCATAATTAACCTGCGAGGCCATCGGTACGTGGAATCGTCACGTACTCGTCAATCTGCGCGGACGGGCTGGAGAGCACGGCGGCGGGGACGCGCTTCGGACAGAGGACTTGACATAGTGGGCGTTAACAGGTGGCGGGATGGATGTCGCAGAGTCGTCGTCCCCATGGTCTTTGCGGGTATGTTTGGATCTCCGATTCAAGAAGGAGTTGAATGATGGGAATGTGCTCTTCATACTGGTTGCGTGCACAGGGACGACGAGCGGACTCGGACTCGGAGGAGGGACGGGGATGTTCTGGACTGTGGGATGCTCAGCGACTCGGAATTTAAAAGGAGACGTCGGCGGATGGACGCACAGTCAGCGTCGGTGAGGAATATCTCTCGGTGCATGTACCGAAGCTCTTGCTCTTCCTCATGGAGGCTTGTATGCAGCTCTCCGAATGGAATACCCTGGATTGTGTTCGAGCTCATTCATCGGGCTGACAAGAAACGCAGAAACGCACCATATGGGTAGATATAATCCCAGATGGCGACAGCGAGACCCCTTTGAGCTCGGAAGACTGCGCGACGCTGGAGAGAGACGAGGTCCGAGAGACGATGGAGTCGCCGCAGCTAAGAACGGTGCTGGTGGGCGTCGAGACGGTGTTGATATACGGCATTGTGGGAGGGAGCAGTGAGGGAGTGTACGTCACTTGAGATCCTTTATAGATCCAGGCGGGTGGAGTATGTCTGAGACTTTGGAGCAGGGTGTCTCGCGGACGGAAACAGATTTCCCTATTTTTCTGTTCTGTTTTTTTTTTTTTTCTGGAACAGAGTTTTACCTCCGACGCCAATTATGAAGCTTTGGTTCGGTGTCGAGTCAGACGATACTCCAGGAGTCCAGACAGGGTCCAGCCTGAGACGCGCTGAAAATTGTTAGTCACGGCTGGCACGTGATACGGTGATGGTGACCTTCCCGAAAACTCCCGCTGCTGACTTGGCATACGACCAGCGCCCACCACGCTGCGTTTCGCTATGATGCGCCGGCGGAGCCAAGGCCGTCGCATGTTGACATCCACCACATCGAGGCTGTGGAAAAATCAGCGCTCGGCGACTTGAAACAAACCCAGATGCGGTTGTCCTCGTATTTAAACCCCACAACCCCATTTCCCCTTCCACCATCATGGCTACGACCTCTCCGCACGCCCAAGCGTTCGTACAGCGCGTTGTCGACCTTCCGGGAGGTCCAGGAGTCCAGCTGGATGGTGTTTTGCAGCCGTCTCTTGACGACGAAGCTGAGCTTCGCCGGCTCTTTGCGCAGGACAAGACCAATGCCCGGTTGGACGACCCACTCGTCGGACTCGTCGACGTATTCGCAGCACCCGCTGCCATTCGCACCGCCCGCGCTAGAATACCGAAGGACGAAGAGGAGCGGAGCAGGCAGTATGTGATGCCGCTCACAGAGGATACAAGACGACAGGACGGCGAGCCGACGATGGTGGCAGACATTGACGAGTTCAAGCGCAATTGGGCCGTGTTCACCGAGGGTGCGCTGTCGCAGTTGCTGGATTGGAACAACGTCGTCGCAGTGGGCGGGGCAGTCGTCGCGTGTGTCTCGCCCCTACCCGAGACGGCGAAGCGTTCCGTGCGGAGGTATTACCACTCAAAGGCCTATCCGTCGTCGGATATCGACTTGTTTCTGTGGGGGCTCAGTCCGGAGCAGGTACATCCTTCTCTTCGCAATGGTCTTCCTTCTCATTCACGATTCGCCAGGCCGAGGCGAAAATCATCCAGATCTACGAGGCCGTTCGCGATTCTATTCCCTGGGACGTTACTTGTCTGCGCACCAAGAACACCGTGTCCATCCACTGTGCGTTCTCTTCTCTCTCTCTCTGGCTTTACAGCTCATGTTCCGATCTTCTTCCAGCCCAGTACCCTTACCGCCCCATCCAAATCGTCCTCCGTCTCTACCGCATCCCCGCCGAGATTCTCGCAGGCCTCGACGTCGACGCAACATGTATCGCCTACGACGGCCGCCGGGTCTACGCAACGCCCCGCGCAATCGTCGCATTCATGCGCCAGGCAAACACCGTCGACATGACGCGCCGTTCTCCATCCTACGAAGTCCGCTTGACTAAGTACGCTGGCCGTGGATTCGAGATCTACGTCCCGGACCTGAGGAGGGGTGATATCGATCCGACGGTGCGTTTTTTTTTTGTATCCTTCCTTTCGTGCTCTGTCTCACTATTCAAGATCTATGAACGCTCAATCCTGCGCCTATTCGGCCTCGCCCGTCTCCTCGTGCTCGAAAAACTCGCCTTGACTGACGCACACTACCTCTTCCAAGAAGCGCGCTGGAAAGCCCGCGGCCGACCCGGGGCACCGACTCGGCCCGACCGACGCGCGAAGCGGAAACTCAAGGGCGACTTGAAGGCGTCGATTGGGAGCGAGCTCGAGGGGCTTGAGATGAGTGGGTACGAGGGCCCGGCGACACATGTCCCGTACGGACCGGGCTGGGATGCGCGGAGGATTGAGAGACTTGTGTTCAAGGCGGTGAGTATTCTTGTGCGTTTCTAGAGACGTTCTTCTAATTAGGCGAAAACAGGATATCTCTATGAATTGTAAGCTTGGGCGGCTGGCTCTTCGGGTCGTACTCAATACGTGACAACAGCGACATTCAATCCGAAAAACAAGAGCCGCCGACTGCATCGACATCCAGTGTTCTTTGGCACGGCGGAGGAATGTATCGAGGACTGTTGCGAGGTACGTGCAATCCAGTATCCGCTTCTGCTGACGATGACGATTGGAACAGCACTGTCCATCCCCGATCGACGACGACGAACGAAAACTACAAGACCAGCAAGACGAGAGATATGTGCGGGGCAGGATCTCGTACGTGCTTGCTTTTCCTTGCTTGCTTGTAGTCTAACATCCTCACTCAGCTTCATGCAAGAGGACGTCGGCCGACAAATGGTTTCGGGGAGCTTCCGTCCCATCGACATCGGCGAATGGGGTGCCCAGGCATATGTCAGCACCACTGCCCGGCTGTTCACCCTTATCGCGGCGGGAGACCGTGTTGGGGTCGCTCAGATGATCGCGTCCGCGAAAGACCAAGACCCTGACGCCCTCGCAAATCTCGTTACACGGAGAGACCACGTCGCGCGTGCGCCGCTGCATCTGGCGATCCTGGCTGGCACCGATGAGATTGCGAGTGACCTGATGGAGCGAGGGGGTGCGAGGATGACGGCGCGGATGGTGGATGGGCGGAATGCGTTGCATTTGGCGGCGCAAATGGGCATGGTCGAGTTGGTGAAGGGGATGTTGAGGCGGAGCGAGGAAAAGGCTGGAGGAAAGGACGAAGGGACGGAGGTCGCCGAGGGAGTAGAGGACGACCCGGAAGAGAGACAGAGGTTGAGCTCGGAAGACGACTGGAGCTCTCAAGACTCGGACGAAGATCATCCCAACGCCAAATCGCCGTCAGTTCCGACTCCGACTCCCGTACGACTGGAAGACGTTTCCCAAAACCCAACGGACGGCGGACTCCCGGAGGACAACGCAGACTGGCCAGACGTCCTCGACGTCAACCTCCCCGATTTCGACAACGCCTTCTCCCCGCTCGCCTACGCCATCCTCTCAGGCTCCCTCGAGGTCGTCGACGTCCTCCTCGCAGCCGGCGCCGACCCCAAGAGCGTTCTCACCACCAAAGACCGCTCAGTCGCCATCCTCCCACTCATGGTCACGATCCTCCGCGAAGACGACGACCACACCTGCGCCATCGCCGAGCGACTCATTGCAGCGGGGGCGACTTGCGCTCTCGCCCAGGAGAAGAAGAACTCGCGGCACGAGCTCGGGACTGTGTTGTATCGTGCCGTTGCGGCGAAGCGCCCGAACCTGGTCCGGACGTTCTTGAAGTGCGATCCCAAGGCGCAGGAGGCTTTGGGATATCCTGTGATTGGATGGAGCGGGGCCGTGACACCGTTTGTTGCGGCGGTCGCTGGTGGGGACTATGCGATGATGGCTGTATTGCTGGCTCATGGCGCGACTGTCGTACCTTCTCAGCAGGATTTGGATAGGGCGTATGGGCTCAGGTGTGTTTTCTTTCTTCTTTGCTTCAATGAATCTAATAACATCTTGCGCTACAGTCAGTACGACCACTACGAACGGCAATATTTCCACCCAATTGAAGCGGCACTGTCGAGGCGCGATGATGTAGTGCGCCCCCTCGTCGCTCTCGGTGCCCCGATTAACCTCGGGGTCAAAGAGGCGTTGGGTAGATACAGTCGCACAGAGAGTCGACGGACGTACCTGGACTGGGTGCGTTATGCCCAACGCAAAGTCGACCGGTACCAGAAGGACGAGACGCCACAGTCGCCTGTGCCTGCCGACTCGTTGTCCGGATGGCAAGCATATCTTGACGAGTGCGTGAAAAACGACCAGTACACCGACGACGACGAACGATCGGAACAATACCTCGCGCTGAAAGCCTACTTCGGGGACATGGAGCGGGTTCTTCTCGACAACGGCGCCAAGTCATGGAGTGAGGTGTATCCCGAACACCAGTCGGCTGCGTTGGAACAGAAGTTGAATCAGTTTGGACCTGGGGAGGGTGTCAGCCATCCGGTGCGGTATTGGCGGATGACGGGCGGGGGGGAGATGAAGCGCGTGGACCATGCGTTGGAAGCGGTGTATGACGAGCTCTACGAGGCATGCTTCAACGGCACCAACGAGACGATCCGGAAGCTCTGTATAGCTCCTCCCTCGGGCAAGCCGCTCCAGATATCTGTTGTCGTCGCGGAGCATACTCAGAATCAGTTCTGGAATACGGGTACGCCATTTGTCGTTCTCGCGTTATTCGCTCAAGCTCATACATGCTTCGAGGTTATACGCCGTTGTTTGCTGCATTCTCCCGTCGTCATTGGGAGACGACTCGGTTGATCATCTCAATTGTCGCAGCACAGTACCAGATCCCCGAGAAAAAGGAGGATGGTAGCTTTACTACGTCCGGGATTCATCTCGGTGAGTGTTCTTTCGCCAGGTCATCGATTGCTGACCTCCTCTTCTGGAAGACGACGACGACGACGATTCTGATAACGACTCGGACGACTCGAATGAGACGGCTGACCCGGAGGCTGTCACCTTTGTCGATGTCGCTGGCCAACCCACGACCGTCAAAACCCGTGTCCATCCTCGCCACATTCTCCAAACCGCTCATCAGGACCTCTTCACGTTGGCCATCAAGAGCGGTGACCTAGACGTCTTCCTTAACGTCTTCCGCTTGTACAAACAATCGCCCCTCCCGGTGGAAATACCTTCCCTCGAGGCCATTCTGCTACGACACAACCGCGTCGAGATGCTTGACGAGTATATTCGACGGACGGGTCGAGGGATAAAAGTCGCGATCAAGCCGCCTAGTGACGATGCTGCGATTGTCAACGACTCGAGCAAGATTTATCTCGGGCTGAACGTCCACGGCAAGAAACGCGCGGACCTCGCCAAGGGCCCTGCGCAGAACGCCATGTCCGACGACGAAGAAAACTTCCAAATGCCGTTGGTCTGGTCGGCGGCTGGCTGCGGAGCGATTAGCGTGCTGGATTACCTTCTGGGGGACCGGCCGCTTGCAGCGTACGAGTACTACGCTACCAACAACACCAGTGACACGGCCAAGGCGATGAAACATATTCCGGAGCTGAGCAAGGTTCTCCCAGAACGGATGGGGTGGAATATCTCGCCGTTGGGCGAGTCGCCGCTTACGACTGCGATACTTTCCAATCGGACGGAGGCGGTCAAGTTTTTGTTCAAGAAGATGCCGCAGATCGTGGTGCCTGCGTTGCATGAGAGGTAAATCGCCCTACTCGAGGTCTTTCGTCGATTCTGACCTTGACCAGGATCAAGCTATTGGGCATAAACCCGTTCATGCTTGCGGTCTACATAGGCTGCGAGCTACCGTTGATCGACTTCCTTCTTGCTCAAGGCGCGTCTGCAGATGAGACGGACCAGGACCGGTATGTCTTCTGCTTTTGCTCTCGGTGTGTTTGTAACCAGACCGCAGATGCAATATCTTTCACCACGCAGCCGAGAAGGACAACGGGCCGCTCATGCTGCACCTCCTGTCGAAGCTCCCTCACGAAACCGTTGAGCGTTTGCTGCTGCAGCAGTCCAAGAGGCGCCTGAATACGGTATGCCCTCACTCGTCCTCAACACATATGTTCATGCTAGACAGCCATTACATATCGCTGTAAAGCTAGGCCACAAGGCCATCGTCCAACATATTCTCGAGTTCTCAAAGTCGTCCGTCTCCCTCCGAAGCATCGACGGCGACCTCCCTCTGCATTGCGCCATCAACGCCGAATCGCCCGACATTATCTCCCTCCTTCTTGCCGCCGAGCCGTCCAGGCTCGCGCTCTACTCCGAGAACGGTGTCGGCGTCACCCCGCTCGAGATGGCCCGGACCCTGCACCTGGCCGACCAGCAGATGATCCTGGATGACTGGCAGATTCGCGTTGACGCGCTGGGTGACCACGTGCAGAAAGACCAGCAGAGGTTTCCCGTGGCGCGGTTAGGGACGGAACTGCCAAAGCTGCGCCAGGCAACTGAAGAGCTCGTTCGCAATGGGCGGATGGTACGCGGGGAGAAGCTGGAGAGCGAACTGAGCAAGTTCGCAGAGTACATGGAGGAACAACTGGCCTTGCAAGTGGCCTCCACGAAGGATGATCCGCAGACACAGAGTCTCAAGGATAGCAGCAAGGCGTTGGAGGTCGTTATGGAGGCAATAACGCGAACGAGTGGAGAGGGTCGGCACCAGAGACAATTGGTCCACATTGCGGATGTCCACCAGTCTGTACAAGACGCGGTCCACAAGGCGCAGGTGCAGGCCAACGCTGAGCGAATGGTGGCGGCGCAGCGGGCTTCGAAACGCACTCTGGGAGCAGAGCCGGAGGAGGAGGGTGAGGAGGTTAAGGTGAAGCGGATGGGATATGTTTATAGATATTGGCAGAGTCAGTCTGACACGTTGTAATTTCATGCACCCTCTACCCAGTGCTCTCAGGTTCCAGCTCCACGTGAGCATGTCTGCTGATTGGGCTCATTGTTGTACGGAGTGCTTTGCAGGGTCTCCACCCTACGGAGCAACGGTTTCTTCAAGTGGATTGGCTGTTTGCTTGAGTAAGCTGGACGTTCTGGAAACAAGGGACGGCCAGCGGGAGATAAGGTAGCGACAGAAGTCATGGAAGTACTGTAGAGGTCTTCGTAGATCTTGTGTGTGACTTGTGTGACATGTCACTCATGAGGTGCACATGATAGACCATCTTGCTGGAAATCAAGCTATATCTTCAGAGTTACTGGGAGTTTTGGAATGAACCAGACCTACAAAAAAAACAGTAGCTAAGGCCTTTCCAATGCTGGGGCAAGAACTTCACAGTGAAAACTACTGGGATGATCAAACTGAACCGGCTACGCTAAAGTGCCAACGACTACCGTGCAAGTGCCGTGCTGCCGTAACAAGTGCCGTGCATTGTCACATCCATCAGCAGAAGTGCCATGCATTGTCACACTGCCGTGCATCTAGTGCCGTGCAGATTTTTACGGGTTTTTACGGGTTGCAGAAAATGGTATGATTGGACATGTACTACGGCGAACCGGGTACCGAAACAACCTCGGTGTGAAGGGTCTCTTGCGCTAGGCACACGCTCACCTGGGCTCAAACCTCGTAGCAAGAGACAATATGGATGTATCCATACCATACATTATCTTCCAGCTTTTTGGCCCAGCGGGTGGGCTGTTATATTTAATTTGCTTCGGAAGAAAATTACATCAGTGGTGCTGGGAAGCGAAACAAATGGTATTTAATGCAGTCTTTAAGGCATTTGAGCAAATCAATGGTAATGGAGTCGTACATGGACCTAATAGGAATAGAGATGCAAAAAAACCAAACAAATTGGAGCTGATTCGGAGACACAGTAGCTTGTGCAACGGGAGAGTCATGACAAATCACTGATTTCAATCCTCGACACAAATTGATTTCTTGCAGGCCACCTTGGATCTTTGCAGGCCTGTAATATTGGGGATTTTATACTGATCCAAGGTACTATTCAGCATAAAGATTGCAGCTCAAAGGGATCACCCAAAGGCGCCGGTTTCGCTTCCCAGTCTGTTTCGGTACCCGGTTCGCCGTAGTATTAGTAGTCTTGACCGCGTAAACTGACAGAAACCTCAAAATTAATGCTCTACATACCTTAAATTGGGGGTTTACAGGATTTGAACATTGCAGTAATGCTCAAGTATATGTCTCTTGAGGCTGGATAAAGCTGTAGGACCTCATTGGGTACCTTCATCCACTGAATATCTTCGCTTGAATGGTGCAATTCGTGTGGTCCTGCCTGCAATGCTCCAAAAATCGAGGGTTCCTGTGATGGTTGTGATTTCATCTTTTCATTCAAGTTCAAAGTCATGATTGGGCTGTGAGACAACCTCTAACAGGCTTGGCAAGCAAGATTGAGAGAGTAGGGGATGCCTACAGTCGTTTCCTCCATTTAATTGGGCAGAAGATCTGCTTCACGGTGTGATGCTACGGGCGTTCGTAGAGATAGATTTCCAAAATACGGCTTTTGTACTATCAAGTCTCAGTCGAGTCGTCCTCTGGGGATTGTGTTCGCAACGGTGGAAACTGTGTTAAATTGTGTGTGTGTGTGTGTGTGTGTGTGTGTATATATAAATCCAACGGGGCTAGAAAAGCTCGTGCTTGTGTAGTTCCTGTGGAAGTGGTTAGTAGGGGTAATCGAGCGGAGAGGGCGTTGGCCTCCGCGAGATTAATCTGCTGTCGTGGGTGGTGTGTTTATAATCGAGCGGGGAAGAGTTCGTTCTCCGCTGGATTATTCAGTGGTCGTGGATGTTGTTTGGCGACTCGAAAGCCTGCCACGAAGTTGTTGGAAGGAAGGTGGTGGCGCTCGATTCTCTTCGAGGCTTATGGTGCTTCTCAGCGAGGAAGTCCTGGCCGATGGATGTTCGATAGTGCCGCTTGTATAGGATGGTCTGTACACGTCGCGCTCGCGGATTCGAGATATTGGGCGGCGACCGAGCTACAGGAAGTCCTCCGAACGTCCTGGTATACGTCTGGGTGTCGCGGTTATTGCGCGGTTCCGAATGGTGGTCGCCCTCGTAGAGCTAACTGGCTACGCTCTCGTCCGTCGAGGTTTACTATAGCGAGCCGACCGACGCCGAGCCTTATAGCGTCCGAAAAGTGGTGGAGTGGTGGATAGTGGTTCCCTTTTAATTGGGCAGTCCCGATACCGGTGTCCTCAGTGTCCGTGTCTTGAAATTTGCACTGTATATTGGGGCGCAGTGAACTGTTTACTTGTGTTTACAGTTGTGGTAGATATAGTTTGTGGGTGTGAATGCTTAGTTCCACTATTCCCGCGCATTTGGCCTGGGATGTCAAGTCGTGAGTACGCTCTAGACCCTTGCCAAGCGGATTGCTAATGGTTTGTAAGACCTGGGTTGGTAAGTGTTTCATGTTTTGCTTTGTAAGTCTTAGTCGCACGGCTGTCGAATGGTTTCGTGGGGACTGAGTCGAAGTATCGACCGAGTCGCTTTGATCCCCGGATGCCGCTGTATTTCCTGGACCTTCGCTTGACTCATCCGCCTTCCGCTGGGTTCTTCTGGACGCCGCTACATTTCCTCGAGCTTCGCATTAGGTTTCTCGTCCTCCGCACTATTGTTTCCCGGCGCCGTGACATTTCCCCGGCACCGCGACTCTCCTCTGGACCTTGCATCGAGCTGGCTTGTCCGTCGCTGGGTTCCCTCGAGCGCCGCTGTATTGTTTCCAGTCCCGCGAGATTATCCCGCGTCTGTACGTCGATTTCTTGACCTTCACTTCGCATTGCTGACCCTGATAGGCCCCCGTCTCACTCCTTCGATGGCTCAATCCACAGTTTGGTCACCCATCGGACCGTTTCCATGCTGAGCTGGCCAGACTCTTCTGCGCCTGTTTCCACTCAACGACTGCACTTATCGCGTCGTATGTCTCGCTCCCCTTTGCTTGTCCGTCTGAGTCGTTCCTCTTTCAGCAGAGCAAGGGTTATAGGTGGCGTGTTCTTCCTGAACGACGGCGAGGTTTCCCTGCGCGTGCAGTAATCCAGCGGCCGGCTCGTTCGTGTCAGCGACGTTCACAGCGCTCGTAGACCGAACAGAGCTGTATCCGGGCAAACATTGCGATAGCAAGCGGTTCGAGGGGCTGCGCAGGCGGTGGGCTCGTAGGCCGGGGACTGTATCCATCCGCAGTCGTAGGTGGAACGGGACTGTATCCGGGCAAACATTGCGATAGCATGAACGAGTGTCGTAGATTCGCTGTATTAGAGGTCGGCGCGTTGGCGCATCCGTTAATCCAGCGGTGGTGCTTATTGGGTTCCTTTGTTCGTCCGAGAGCGTGTATTAATCCAGCGGTTGTGCTTATTCGGGTCGCTCCATTGTCTTGAGGTGCGTAATAATCCAGCGCTGTTGGTTAACGGCTTGTGTTGTTGGCTGGTCGTCCTGGTCCGGCATCCTGAGGTTTGTGCGGCGTGGCCCGGCTATCTATAGCCCTCACAACGGGGAAAAGTGGAACCATGGAAGAACCATGCATGGCAGATCAGACATCTCCATCCCCTTACTCTTCAACAAACTAATGTGGGCTGAAAAATACTGCTGTTATCGAATTAGTTGATAGATAGGGTGCTAGGTGCCAAGACTAGACTCCCCGACTTGTTGAAACGGCCAAAGGTGCTGGTCAAGTGGTCTGCGTAGGGCATCAAAGTCTGAGCCAGAACACATATTTAGGACTCAGGGAGCTATGCTGATGTCCCAGGAATAAATACTCCGGCTCATGTTGGCAGTTGTCACGGTGTTGCACAAGTGCTGTGCAGAGGGTGTGCGAGTGCCGTGCAAGAGGTGTGCGAGTGCCGTGCAAGAGCCGTGATGGTATGGTGTCATACTGTGCACCTGCATGGCACCTGGCACTTGGATAAAGTTGTGCCGTGCGCATGCTGTGCAAGTGCCGTGCAAGTACCAAGTTCAAGTTGCCATCAAAGTTAGAAGTGAGTTGAATTTTGGTTCAATGTTGGATCTATTGCATCGGAACTTGCGGTGAAGGGGAGAATTAAGCCTGATATCTCTACCCTGTGATGATTCAGGTCAAATTACTGCCGCGGGGTGGAGTGCTGCTCATAGGATAATGTGGTCGCTGTGCGATGCACGGCTCACAGCAGTGCATGGCACTTTATCGTCCCCGAAACTGAACAACAGGTTACAGGAGCATGCAACATATTTGGCCGCCTGAAAACAAGGACCCGTACAATAGCATGTCTTACATGCACCTCCACGGTGGCTCTACCAGATGCCCTCGACCTGTGAGCAGCAGTGGTCTGAAACAGAAAAGTACAGTTGTGAAACAATCAGGGCTGTACAATTAGTTAGTTAAAAAGGGAATGCTAAGCTTTCATTCAGCTAAGCAGAAGCCAAACCAATATTTCCAGGCAAAAGTGGAGCCTAACACATGTGTAAAGGTAAGGCAAACATTGAGAGAACTGAGCAAAGTGATTCAAAGATGAGATGGCACAATACAAAGGTGATATGGGTGGAGTAGGGCTCGGCACCATACCATATAGTATGTTCGTACGGCCATACTATATGGCTATGGTTTCCCTACCGTACCTGATCTGAGTTTGACAGTGGACCAGTATGGTATGGTATGGTCCGGATAGGCCATGGTTAGGCAACAGCACAGGTCAACCCGCGGGTGTATCGGGCCTGACCCGCACCCGTACCCGCAGTGGCTGTGTACCCGTACCCGCGGGTACGGGTACGGGTTTTACCGGCCAGCACACTCAGAAAGGAGGAGGTTGGGACTGAATCAAAGAGTTTGTGGATCAATCATGCATCTTTCATGTAAGATTCGCACAAATGAACGAATCAAGACACAATTCTGCCAATTCAGGCCGGCTTGATGCCAACCCGCGGGTCCACAGGTTGAGTTGAGCCGGGCCGACCCACACCTGTACCTGTGCGGGTCAAACCCATCAACCCACACGGGTTTTGGTGACCCATGCCGTTGCCTAGCCATGGTACTCTCCGACTATCACAAGCCCTGCTGGAGTAGCAGTAACCTTAGCTGTAGCTGTGCCGTACTGGCTGCCCATGTGCACTCATACGGTACAGCTCTGGTCCAGAAGGCACCGTAAAGCACCCGGAAAAATATAGTACAGAGCTGAGTCCTATGGTGGGCCAGCCTGAGAGCACGAGATCGGGGAGGGTGATAAGCAAAGTGTGGGCTGCGACTGTGAGAAGCGAGGGGTGGCCTGGACCTGAACCGATGAGGAATATTCAGCCAGTAGGGCTGCGAGGAGGGGAGAGGGCGAGGTTGTGAACGGTTTGTTCGGTCGAAGGAGAAAAGAGTGAACTTGAAGCGAACCCCCCAGCTAAAACATCCCGCATGTAGAGATGGGCAAGTCCGGTTCGGTTCGGTTCTTCACCCTTTTCCCCCGAACCTCGAACCCCAGGTTCAGTTCAAAATCCAGATTTTCCGAACCTGAACCTCAAGGTTCCGTTCAGTTCGGTTGGTTCAGGCGGTTCGGACCCGTTTTTTTTCCGGTTCAAACCTGGATTTTGGACCCCAGAACCCAAGTTTCGGTTCAAAAACCGCTACCACCCAAACCTGAACCCTGGGTTCAGTTCGGTTAGGTTCGGGTTTGAACCGATTATTTGAACCAAACCTGCCCATCTCTAGGGCCAGGGTGATGAAGAATGATGTGGATACAATGCAGAGCAGCAAGCAAAGGTGATTCAAGGCAAGGCAAGTCTGAATGGCGGAGAGATACCAACTTTGAGTGCAGGAGAGATACCAAGTTTGAATGGAGGGGAGATAACCTCAGTCGAGAGAGAGAGAGAAAGAGAGAGAGAGAGAGACAGAGAGAGAGAGAGAGGCTTGCATTGAAGTATAGAGGCGAAATGGAGGGGAAAAAATTGGATGTTGAAACCCAGATTTCATGGATTTTCCAGAATCCACATAGCTTGAGGCATGTTTCTATTATTTTTTCTTTTTGAGTTCACTCAAACTTCAACGCCTGCCTCCTGCACGGCGACGAGAGACTCTCTTGGTCTCAAACGATCTAGGACGTGGCTCACCCATCCGATTTTCATACTGTCCACAGGCTGGACAAACCATCAAGCCAGTTACAGAGCCATACCGCCAACCATTTGGAGAAGGATTGCCACAAGTAGGGCACCCAGCTCGCACAGGCCAGCTGCTACCACTGTCATATGGTTCACCATGTTGCCTTAGAGCAGACATTGAAGGCAACCCGCCATTGGCATCACCAGCATCTTGTACAGGCCGAGGACCTGGTGGTGCTTGGCTGTATTTGGTATTGATAGAATGCAATACAGTTTCTGGCATATCCTGTACTGTAAGAGTAGAGCCAGCAACTAGGGAACGAATGGTATCTGCAGGCGTCCCAGGAGGCAGCATGACATTGGAATTCCTGGCAGCTTGGACCATTTGGGTGTCTGGTGATTGCCCAAACTCAGAGTAACCGTCACTAGACAGTGCACTGTTTTTGGTCAGAGCAGACTGAGCAGGCAGCCATCCATTGGCATGGTGATTACTAGTAGCTTGGATAGACCAAGTATCTAGTGCTTGTCCCTGTCTGGGGTTGGAAGGTCGCAATAAACTTCCTGAATCCTGTACTACAAGAGAAGTGCTAGTGCCTGGGAAATGAATGTATTCCACAGGCAGTGTAGCACTGGTAGTGGCTTGGATAAATGAGTTATCTTCTTGTGTTCCTTCCAGTTTGGAGTTAAGACGCTTCACTGAGGTCCCTTTATTTGCATAAACCTTTGTACGGAACCGAGCAGAGCCAGTAGTTGGGGCCTGAATATAATCTGCAATATCAATACATGTGAGTGTCTATGCATTTTGAAATAGGAAACTGACATGGGTCAATCATATGGCTGGAAGATGACCGTTTCTTGGTCTTGGAATTGTTCACAGGACCTGTCCTTTCATTATTTGAGAGTGCAGAATTGATTTCAGTGCACACGTTTGCCATTCCATTGGAGTTGTTGTGTGCAGAGATTGTCTTGGTCAGGTAACTGTCCTTGCGTAGTATGATCATAGTTATCTTAAGGAGGTGTTAGCTCTGAATGTTGATCTCAAATTTGTTCACATACAGGGAGAAGTTGGGAAAGACAGTGTCTGCTGCATATTGATTTCCAAATACCTTGATGGCTGGTCAATTACAGGAAAGCTGGATGTTGCCGGAGAAAGCCATGCTGGAGACCCAGTAGTTTGACCTGGGGTGTTCAGTATCCACTCTGATAAAGAAAGCCATGCGCACCAATGTCAAGTTCAGGTTCCAACTGGTCGTAAGGATCCCCAGAATCCAAGCACTTGTTCCACATAGTGGCAGCATCTGATATGACCTCGCTGTGATCGCTCGTGGACGACGTATTGTTGGCCCAAGTCCCTGCCAATTCCAATTCCAATGGGTCTTCAAGAGAGTATTTAACTGCCAGAATGCCAGTGTTTCCATGTTCATTGCCATTGACATGATCCAAAAATTCCTCTGGAGAAGCTGTTATTTGACTCAAAGTCAAGGGGAAGTAGTTGATGCACACCTGGGTCATTTATGTCAAACATCTCAGTCGGAGGGAGGGCAATGAGTGTATTGTCGACGGGCTCTTGGAAGGCAGCTATTGTGGACTGTGTTATTAGATGCAGCTGGAACACCTGGGAAGGATTGGGGCACTGTATTGAGGTCAGAGAGGGAGGGGGGGGATGATGGGACAGGAAGCAGCGATAGCAGCTGGTGGTGGCTGGTGGGAGTGAGGAAGGAACGTGCTTGTGAACTTTGAGGCTATTGTTACGGCATGACAGATTGATGAGCTATTGAGCTATCGATGAGCTTTTCTATCACCGATTAACAGCCGTCGTGCGGTCTGTCCATGTGACACCATGTCCATGGGGCCAAGGCGAGAATAGTGCCCGCCGAGTGCTTTAACTGTCCGCCGACTTCTTTCTCCGGAGTTACTGAATGCGACAGGATGTATGTATGACTGCATCTCCTTCTTGGCCGTATCCATAACATAATTCGGCAATCCTACGTCGCCACCTGAGCTTTCAAGTAAAATTTGAGGATAGCCCACTTTTTACTGCGCCATAGTGCTCAAATATACCTCGGCGGACAGCAAGGAGATCTCCAGCGACAACAGGTCTCAATCACATGTAGATTCAACTAGCGTTTCGCATTATTGTTGTTGTTCGAGACGAGCTCCCCGTCAAATACCCTCGATATCCAGATCACAGCAAAACCCCATGTTCCCCTCGCGCGTAAAGGTGACGATGTGGTCTCCCAGCACACGTGTCTTGAAGCCGGCTTCGCAGTAGTCGCTTCGAGTTTTTGGTTAGCTTAAGTTACCTTGAGAAACCCAAGCTTACAAGTAATCTATACTCGGGTCAGCTTGAAGCTTGCGAACAACGTAGAAATGAAACTGACAGATCCACTTCCTTCTGAAAATCTCCAACCCCTTGTCGTCCAGCTGATACTGAGCCACCAGCGCCTTCTTCACGACCCCGTCCCAGTTGGCGATGAAGCGGCGTTTCCATTCGCGCAACGTGCGGGCATAGTGCGGGCCGATGTTGTGTACTGAGTCAACGACGAAGCGGCCGTTGCTGCCAGAGTTGAGAGTGGCGATCCAGTAGCTGAAGGAGGGTAGGTAGCCGCCGGGGAAGACTTGTATAATTTTAGCCTGTTGGACGATACGGAGACTGGGAGCTGGGCTTACTCTGAATAGATTGGCCCCAGGAGGAGAGAACGGGTCAGAGCAAGTACTTCGGGAGGGGGCTTGAGCAACTGACCCATTTCTGCGCGAAATCCACGCTGGCATCGTAGGAAGCAACACCTAAGGCACATGAAAATGACAACCGAGAGCAGAGAAAGAGTAAAGCGGACACACGGGCTTCTGGCATTGTGATCCCCTGCACAACACCCACCCCAGTCTCAGGCTTCAACGCCCAATCCGCCACCGCCCAATACTCCTCGAAAAAGTCCTTGCCGACATGCTCAATCATCTCGATGCTGATGAACTTGTCGAACGCGCCTGCCCATTCGGGTTTGCTCCGACATTCCCGGAAGTCCATACAGTGAACCGTGATCCGGTCGGTGAAGCCCGCCTCGGCGATGCGTTCGCGAGCGAGATCGGCTTGGTTAGATGAGAGAGTGACAGTGTCGATGGTGCAATCAAACGATTTGGCAGCGAGAATGGACAGGCATCCCCACCCTGTGCCTGCGTACCAGTGAGCAACCGAGATGAACCAAGTAGCTCGGGCAGATGGATGGAAATCAACGGACCGATTTCCAAGACCCGTTGCCCAGGCAGGATGTTTGCCTTCTTGAGAATCAATCTAGGCAGCTATCAGTATCAGCCCCAGAAGATGGGCCGCTTGGAAGGTAACACACCGGACTTTTCGCAGCTGCGCATCCTCCAAAGACTCCCGAACCGATACGCTGGAGTCCAAATCCTCGTTGAAATCCTTGAAGATGGCGCAGGAATAGTTCATGTCCGCGCTCAAGAAGCTCGAGAACCTAGTTCGAGGTTAGTGAAGACCTGGGGAAAATAGGATAACATACATGGTATTGCCGAGATCGTAATGCGCGGAGATATTTGCTCTCGAGTTTGCGAGGCTGCCGATGAATTTGTTACTCGTCAACGCCCGACCTTTGGAAAGCATCGATGCCAGAAGTGTGTTGGTGGCCGTCATGAGCGCGGGGCGGTTCGCAACCAGGATCTACAAACAACGTCAGGCACAGATTTGGATAGAGAAAACGTTAAATTGACCTGAATCAAGGAAGAAATGTCTTCGCAGTCGACTTGACGACGTATTTTGAGCAGAGACTAAAATAAGATGGGAACACCCACCATCCCCAAACATGAATGCTTCCGCTAGTCCCAAATCCGTAAAGAGCGCAACCCGCATCCAGAAAGCGTCGGACTTGACATGCAGCGTCGCACGCAGTTGCGAGTCCATTTGGCCAAAGTGGATTGCTGGTTGCGATTCGGTCAAGAGGGTGATCCGCCCGACGGTGATCTTCCCGAGAAGACTGTTAATGATGGATGGGAGAGATGAGTGGAGAGCGGGCCGAAACCACCGAGCAACGCAAGCACCTTTGGATGTTATTCCGAGCAATGGGATGCACTGCGCGGAGACTTGTGCTGGCGAGCGTCTCGGTAAATGTGGACCATGCTACGTCAAGAAGGCGGAAGACAGAGTATCGGGAGTGCGTTGCAGGGGTTTCGAGCAGCTGTGAAGAGTATAGCGTCATGGGAGGAGAAGGAGGATATCAGCTTGTGGGAGGAGTCGCTTCTTCTTAAGTACCTGTACGACGGGATGCTTTAAGCCTTTACCCAACTTGGCTGACGTGGGGAGCGACAGCTCTGTGATGGTGCGCTGGCACGGTACTCACTTGCCAAAGGAGGGAATCTGCCAATGGGGGTACCTTGTCGCCACCGACTAATGCTCCAGTATGCAATCGCGAAGACGAAGACGAAGACGAACAACGACACAGAGCTGGCCAAGACATTCAGTGCTCGCCTCCAAGTCTGCGAGCGCCAAGAACGCGCCATCGAGTCCACGTGCAGACGCCCTCAGTGGGTAGGGAATAAAAATATCATGCAAGCGGAATATGGGAAGCTCCAAGAACGACGGCTACTGAGAGAGGTATGCCCCATGTTTTGAAGTAAGAATGTAGACTGGTCCGCACTGGCCTAGCTTCAGCTACGCAGATAGCTACAATCTGCCCACCCAGTATCGCGACACTACAAAAGATTCAAATGAGCTCTGGTCGAGGACAACTAAAAAGCAGCGATACACACCTTTCATCTGCCCGGACTCCTTTCTCGCAATCAACTCCTCGGCACGCTTCCAAAAGTCCCTCCCTCTCCGGGCGCCAATCTCCCACTCCGCCGTCCTGCTCTCACATACGACCATGAAGAAGCGCGCATCAAGTCCGACGATGGTCTCTTCCCGCACATCCACCGCAGCATTCCGGCGATGCGTCGACCAAACCACCCCCAACGCCTTCAGATTCTTGCAATGCGCCAACGCACCCTCGAATACGCGCGGCAAGAAGCGATCCCGGAACGCTAGATGCGTCAGGGCAGGCATCAGCGCAAGACCACTCCACAAACGCCACTCGTCGAATGTCGGACGGATAATGTCGAGGTGGGTGAGCTGGGAAAGTGCGGGGTGGGTGAGGTTGACGCGGAGGGGCCCGCCGAAGAGGTATTGGACGTCGACGGTGAGTCGGGTGAGCGACATGGGCTCGAGGAGAGGGAGGAAGGACCGATCGGGAAAGGAGGCCCAGAGCGCGAGGTTGGTGGTGCCGGTGCAGGCAGCCAGTATGGGGAGCAGGCGTTCGTGTGAGCGGACGGAGTAGATGCTCAGAGAACGGGTGCGTGCGGAGAGGAAGGCGTTGGTGCGCGTTTCGCTGGGTGTCGGGCGGTCGGTGAGCTCGACGAGTAGGACGTCGTAGAGTAACGGCTCAATCCTGGCGTGTTTGCTCATTAAGAAGGGGTTCGCTGTGGAAGATGATAGACATACCAGACATGGACCCGGTGGGCGACTCTGAGATACGCAGGGATGCTGCTGCGGTATGCTCGCGCCGAGAGCTCGAAGATGTCTCGCTCGAGCTCGGGTGGTAGTCGCGCCATGCTGTGTGTCAGGCCCTTTGCGCTCGTTTTTATGCACTGTGCCGCAGTCCGTAGAACGCGCAGGGGGACATCGCAGTCGGGGTCAGAGTCATCGTGATTGACGGCGTAGTAGACGTCGGTTGCTATAAACGACCATATCAAGTGAATATAGAGTCTGTGAGAAGTAGTTAAGGCAAGTCGATAGCGAGGCAAAGGAGACGAGACGGCAGTGAATAGGTAGCGAGTCGATAGCGAGGGAAAGGAGACAAACACAGGCGAGAGGTATCGTATCGAGTCATAAAACGTAAACGCAACGACAAATGCAGGACGGATAGAGCAAGAAAAAAAACAGAGAGCAGATCAAGTGAAGTAGGACGAATGAAGGAGTCAAGTATATGGGTGTAGCGAGTCGATAGCGAGGCAAGGAGATAAAAAGCAGGAAGATACAACTCGATTATGAGGTCTGAAGGTATGATCATGAGGATGCTGGGCCTCGCGGGGGGTGGCGAGGCGCAACAGCAGGGTCCTGGTACCAGCTCCCTGGGTATGCTGCCGAAGACCCGACGGAGGAAACATCCCTCCCGCTCGCATCATGACTGGAGCCAAGGAAGAAGAAGCCTGGAGCATGCGAGTGAGGCAGACCTCGGAGCGCAGAGTACGAGGATGAGTCTCGACGGTCACGCGTCAGCACCTCCCCGCCCGTTTCCCTCTGCTGAGTTGCGCCAGGCAGACTCCTCGGGTCGGGAGAGAGCCTGAAGCTCGAGAACGATGGCGGCGGCGGGGTAATCCCGTATGGCCGCTGCGGCAGCGCAAACGGTCCATCGTGCCGGTGCACCTTCGTCACCTCCTCCGTATACTGCGGCTCCTGCGTCGTCTGCCCAGCCGAAGAGGCATCATCCGCACGACGGAATGGATGGTAATAATGGTCCACCGTCGTCGAGGCATATCCACCATAAGGAGGGACAACATTATTATTGGTATTCACATCCACATTCGTGGTCTGGACACCAGGATAGGTGCTCGTGGCTGGCGCGTCTCCGAAAAGCGCCTTCTCGAGCAGCGCGACAATCTGGTCCTTCGTCAGGCCCGCGAGCATCGGCGGTGTAATAGCGTTGGCCCGGACGCCACCAACAGCAGACTCGGGCTGTCGTGAAGATGGCGGCAGCGGTACTTGTAGAGCAGCAGCTTGAGCAGCTTTGTCTGGCATTTGGCGTCAGCTCCGAGTCCTGCGGGCGACGAAAGGAAAAGGCGTACATTGACTTCGTCCCCAGCTCAATCGAATCCGGCTCCCTCCTACCGCGAACCCTTGCATTGTCTCAATAGCCTGCTCAGCGTCTGCTTTGCGGACGAATTGGACGAATCCGCAGTGCTTCCCAGCGGGGACTTTGACCTGTGTGCCGGCTTGGTCAGTGTACCGTCGGAAACGAATATGGAAGACGAAGAGGCAAGGTCGAATTTGGGAACGAAGATGGAAGACGAAGGGTAAGGTCGTGCAACAGAGAAGCGACGAGCAGAAAGGCGGGAACGAGGGAGGGCCAAAAGCCGAATAGGGAGGGAGTGAAGCCGGAGAATAAAAGACGAGGAAGAGACGAGGAACGAAATAGTACCGGCAGACAGTATCGACAAGGTCGACAAACGAAAGGTAGAATCCAAAACATAAAACGAGCACTCACATAATGTATCTCCCCAAACGGCACAAACAACGTCCTCAAGGTATCCTCCCCAACGAGCGGGCTCAGTCCTCCGACAAACACAGTCGTATTATACGGATCTGTGCTTGTCAGATGCTCCCCATTTGGCCCGATTAAATTGCCCAGAATCGCACGAGCGTGCGCGTGGTGCTGCCATTCTGCGGCGGTCGTGTCGGTATCTGCGCCGGGTGCGGGTGTGGGAGAGGGTTGGGTGTGGTGAAGGGGAGAATGACTCGGAGGGAGCTGGTGCGGAGTAGAGGATTGGTGGGTGGTATATCCGGGATTGGGAATCACGCTACGACTCGGAGGAATAGCGGGGGAGACGACAGAAGGCGTTTGCGTTTGCGGGTAGTACGTCGCCGTCGTCGGTGGCCTGACCTTGGCCGTCGCAGGCGAAATACGCATCGGCCTCGAGAGGCAATACAGCCCATGCATCTCGACCAGCGCGCGTTGCTGGTCAGCCTCCTCCGCAAACCTGGGCGTTGAGTCAGCAAGAACCCCACAGAACAACGAGAACGAAGACAAACTCACCTAACGAATCCATACCCGCGACTCACACCAGTCGTGGGGTCCAGCATGATCTTAGCGCTCTTGCAGCTGGTGAACGGGCGTATGAACTTGGGCGCGCGGTCGTTCCGCAGACCGAGGATGGGGTTGCGGAAGACTTCTACGAGGTCGCTGTTGCTCGCCTCTGGCGCCAAGTCGCCGACGAAAATGCTGTATTCGTTCGGGTACGGGTATAATTCGCCCTGGGTGCTTGCTGCGGACGGCGGGGTCGTCGAAATTGGCGGCCAGGGGGGGTTCGGCGCGTATTCGGTGTGCCCGTTGCTAGCCCAAGAGGCAACGCTGATGGGCGACGGAGGCGACGCCGGTGAGACGACGCCTCGGTACGATGGGGAAGGATATGTGGAATGGACGGGAGGGGAAGAGGGCATCGGGGCTGAAGTGTACGGCGGGGAGGAGGACCAAGGGACGTTTGGTCTTGGGGTCGTGCCTCTGGTTTGTGCAGCGGCAGGTCCTGCGGGCGTCCAGCCAATTCCGAAGTGGCTGGACGAGGCGGACATGGCCGTCGTGGTAGCGGTAAAGGGGCCTGAGAGCTGTTAGTTTCATCACATAAGACGTCGAGGAGGCACAGGGAAAAATGAAAATCCGCCACGTGGAGAACAATGCGCAGAGAATATCACGGATTGACATCGCGTAGGGATATACATTGTCCGCCTAGAATGGCAATAAGGCCCGTTATGGGAAGGATGTGGGCCGAGTCGACGGAGGAGAGGTTTATACGCGATAGAATGAGGCACGGGAGCAGAGGGAAAGGACGGCCGAAACAGAGAAAAGTAAAAGAGGACGAGCACAGACCTGTCCTGGCAATCGCCGATAGCTCATACCCGCCGAGGAACGCTAAAGGTTTCGAACGTCAGTACGGCAAAGCCCGGTGTTCCGCCCGTTGCTGTGACTCCTTCGAGGGTAGATTAACGATGAACGCCGTCCGAGGCCGTCAAAGACCGAGGCTGCGGCCTCTAAAACGTATCCCGTTGCAGAGATTTTCATCGACCCCATGTTTCTTCGCTTCTACGACCGCCCAGGCATAACCCTCCCGCCCCACGACCAAGTCCAGCTCCGGGCGGATTTGCTAGAAGTCGCTCAAACGGCTTTCGACCCAGTTCCGGACTATCAATGCTTGAGCTCGGACGCCAACGCGCTGCAGGACAAGCTAATCGTCGTGGCTTACGTTGAGGTCGACGAGACCAAAAAGCCAAAGCCCATCGCGTTCGCCTCCGCTCTGTTCCTCGATGTGCCGGACGTAACCATCCAGCATGCGGTGTTGGACACCGGCTTGTCTGTTGCAATTCCGTCGGCCCGCAGGACAGGCATCCTGGCGCAGCTGTTCGTCGAGCTCTACGCGAACGTGCTTCCACACCATCCGCGAGGAATTTGGGTCGTCACGCTGGCTGCAGTCATTAGCAGTCTCGTCCAGGCGGAGAAATCGTTGGACAACACCTTTCCCAGTTCATCTGGCCATGGAACACCAGCTGCAGAACACCTCGCCATCGCACGGACCGTCAACGCGCGCTACCGGCCGACGTTGCTCATCTCACCCAGAGCAACATGGGATGAGGAGCATTTCGTCTTTCGGGGTTCGATTGAGTCGCAGGGCCCGACAGCGGGGTTCTTGAAGAGTCCGGAGGACACGCGATATTGGCACCGCGACAAGGGCGCGAGCGAGTATTTTCGAGGTTTGTTGGGGGAGGGAGATGAGGTGTTGTTGGTCGGGTTCATGGATTGGAAGCGGTTTGAGGCAGGGAAGGCGGGAATGAAGTCCAAGTTGTAAGAATGCAATTGTAAGAATGCAAGAGTGATGTTGTTTAGTCCCCACGCTGCTGCCAAACAACCGCCTTGACCGGATCATTCCGTCTTCTCTTCTGACCAAACATTGGTATCTGGCGCCGGCGCCCAGGCAGGCGAACGATCAACTTCGAAATTTCCTTGCCCCTCGAGTCCACTCTTTGCCTCTTTCATTTGCACCGATACGGCATGTTGGGCGTGCTGCATGCTGGCTGAGGCTTGAGCGTATAAAGCCCGCACCTCGACTTCGCTTCTATCTCCCCGCCATGCCTGGAACCACCTTCACCTACGACTTCAAAACGCACGCATTCACTGGCAAGACCAGCTTCCCGACTGGACTCTTCATCGATGGAGAGTTCCGGGACGGCGCGGGCAACACCACCATCGAGTGAGTACTACTCGACAGCAGCCACTCCGATTCCTCTCATTGGCACTTCTTCCAGCGTCGTTAACCCCAGCGACGGCTCTTATGTCACCAAAGTCTCCGAGGCCACCCCTGCCGACGTCGACACCGCCGTCCTTGCGGCCCAGAAAGCTTTCGACACTGTGTGGGGGCTCGGAGTGTCTGGCGCGCAACGTGGCGAGCTACTGTATAAGCTTGCGGTGCTCATGCAACGCGATGTCGATGAGCTGTCGGCTATCGAATCGCTCGATGTGGGTGCGTCGTTTTTGCCTCTCCCTTCTCCTGGTTCTCAGACCACACTTAGGCAAGACCTTCTGGTATTCTAGGAACATCGACGTGCCGTTCTCCATCCAGCTGATCAAGTGCGTCTTCCGACCCACGCTTGTTTCGTTAGGTAAACCCTCTCAGGTACTACGCCGGCTGGGCAGACAAGATCACTGGCGACACCATCGAGACCGACGAGCGGAAGCTGGCTTATACACGACACGAGCCGTTCGGTGTTGTGGGACAGATCATCCCGTGTATGTCCTATATCTCGACTTTGCTTGCTAAGACTAGCCGCAAAAAGGGAACTTTCCGCTTATGATGGTGGCATTCAAACTTGGACCAGCCCTCGCGACGGGGAATACAATTGTGCTCAAGGTCCATCCGTTCGCTTCGCCCAGCTATCCGTCATTGACTTGAAGGCTCACTCAGCCCTCGGAGTTCACTCCGCTCACGGCGCTAAAGATGTGCAGTCTAATCCAAGAGGCCGGCTTCCCTAAGGGCGTCGTTAACGTCCTCGTTGGGTACGTCGCTTCCATCTTCATCCTTATCTTCTGTATGTAAAACATGCCAAGCTACGGAAACACTGTCGGTGAAGCCATCTCAAAACACATGGACATCCAGAAGGTGGCTCTTCCCTTACTCTTGAAATAAGCCCGAAAACCTTTCAGATCGCGTTCACCGGCTCCACCCTCGTCGGTCGCAAGATCATGGCCGCCGCCGCCATGTCAAATCTCAAGAACGTCACCCTCGAGCTCGGCGGGAAGAGCCCCAACATCGTCTTCGACGACGCGGATTTAGACCAGGCGGTGAAATGGTCTGCGCATGGGATCTTGTGAGCTTCTCCGAGTCCGTTCTTCTCTTCTGCGTATTATTGACTCGACTCGCGATGAAATTCAGCTGGAATCACGGACAAGCTTGCTGTGCCGGCTCACGGATCTTCGTCCAGGCAGGCATCTACGATGACTTCCTCCAACGCTTCACCGAGCGCGCTCGGATGATGCAGCTCGGGGATCCATTCGCCGATGGCGTCCAGCAGGGCCCGCAAGTCAACCAGATACAGTTCGATGTGCGTCCCTACCAATACCTATACCTTTCTCTCGTGGCTGACGCACACATTCCAGCGCATAATGTCATACATCGACTCTGGCAGGCAAGATGGCGCAACGCTGCACCTCGGGGGCGCGCGTCACGGAGAAACAGGATACTTCATCCAGCCGACGATTTTCACCGACACGAAGCCCGAGATGAAGATCGTGCAGGAAGAGATTTTCGGGCCTGTGGGAGTGATTATCAAGTTCACTGACGAGGCGGGTGCGTTACAATCTTCGTTATACCCACGTTTTTTCCCTGCTCACGGCCCTCAGATATGATCCGTCAGGCGAACAACACCCTCTACGGACTAGCTGCCGCGGTGTTCTCGCAGAACATGACCCGCGCGATCGAAACGGCACATAAGATCCAGGCAGGGACTGTTTGGGTGCGTTTTCTTTCTTGAATTCTTCCTTCACGTTCACGTTCCTCAATAATCGGCCTAATCGCAGGTTAACTGCATGAACCACTTTGACTCTGCGATTCCGTTCGGCGGATACAAACAGAGTGGGATCGGCCGCGAGCTCGGAGAGGCGGCGTTGGCGAACTATACGAACGTAAAGGCAATTCATGTGAATCTGGGGCATCGGATGTAGTTCCGTGGCTAGGCAATTAACATTTTCTCGCGGACTATCCTAACAAATGTGTTGTACACAAAACCGGTCTTCCGGGCACCGACGGATTCTTTAACCAAGCGCTGACCTAAACTCCTTGACACAGGTGTACGATTCCTTCGGCCTTTGCGAACACCGACGGACAAGGAGTCCAGATTGTCGGAACGTGCGAACGCGGACGGGCTTTCACGTCAACACCCTGCCGTCTGCAGCTATATATATAAAGACGGCGGCGAAGTGCATGGCTCGTCAGAAAATAACTACAATGGAAGCTACTCCAAGCCTCACTGTCCTCCTCGTCCTCTCTGGCTTTCTGCTCTATCTGAAATTTAAACGTTCATCTGTATGCTCGTCTTTCACTGTGTCCTCAATCTCTATTTATATCCGGAGCAGTTGCATACTATCCCAGCCATGGGCCCTTCTGGCGCTCTATCATCCTACCGCGGGGCGCTCGACTACCTGCGCAATGCGCCGAAAATCATTCAAGCGGGATATAACAAGGTACTTCATGTCATCTTTCTTATCATACATATGCCAAGACGACGAACAGCACAAATCCATCTTCCGCGTCCCCTACCTCGATAAATGGGTCGTCGTCCTCTGTTCGCCCGAATTGATCAACGATCTCCGCAAAGCGCGCGACGAGGACCTCTCCGCTGCGCATGGGTTCGGCGCCGTGCGTATAAATCTTAACATGTCTACCCAAATTAAGACCATTTAATGCTACAGACCCTCGCGGTGAACTACACGCTCGGCGCCGGCTTTGTCAGTAACCCGTACCACGTCCGCGTCATCCAGTCCTCCCTCACGCGCAGCATCGCCGCGCGGTTCGCAGATATACACGACGAGATCGTCACTGCCTTCCAGGATGAGATTGGCACGCGTCTGCCAGTAAATCCTGACTCCCGTAAATCCTCCACCTGCCGAATTTAACCAACTAATAAACACCAAAAATGCAGCCTGGATTCCCCTCCCGGCACTCAAAACCGTCCTCCGCATTGTCTCGCGCACGAGCAACAGATTGTTCGTCGGTGTTGAACTGTGTTAGTACATCTTCCCCTTCAACTACTAGCACACCGGCTAACCTGAATGTCCACTGCATGCAGGCCGTAACACCGACTATAGGGACCTCAACATCGAGTTCGCCGAGGACGTAATGAAGCGCGCGAGGCTCATCAATCTCTTTCCCAACGTGCTCAAGCCGTGCGTCGCGTTCGACAGCCAGTGTCATCAATTTATATTATTTAGATTGGTGGGCCCCATGCTCTCACCGCTTCCCCGCGGCATGGCGCGCGCAAAGAAGCATCTCGTCGCCATGATTGAAACACGGTTGAAAATTGAGGACGAGTACGGAACGGATTGGGAGGGACGACCGGTGTGTGGTTCTTCCCTCTTGTTTCCAGTGAAGTGAATTTATCGTCCAGAACGACTTGATCTCGTGGCTCCTCGAGCACGCCACAGCGGAAGAACGTACCGTGAATAACCTCATCCAGCGCATCCTCATGATCAACTTTGTGGCTATTCACACGACAGCCAATGTACCTCTCCCCGTTTTGTTTTGTTTTTTGACTTTGCCTAATGATGTGTTCATAGAGTTTCACCCAGGCCCTCTACCACCTGGCAGCCGCTCCAGAATACGTGGCCCCCCTTCGCGAGGAGATCGAAGCCGCCCTCGGCGAAGACGGGTGGACCAAGGCCGCCATGGGCAAATGCGTCAAACTCGACAGCTTCCTCCGCGAGTCGCAGCGCTTCAACGGTGTCAGCGCCAGTCAGTCTTTTCCTAGCCTTATGATCTCAATTTATCATTATCTATCCAGTCAACATGAACCGCATGGTAATGAACCCAACGGGCTTTACCTTCTCGGACGGCACGCACCTGCCATACGGGAGCTTCATCGCCGCCGCAACATACGCGACACACCACGACGATGCACATTACGCAGACGCGGAAACCTTCGATGGCTTTCGTTTCGCACGACTGCGTGGAGAAGGAGGAGGGGCAGATAGCGCAAAGTTTGGAATGGTTACACCAGATGCCGAGTTTCTCTCGTTCGGGCTGGGGAAGCACGCATGTCCTGGGGTCCGTTCAAATTTCTTCTTCTTCTTCTTTTGAGATCTAACGAGTTGAACAGCGGTTCTTCGCGGTCACCGAACTCAAAGTGATGCTGGCCCATATCCTCCAGAATTATGATGTCAAACTCGAACAGGAGGGGGTGCGTCCGCACAGCGAGTGGTTTGGGACGACTTGCGGAGCAAACCGGTCGGCGAAGATACTGTTCAGAAAGAGGACCTAAGAGTTCAAGTTAGACTCGGAGAATTTTGTTACTATTAGATCTAGAGGGTGAACATACACGTGATCCGGTTGAATATTTGCCCCTAGGTGCAAGGAGAGGGCGAAAACCGGAAACGCTCTGAAAAACACTGATTGTTGAACACTAAATTGGGCAGAGAGATATCAGAAGCAATGACTTTCTCGGAAGCACGTTTCTTGCGATATGGCGAATCCAGAGGGCTTTTCAAGTGACTTGAAAGTGGATAGATAATGTTCCGAGGCATTAGTTAGAAAAGCTTGCGACTATGTTGAAAAACAGCAAGGGTTATCAACTCCGCCGACCGAATTGTTCCTCCGATACGATCAAGCCACGCTGTCTACAGCTGCCAGCGAGTTCTGTCGAGCGCGCGTCATTTCATCGAGGCGCTCCTCCGCACGGCACCAAAAGTCGCGGCCACCCCATGCACCAAGAAGCCAATCGGCCTTGTAGTTCGTACATTCAACAACGCAAAAACGCGGGTCGTTGATTTCTTCTTCGACCTCTCTAGGTATCCTGGCCTGTAAATCGTTTGTCAAGGCGACGACCACCCGGAGCGAGTTGTTGCAAATGCGCAGCGCATCGTGCACCAGCTCTGCGTCGTAGCTTTCCGTGCCGAAAGCAAGGTGTGTGAGCGCCGGGAAACAGTTCAGGAGCGAGTGGAATGCGAAACGCTCGGTGTCGAACACCTCCAGATGTGAAAGTACGGGAAAAGGAGTAAGCCGTTCGGGACTGAGGGCCGTGTCAAGTCTGGGGAATAGAGCGGCGGGACTTATCGACAAGCGAGTCAGTTGTGTGAGCGAGTGCATGACCGCCAGGTTGATGTGGCCGCTCCAGACAGCGAGATTGGTGATGTTTGGACATGTGGACACCATATTTTTCCCGTCTTCGAGGGACGTGTGTGTATTGGAGAGCGCGAGGTGGTGAATGTGGCTTCTGCTGCGTGCCGAGCTGATACCCAACATGCGTCGGAGAGGGAGTCCATCGAAGAGTATTACGCGGTAGAGAAGGGGTTCAATCCTTTAATGACGTCGCATAAGATTCTCTTGAAAGGACTCGGACTGCGACCCACCAAATCCACACTCGATGGGCAACAAGCAAAAGCGAACGAGTGGTCCGTCGGTCGTTCCAGGCTGCGAGCTGGAAGATGATGCGCTCGAGTTCCGGAGGAAAGGATGGAGAGGAGTCCATAAACGATCTGGCAACTTTGTGTGCCGCAGATGGCGGTGAGAAGCAAGAACGTCACGCTTGACAGAATTAGTTTTGATCCGGTCACGCGTCGAAGTCACTGATGAGGTCAAGACTATTATAGCGGAGATTTAAAATTTGTTCGGCAGGAATACAGTCTTTGATTTACGCAGCGCGACGCGTTTCCTTATTTGGTAACTCTTCAGGGAAGTATTGCTGCTGGTCTGCGTCAGAGGCAGGCCTTATTTCCTCGCGCTTTTTGCCTTTCTGTGTTTTCAAGTCTTCAACAGGTCAACTCTTCTGGAAGGATTTTCAACGATTGTGAAAGGTGTCGCACGGAGAGCTCGTGCCAGCTTTTGAGAGATTGCAGCCTAGCGAAGTCAAAATTGCCAGGTTTTCCATTCAACATTTGAAGACAAATCCACTCTCTTCAACCGAAGCAACCACGTTATTCCCTGCAGACAATCAAGCCACGCTGTCTGCAGCTGCCAGCGAGTTTTGTCGTGCGCGCGCCATTTCATCGAGGCGCTCTTCCGCACGGCACCAAAAGTCGCGGCCACCCCATGCACCAAAAATCCAATCGGCCTTGTAGTACGTACATTCAACAACGCAAAAACGCGGGTCGTCGATTTCTTCTTCGACCTCTCTAGGTATCCTGGCCTGTAAATCGTGGGTCAAGGCGACGACCACACGAATCGAGTTGTTGCAAATGCGCAGCGCACTGTGCACCAGCTCTGCGTTGCAGTCATCCGGGGCGAAAGCAAGGTGTGTGAGCGCCGGGACACAGTTCAGGAGCGAGTAGAATGCGAAACGCTCGGAGCCGAACACCTCCAGATGTGAAAGTACGGGGAAAGGAGTAAGAAGCTGTTCGGGACTGAGGGCCGTGTCAAGTCCGGGGAATAGACCAGCGGGACTTATCGACAAGCGAGTCAGTTGTGTGAGCGAGTGCATGACCGCCAGGTTGATGTGGCCGCTCCAGACAGCGAGATTGGTGATGTTTGGACATGTGGACACCAGATCTTTCCCGTCTTCGAGGGAGATGTGTGCATTGGCGAGCGCGAGGTGGTGAATGTGGCTTCTGCTGCGTGCCGAGCTGATACCCAGCAAGCGTCGGAGAGGGTGTCCATCGAAGAGTATTACGCGGTAGAGAAGGGGTTCAGTCCTTTGATAACGTCGTGAGATTCTCTTGAAAGGACTCGGACTGTGACCCACCAAATCCACACTCGATGGGCAACAAGCAAAAGCGAACGAGTGGTTCGTCGGTCGTTCCAGGCTGCAAGCTCGAAGATGATGCGCTCGAGTTCCGGTGGAAGAAATGGAGACTCGGAGGAGGCCATGAACGATTTGATACTTTTTTTGTGTGCCAGATGGCGGTCAGAAGCAAGAGTGAAAGATCAAAGGCACGTGTCGGTCACACGTTCCATTTTCTCATCCGAGTCATCGCTCAGGTTTCCGCACATGAAGGTTTTGGATACACTGCCATACAGGTTTTTCCAGCTTTATTCAGGCAAGGGGTTAACTGCTTTCAGTCCGCGCTGTACTTATACTTCCTTCTTTCACTTCGTCCTGCTGTGTGATTTTCTCTGCCGCTTCTTTGACACCGACCTCGGGCTCTGGCGTATCAATAGCAGCAGCAGCAGCAACCTCCACTCCCGGGCCGTCCTGCTTCTCCGCCTCCACCGAGACCTTCGGCCGTCGTGGTTTTCTTACAGGCGCCCACCCGCTCTGCCACCCGACCCATGTATACCGTGTGCAGTGTGGTCCACGGAGGAGGAGAACCACCAACTGCGCGATACACAGACCGACGGAGAATGCCGCACAGACGCGCCATCCGTGGGCGAGGTAGATACTCGTGCCGGCTGCGGTACCGGTTACCTGGCCGAGGAATATCTAGGATAGTCCGCCTCAGCAACCAGAGAGAACGTTCGATGGATTATAATACGCACGGAGAGGACATTCACCGCATTCAGACGACCACGAGCTTCTGCCGAGATACTTGAAACAAATTTGAACATAATCGAAGGCAAAGAAGGAGATCAATCACCTCAGGACTGTGGTCGCCAGACTAGCTTGCACCATCTGACGGAATAAATTCAACCCAAAGGCGACGACGATAATGGCGGCGATGCTCAAGCCTCCGGCGCCCATTTGTATGATATTGAATACGGTGAGCGCGAGGAGGGCGACAAGGGTCGAGTACCAAGGGACCAGCGTGTCGATGATATGCCCCATCAACGGTCCCAGCAGCACTCCAACCATTCCGACGAGTCCAAACAGCCCGATCTCGAGCCTGAGTCCGAGTCCAAATTTGTCAGCTGCAATCGCACGAAGAAATGGCGCCATTGAACGTACGTATCATAACGATACAGCGGGCCTCCCAGCAAGAACGTCAATGTCACCCAAAAACTCGTAAACGCCGCGCTCGTGCAGAAGTTAATCAAGCACGGTTGTATCAGGGCGGGCTCCGTCAACGCGAACTTGGCCATGGTGCCTAGGATTTGCGGGTACGTCAAGCCGCTATTCATAGTTCGTGCAGGGTAGTCCGGGAGGAGCAAATAGTTCGCGAGGAGGGAGGCGGCTTGGGTACCGACGCCTACGAGGTATGCCGCACGCCAGGAGGAAAATTGGCCTATGATCCCGGAAAGGACGCGCGCAACGAGGACACCGAGAAGGAGACCGGAGATGACAACCGAGATGGCTGTTGCCCGTCGATGGGGAGGAGCCATGTCAGCAACGAGCGGCTGCAGCCCTATGTGAATGCGCGTGCTGGGAGATGCGATGGTACGCACCTGCATGATGGTGGTGATAATGGAGGTGACACCGACGAGAAATGAGAGGATTTCGAATGCGACGAAGTTTTTCGTAACCGCCAGTCCCTACAATTGCGCTGAGCGGACAGCATGAGCCAGGTCGATCCATCACGCACCACAGTAAGTGTTGTTGAGAGGACGAGACACAACAGTATGAGCTGCCGCCGCCGCACCAAATCTCCCAGCGGTGAAATAAATACCACCCCAAAAGCATAGCCAGCTTGCAATAGCGTCGGCACCCTGGCCAAATGAGAACAAGTTCAAGCTCTCGGAGAGGAGCAGGACTGACTCTGAGATCTTGGAATACGATACACCGAAGGCTTCCGATAGGTCAACTGCACAGACGGTTAGTATCTCTTCCCGAGTGCTCTAGGATGACGCACTGAGGAGCGGCTGGCACCAGTACAGGTTCGTCACGGCTACCAAGGCTCAGTACGACGTCGAACAGCGCAAGAACACACGCACTAAACGTGCTCGAGAACCCGAGAGTCAGATACAGGACCACCCCGAGGTGGAAAGTGCGTCCTTCGTAGTAACGGAGCCGTTTTGGAATGGGGAGCAAGTACAGATCGTGGGTGCACAGGTCGGGAGGGTGTTGGTCAACGGGACCTGTGAATCCAGGCTGGGACTCGGGCGCAGGCGGCGGCATGGGACGAAGTAGGGCCCATTTGAGAGAAGCCGACCGACCGGAAGGATGTGTGCAATCAAAGGAGTCGAGGCCTGATTAGATCAGTCTACCTTGGCCCTTATGCTCCAAAAAAAAAAAGGAGTCGGGTCATCATGAGCCCGCACCCGGCCGAGGTCGGCCGACATCATCTCATCTGAGTCATCTTGACCGGATCAAAACTAATTCTGTCAAGCGTACGCGTGACGCTCTTGCTTCTCACCGCCATCTGCGACACACAAAGTTGCCAAATCGTTTATGGACTCCTCTCCATCCTTTCCACCGGACATCGAGCGCATCATCTTCGAGCTCGCCGCATGGAACGACCGACAAACCACTCTTTCGCTTTTGCTTGTTGCCCATCGAGTGTGGATTTGGTGGGTCGCAGTCCCGATTTCAAGAGAATCTTATGCGACCTTATTAAAGGATTGAACCCCTTCTCTACCGTGTTCTTCTCTTTGAAACCATCGCTCCTCTACGACGCATGCTGGATACCAGTCCGGCACGCAGCAGAAGGCACATCCTCCACTTCGCCCTCGACAACGGACGCAGGTCCCTCGAAGACGGGAAAAATATGGTGCCCACGTGTCCAAACATCACCAATCTCGCTGTCTGGATGGGTGACATCAACCTGGCGGTCGTGCACTCGCTCACACAACTGACTCACTTGTCGATAGGGCCCTCCGGTCTATTCCCCCCAGTTGAGACGGCCCTCAGTCCCGAACAGCTTACTCCTTTCCCCGCACTTTCACATCTGGAGGTGTTCGGCCCCAACCGTTTCCCATTCCACTCGCTCCTGAACTGTGTCCCGGCGCTCACACACCTTGCTTTCGGCACGGAAAGCTACGTCGCAGAGCTAGTGCACGATGCGCTGCGCATTTGCAACAACTCGCTCCGGGTGGTCGTCGCCTTGGCCCACAATTTACGGGCCAGGATACCTAGAGAGGCCGAAATCAACGACCCGCGTTTTTGCGTTGTTGAAAGTGCGCACTACAAGGCCGAATGGATTCTTGGTGCATGGGGTGGCCGGGACTTTTGGTGTCGTGCGGCGGAGCGCCTTGCTGAGATGGCGCGTGCACGCCAGGCCTCACTGGCGGCTCCAGAGCGTTTGTCTTGATTGTCTCCAGAGAATAATGTAGTTGCTTCGGTTGAAGAGAGTCGATATCTAGAGCTATTAGCATGAGTGTCAATTGACTTTGCTACGCTGCAATCTCTCCAAGGTGGCGCGAGCTCTCCGTGCGATGCGAACAAACGGGTGAAAATACTTCCAGAAGAGCAAAACATCGCCAAAAAAGAAAAGAAAAGCAAAAAAGCGCGAGGAAGCACTTTATTTAACGCGGGCTAGCAGGAATCGAACCCACGTCTCCAGGAACGTGCACTTGCACCGTTTGCATACCAAGCAATCGTTTCCCGGGCCAGATATGAGAACCGGACGGCAATATTCCTGCCGAACAAACTTTAAATCTCCGCTATAATAGTCTTGACCTCATCAGTGACTGTAACGAGGCCGCGTCCTGATCTTCCCCATCATGCAGCTCGACGAATTGGCTCATGAGATCTCGGAAATTGGCACCGAACTCGAAGAAGACTTTGACAGCCTCTCCATACTATTCGACCTCAAGGATGGCCACCCGTCCGAGTCCGTCCTGCGACCACCCGTCGTCTACCCAATCTTGTCGCTTCCCTACGACGTCGTCTGCGAGCTCTTTCTTGCCATGCTCCACGCTCGTAATCCCGCCCGACTACGCTCCACCTCTGCGCCCTTGCTTCTCATGCACGTCTGCAAGCAGTGGCGCACACTTGTACTTTCGATGCCTGCGTTGTGGGCGAACCTCGAGATTGTTCTCCGTCCAGTGGCGCAACAAGGATCGCTTCCCGGTGACTTTAGTCGCTGGATAACGTGCATCTGCCCTTCGCCGCGCAACTTGCGACTCACCGGGTGGGCGACGGGGAGAGAGGCCCAACACATGCTCGCGATTCTTCACCACCATCGCGAGCGTCTTCAAACGCTGTCGCTGCACGTCGGGACCGTAGACCCTCGTGTGATGATCTCCCCGCTCGCTCTTCCGGCGTTGACTACTGTCGATATCGGTCGCTTCAGGACTATCAAATTTCAGGGACAGAGCACGAAGAAGCTCTGCTTTGCTGCATTCCGTGATTTACCTGCCCTGAGGGAAGTGACGTTGAAATGTTTGGCAAGCGGCACTTCCTGGGGTCTCCAACTTCCTCACAGCCAGCTGACGGTTTTCACTGCCGAGGGACTGACCCTGGTGGACTGTCTCCGGGTGCTCAGCCATGCAGTCAACCTCAACAAATGCACCTTCCTCTCGATTAACAACACCGCCTCGATGTCGCTGCGCGCGCCTTTGATCCACAACTCTCTAAAGGAGCTTGTACTTTCATCCTCCCCGTCGACTTTGCTCAGCTTTGACTTGCGCTTCCCAGCGCTCTCCTCCCTTTCTCTTACGAGTGACCATGGCTTCACGTCGCACATCTCCAATTTCATCTCGAAATGCGCCACCTCCCTGCTTCATCTCGAGTTCAGCGTGCAGAGCGCTGGTGCACGCCACCTCATTTCACCAATAACCCCGACTGCGCTCAGGAACTTGGAAAACCTCACCGTCCTTACCTTGCGGGGCCTCACAGCGACCGTAGCCCTACCGATCCTCTATGCGCTGGACGTCCACACCAGTGCGAGATTTCTCCCGCTGCTGCGCCAGTTGCACATGAAACAGTCATCGCTGATCCTCGACGACGCGGTCGTCCTCGCTCTACGGTCCCGATTCGAATGCGCCGTGAACCTTTCCGTCACGCTGATCTGGACGCATGTACCAAAATACGGGGAGGATCGTTCGCATGTCGATTGGCAAGGGTTGAAGAAGCTCGTTCGAGATGGCATGAATTTGCACCTCATTGATTCAGTGTCTGGAGATGATGGATGAGTTCAGTATTGGGAGCGTGCACTTACTATACACGGTAGCGACAAGTGCTATCCGGACTTTGTAAATATATTCCTGCCTTCCCACTTCGGATCTTCAAGTTAATAATAATTTCTCAGAGTAAACCACAGACAAGATAGACCCGCCCATTGACTACTCCTCGAGTACCTCAAACTGCAACGTATTAACCTGCTTGATGAAAGCAGAACTGATCGAAGGACTCAAGTCCCGACCAGATGCGGCGAGCAAGGTATACTGTATCGCACAAGCCGTTGCTTCCGCCAACGTCGGGCTGCAGAGCAGCCCCCAAGGCGGGGCTCCAAGCGAGCTGACCAGCATACACGACGGGAGGCTCAGTGTGCCGACCATGAAGTTAATCGTGACATCCTGCGCACCCAGCCCGTTTCCGCACGTATACACGATATTGGCGGTGATTAGTGCTGCGTTGGGCGCCGCGTCGACAAAGACATATGAGTTGGGACATTCGTTGTCTAGGGCCGCAAGTGCTTGGCCCTGGATGTGGTTATGGCTGATCGACGCGCCGGAACCCACTGCATAGAAGTCCTACAGTTCAACAGTCAGATGGCAGCGGAATTGCTAAGGGGAGGCAAACCGTATTTCCAGAACCCATGGTCAAGAAGAACTGGTTATTGGTTGCGAATTGCAAGTTACCGACGAGGGGAGCAGCTCCAGGGTCTGGGACCGTTGTGTATACAATCACACCTGGCGTTCCGGGAACATTGCAGCGCGGCGATTGCGGTACAGGGGGTAGCAGAAGCTGAGTGGATTGTTAGCACAGAAGATCACCACGGCAACTGTGTTAACGCACCTGGGCAGTGAATGTTGAGGGATTATACTGTTCGGATCGTCAGCATAAGTGCAAAACCTTGAACCATGAACGACTGACAGTGTTGAGGGCATACAGCGGGTAGCATACAGGAGGCGGTATCCCAAGACGCGTAGCCAGTGTCTCGATGGAAGTGCGATACAACGCATAGGCCGCCTGTCCGCGGGACATGCATCCATTTGGATACGTGTTGATCAGGTTCGTCAGCCACGTGTTGAACATCAGCGGTATACTCGCGTCGTCCTCAAGAATGGCGGTTGGTGTGATCTCCGACAGTGCATTCTGCACGCGCAAAGCCGTCGCCATGAAGATATGTGAAGTCCCCGCAAAGTCTGAAAACCATGAACATCCGTTCAAAGTTTAAACATTCGGGTAAGAGCGTACATTGACCTAGGGCAGCGAGATTGCGCAAGAAGAATCTAGGTAGTCCATTTAGCAGAACATTGACTCAGCAGGAATAAGACTAGCACGCACTCAAGCCTGTATATCTCATCTGAAGCATCTGCGAACGTCGGGAATACGGTGGAAATGTTGTTGATGGCGACTCGCATCGGGGGATTGGCAGCTGTGTTTGCGTTTCTGTTCACAACATTGGATTTGGCTAACAAGGAGCGTGAGCAGGCTCCAGGAAGGAACTACTCCAGCACATACCTTGATTAAGGGGTTTATCAACCCAGCTGAAAGTGATTTAGCTGGTGGTGGGAACACTGGAGTCTGATCAACGCGTACACCATGTTTGCAGTCTGATCGATAGCTTCAACGAGAGCCAAACCCATTGTCGATCCATCTGCGCGAACATAGTTGATGAGATTATCTGAGACCCTGTGCGCCCGGTCAGCAAAATTCGATACAAAATTCAGCAAAGGCATACCAATCACAATCGGCAGCGGTCACCATCGGAGCGTCTCCGACCCACTGGCCGATATATCCCAACCTACGAACAAAAGGTGGTAAATGCTATCCTAACCTATAGGATTGGGCAAATACATACTCGAAAACATGTTCCTCTGGTCGAGAAGCGGGGTGTCAGTAGTACAACTCGAACGACAAATGAATCACACACGGTTGGTGACTTGGCCCACGGGAGGCCCGGATACGGGATCGCCAATGAGGACAGTCCCTATAATGCCTTGGGAAGGATCCAGCTTGACATAGTCCGCTGCACCAAGCAACACATTTGCCGGGTTCACAACCATTAGGCCAGTGCAGCGCGGGATGTTCACCTCTGTAAGGATTCAAAGGCGGTTCAATCAATCATGCAGCTGGGAGAAAAACATCCTGAGGACGCACGGCGATTTCGGCGAACAAGTGTGTGCATGTGGGTTGCGTTATCGGCCTTGCGGAGAGGTATGGGGAAGGGAGAGCGCGAGCGCGGCAGAGATGTCCTCGCGATCGCTGGTGTGGACATTGGCAGTGGGGTTTCTCGGCGCCAGCTGGAAAGCCAATGAAGAGGGGTAGCTAAGATGGACCTCCCTAGTGCCACGAGCCTCGCGGCGGGGGACACCCGGGTAGAATGGGACTGTGGTGAGCCTCCGAGATGAACAAATGAATGAGAGCTTAATGGTGAATAAGAAAGGTTGCTCACCACGTTTGCGTCTACGGTCCGGATCCGTTCCCTCTCCATTCCAATCCGCATTGTCAGGTTCGTCAGGGAGCGTGAGGTCAGCAGGCATAGTTGGACATGCTGACGATGATGACATGCTCGATGAAGTACTCATGGACTGCGACTGCGTGTTCTGATCGTCTCCGTCACCGCCCGGCGGCGTCGGCGTTGGACGTATAATGGGGGGCGTCCATGTGCCAACCCAGTTCGGAGGTTTGATCGGGACCTGAATCACCAGTGGGTGAATGCAATGCAGTAGTCGTTGCACGTACCGGGGTAATACCATCAATAATTCCAATATCAAGCGGCAAGCACGGGTGGATGATCAAGTTGAACAGCAGCGACCAGAGGTTGGTAGCGTCGCAGCGATTGTGATCTCCAGGCGGCCCGATGATAGTTGGATCAGGCGAGTCGCTTCTGGGGGGGACGGTGACAGCAGAGATGTATGTCGGCGCTCCAGTGAGTGGGCCGGTGAATGTAATCGTTGAAACGCCGGGAGGCGGGATGATATCCAGTGCTTAAAATTATGTGTGAGACAGCAGCGAGGTAACCTGACATGGGAGAACATACACCAGGTAGGGAATATGCCGCCGACCTCAGAACATTGTGTAGCAAGAGGACCACCGACCGGTGTGCCACCACTAAAACCAGTTTTTAACAAGCCCGCTCTCCGAGTCAGTGTACAGGGGCCTCACCTGTTCAGCGTGATTGTCGCGCCACCGGCAGATACAGTCGTTGTCGCAGTCGGAAGAGGGAAACTTGTTGTGGTTCCGGAACACACGAACGTCTCGGACGTGGCCCCCGGCGACGGGAAGGGATTCGGGTCTGAGAACGAGAATTAGATCAGGGATTGTTCAAACCTCAAAGCTACTCACTCCATGGGATGTCGGTGTTCACTTGCGGTGGCTGGCCCGTTGTGACGGTCTATGGCAGAAAGAGATGTCAGCCCGATGTGCCGGATCAATGACCGGTGTCACTTACGTGTGGCACGATCGGATCTGTCCACGGTCCGAGCCAGCCGACCGGCATTATCGGCGTTGGCGTGATGCCGCCCGATACCCCGATCGTCGTCGGCAACGTCCCGATGATTGTCGGACCTGCAACACCACCACCCTCGACCGACCAGACCGCACCGCCAGGGCCCGTCACCGGAACAACAACACCGCTGTTGGGCGAGGCAACAACACTCGAAAACGTCACTGAGCCCAATGCGGTGAAGGTGATTGGGCCGGATGTTGGCGGTACAATGTTAAAGCTCCAAGTCGGGGTGACGCCGTTCACCTCAGAAACACTCGTGGGAATCTGAGCTGTAACGGGTGTTCCTCCTGGATCGAGGAAAACAAACTGGCCACCGACGCTCACAATGGTTGGGACAGTCGGGATTGGAATCATTGTTGTGGGTCCGCCTGGGATAGCAAAGGTTTCTGATGCAGCGCCGGCGGGTGGAACAGGATTCGGGTCTGTCATCGTGAGCAATGGAATGGCCACACACGAAAAAGAAACACACTCCATGGAATAAAATTGAAATCTCCAAAGCCACCGCCACCGGAACCATTGCCAGGAAGGCCGAAACCCTTCAATAAATTTTGCAGTCAGGCCCGAGAACATTCCGTTAGCATAGAAATATACCGTGGCCTCCCAGAAGCTCAAAGTGCTTGCAAACCCGTTGACGTTGTCGGCTTGCAGGGCTACGGAACTGTTCCCGGGGTAACTGATCATGTTGGTGCTTCCTGCGGTCGTGAGTTGATAGATATAGATCGCTGAGGACTCTTGGTCAATCAAAACCATCGAGTTTTGACAGTTGCGATTCGGCACACAATCCTGGCCATAGTTCTACAATGGGGTAGTTCAGCCAGCATTGAAGCACAAAAAGGAAATGGTTTGTACCTGGAAGAAACTATAAAGGCCAGCACCATAGACAAACATGTTGAACGAGCGGGTGATTACCAAACCCCACGCATCGATGACGGCCTCGGAAGGATCCCCGTACAACGCATTCGTAACGAAAGGAGCTGGTGGGATTGGAGTGGGTTGAAAGTATGGTGTTTCGGTTTGGATGAGGCCGGCGTAGATGTTTTGCGCATTATTGAAGGCATACTGGTAGATGACCTAGTGAGAATTACGGTGTCAGATTCTAAGTGAACAAGGAAGGAAAGCATACATGGTGCTCGGATGCCGTTCCAACGAGCCAGACGGGCCCGAGTGCAGACTCTACCAGGATACCACGTGCACTGAAGACATTGAGACGTGTTTGATTCGGGTCGTCAAGATCGTGGTCTGCGTTCCAAACCCACACGTTCTGTTCAAGGCAATGTCAATATCGGTACGAGAGATGAATAACCGTTCGGTGACGTACCTCGAAATATCCAGAGCCAGACGATGTGATATGTATCCCTATGAACGCCGAAGTGCACTTGGCTGAATTGACGGAAGATGTCGGGCAGTTCGCGGCGTTGATGTTGGTGCCCTGCACAAGCGTCGGAAGTGTGGTATAAAGCAGAGAAAAAAAACCGCACCATGGCACCACCAAGACGAACATGTACATCCCAGAGCCCAGCCGCACCCGCCGACGTCGCCGCGATGTTCCATTCGATGCCGATTGCCCCGGCTGAGCCGCCGGTGGTAGTGATCACCAGATCGCTGATCTCCACAATACCGACGTCGCCCGGGTTGCCGACCTGCACAGGGAGCATTGGTAAAATGAAGTATAAGCTGTAAGATGACACACCCTAAGGACCGGTCGCGGATTCGTCTGGTCGGCAAACTTGGCCCCGCTGCCCATGATGACTGCGTACAAGACCCCGACGATTTGAGTTCCAGCTGGGACGAAGATCGTGTCGGTTACGAGATATGTCCCCGTCTCGATTACTGCATTCAAATTAAAACAAAGTTGAAATAGCGCAAAAAGAACTGGTACCCACCTAGGATGGCACATCCGGAGTTCTATTCGCGACGTGGGATTGAGCGCTGGACTTGTGGTGCCGAAGGAGCAAGACACACCTGAGAGATGAAGGCCGTGATAGCAGCGGTGTCGTCCGACACACCATCACCCTTGGCCCCGACCCCACTAGACATGAGCGTGCGGAATTCTGTAATTGTTTCAGAGGCGGAATAGAGCAGGACATCTGACATACGGCTGCTCGCGTAAGTCTGATACTGAGGGCGTGAGCGCGAGAAGTATGTTCCAGATGCTTCGGTGAGCAATTGCGGGCGGGAACCACCCGGGGTATACGAGCCACGCAGGTACCGCTTCGAGGTGCCTGGGTATCATCAGGGAAGTGAAAGCTAAATGGAGCTTAGCACACCAAGGTACACATTTCCCTGGAACCACTCGAGTCCCACTCCACCGTTGGCGGCAACGACAGTACCGCTGGCGTCCTGAATATTGGCGGTTGTGATTCCCGTGAAGGCAACGTTGTCCAAGATGACTGAGCCGCCGAGGGTTGTTGCCTGGCTGCTGGACATCTGGTGCGAATAAGTTGATGCAGTGCGGCGCTCTATGTATAGCTTCTACGCACCCGAATGCCAATTCCGGTGGAAGAAATCTTCGAGTCGATGATGAGGACTCCGCCAGCACTCTGATGAACGTTAGCCAGCGACCAAAAGAGCTCTAGATAGACTCGCTTGAGTCGCCAAAGTGAGTCCCCCGGTGTTGAGATCGAATCCAACTTGACAGTTCCTTCACGAGCACGTCAGTAGACGTCGCCGACTCGCTTGAATGGCTCACGAGATTTGGATATTCTGCCAGGTAAAGCCCCAATTCCATAACTATAAGAAAGAGAAGATCACGGACTGAATTAATTCCAAGGAAACCGTACCTGGTACACTGCAGAGACTGCGTTCGTGATCTGCACATTGCGAATCGTGAACTGCTGGTTGGAGATCCACATGCCGAATGCGCCGCTGCATTCAATCATCAGAAGAGACAAGGAGGAGCAAACAGAATACGTACCCGTTGAAGGTCAGATCGGACATGAAACCGCCTGAACCATTCTCCATGAATATCCTAAGGGAATCAATCAGAAGCAGACGCAAGACCGGGAGGCACTGCATGATCTACCCTTGATGTTTCGTGCCAGAGGCTGCCGACATCTTGAAGTCGATGTTCATCAAAGAAGTCGCCTGTTCCCGAGTGAGACCGGCACTGGGACGAGGACGAGAATTGACTGGTACTAACCTGTCCAACTTGCCAGTGGATTCCAGTTCCGAAATTACTGGGCGGCACCGCCGTTACGTCGATAACAAAGTTCCGGATCGAGCGAAAGAAATTCTACGGGCGTTTGAGTGAGAAGAGAAATTACAGAGATGATCAAGGAAGCACGCACGTTCTGGTTTGTCCACCAATTTACTCCGGTTCCTGCGAATCGTTAGCTTGAACACGCCGAGAGATCCGGGTTTAATTCGCCATCTGGATTTACTTCTCCTGGAATATACGGATCCGCATCTTTTTCGCGATGTTTCAGGTTCAGTTGGAAGCCTGAAAGGTAACGCACCGATGACGGCGATGCCGACAAAGTTGGCATCCGCGACTATCGTGGGTTTGGTGTTATAGTCGCCCACCCTGAAATGAATGTGCGTCAAGGAGAATAGCACGTCTCGGAGTGAGCACTCACAGTGTCGTGTAGTAAAACGGAATAATGGGTGCAGTGACGCGGTACTATCCTATAAGCACCGAGAATCTCCAACGAGCTGATCGACTTACTCTCCCAGGTGGGAAGAAGATTATCGCAGGGGTAAGCTATTGTAGTGTTCGTGGTGAGTTCAGTTACGAGACGAGCGAGAGAGAGAGCGTACAGTGGAGGAAGCGCAGCCCTGGCCACAGCGGCCGCCATCTGTTATGTAAAATCAGTAAAGTCTCGGTCATACCAGTAGCCAGAACTCACCGCTAATCGCGTTGTTGATAGCGACGGTGTCATCTGTGGAAGAAACAAAGTCGCAATCGGCATTGAGCCCACCCTTTCCCAAGGAAGACATACCGGTAGTTCCATCGCCAGCAGCATGATAGTCCGTTTTCACATTGCGGAATACCTATGCCAGGTCGTGAGCACGTTCGAGTCTCGCAAGTTAATACTGATCGTCACCTTGTACCCCGACTTGTATGCACTCTTGCTGAGCGACGTCAGCGCGACGGTGTTCATCCAAAAAGGATCTTCAAAATCAATAAGGACCCGAGTGACACTCTGAACAGCGAGACGCACCAGAGGGAGCCGCAGTTCCGGTGATACCAGCACATCCCGCGCCGGAGGTGAAGGCGGGAAGAAATCCTAGAGCCCCAAGGCACACCACCCAAGTTGGCTTGAGCATGGCTGCAGGGTGAGGGTAGTCCTAGCAGCGAGGCTACTTATAAATCTGTCAACTGTGTCTCACCGGCGTGGGCAGAGATCTTCCCGTGAGCGGCCCGCGGCGCTCTATCGATATTTTTGGCCCGGGCGCGGGAGGCAGTGGGCCTCGGTGCCGTATAGGACTTCCGCCTGAATGCTGCCTCATCAGAAGATGGATGCGGTGATTCCAGCCGCATTTCTGTAAGGACATGGCGGTCGAGGCAGAAATGGATGGATTGTGACTGATGACGAACCGGATCGTGCCACCCGCAAGCCGCCGCCGCCGTGCCGGTCACGGTGATGTACTTTCCGCTAGATTCCAGCTACTGCTCTGTCCACCTCCGCACTCGTGTATTCCCACCTTCTGAACCGTCCATGAATGAAAAGATTACAAGGTGGCCATCTGCGCGAATCCATCAGGTTAACGTTCTCACATCACAGTTGCAAACTATTCTCGGGACCACCCGTGCGATACAAGCTGTCCGAAAGTCTATGCTAGTGAGTGCCCAATAATAGCTGTGGGTAGTCTGCAGGCGCGCAGCTCTTTCAATCCCTCGTTGCCTGATGGTTTATATGCTTCCAGCTAATAATGGTGGTAGCAGCGGGAAATCATCAGATATGCTTGTTCATTTGCTCGTCCGGTGTTTGTTCGTTCCTGGTAGCCATCCGGGCCAACAGCGCGACCGAGGCATACAAATGAGTAACATAGTAGTAACCTTACATCTGCACATATCGTCAGGGACCAGCGCTGGTGAGAAATGTTGATGCGCTGTCCGCCGCTAAATAGCACACCTACTCGAACAAGCTCGCCCGTTTGGTATCGATATACCTATAGCAAACTATCTCCGGAGTTCGCCGTCACGGTCAGCGTCATAGCAAACCCAGCTCGCAATGTTTGACTCGACGACCTCCACGTTGCGTCTCGCCGGGGTCTCGCCACTCCCTCGCCTTTCCTGCCGGATTTTCACTCGCCTCGGCCCTCCTATCCAATGCCATACCCCCCATCATCACCATCCTTACGCGCCAATCGTTCTCGGGTTGACGAAACACAACGAATTGTTGAAGGGCGTTTCCGACGAGCTCGAGTCAGCGTCGAGATCCCGGCGCAAATCTACATCGGAGGACGGTGATTTCGGTTTGAGACTACTGCTGGCATCGAGGGTGGATGCGGCAAGCTGTCTCCGCGGGGAAAAAGTCATCCCAGTCTGTGAGGCGCCAACTTCGCTTCCCTCGTCGCGCACGACCTGTTTTCGTGTAAGCTGACGAAGCAAGGGAGAGGAAAAAAAAAACGAAATACGCAGTGTAAGCGAAGTACGCAACATTACCTCGGTCTGAGCTCTCGTGTTTTGGCTCTGGTTCATATTGCTGACATACACATTGCTAGATCGCCACCCGCCTCTGGATCTGGACCTGTTATCCCGGTCCGCGCGCGCATTGAGCGTCCACAGCACGGATATCGCCCACAGCTTTGGGAGTAGAATGTTAACACCAATCGAAGCGAATATTCGCGCCAGCGGGGCCGCCACTGGTACGGGGAAGGCTACACTGATAGCGAAGTTGATTATGATGCTGTGTTGTGGCGAGGTAAGAGGCGGGAGCGTGAGGAAGGAAACTGGCGAACCAACAGGTCGCCGGCGCGGCTGTTTGGAATGTAACCCTTATGAGCGTCGTTAGGATCCCGGTGTTTTGCGGGAGGACGTTCTTTCGGAAATGCAGCAAGTAGGCCGTAGTGCAGAGGGTGAGCAAAACGTCGCCGGCTGCGAGGGTCTGAACACCAGAGACGGGGAGACTATATATCACGTACTGAGGACGAGAGGGAAGTGGATGTCGTCTGCATGGGTGAAGCTTGTGAGGGAACGAAATGCCGAGAGACTGTACGACGCACAGTAGAGATTCACTTGCTTGGCAACGGCGAACCCGCCTTGCAGGGAATAACTATTCTGAGAAGCGTCAAAACTTGAAATCCGCATTCAAGGGATACGAAACGGCCTACGGCAACAATATTCATGAGGAAGCCGACGACGAGGATGCATCCAATAATGACGACAATGAAGAAATTGCGGTTGGAGAGCAGAAAGAGTCGATGCAGGTAGTAGCCTTGTACGTAGATTACGACAACAGCGACCTGTACGGGATGATGAGCTCGATATAACAAGTGAAATGAAAGTTTACCAGTATTGCGACCACGTCGCCCTCCGTGTTATCAGGGAGATTTATCGTTCCAAAGTGCATAATGTGTTTACGCCACAGCACTAAACTGAAAAGCTTTGTGAGCGGAGGACCCGGATGGTGGCCCATTGGTCGGGGGAAGGGAAAGGACAGACAAGTCGAGGATGGCTCCCAAGGTGGTCAAGACAGCCAGGACGCCCACATATGCTCGCACGAAGAGCGGATCGCGGTTCCAAGTCGTGAAATATGTGACGAGCTGGATGAATCGCTGAGCGGGATTCCTCGTACTAGGCGAGAGCGCACCTGGGTCGATACGACGCCTTGCAGAAGCAGCGCGATACAAGTTCCAATGAGCTGCAAGACTATGAGAGAGGTCAATAGGCGAGGTGGTCATACGCACGCTAGGACCGAGTGTGTATGCCGCTTGAGAACTGGTTGGCATTGGCGCTGACATGGAGGCGGATGGAAAGGGGATGCGGCTGGCGGAGGTTTCGGTTTCAGGTGATAGGGGCTCGGCCGGCCCCATCCAATGCAGACTCAAGACAGAGCAGAGGAAAGAATCAGCTCTGCGGGCAGTTCCGAGTCGATTGGCGACATGGCGGCAGAAAGACAAGAAGCCGATGTCTTCTTTGGGCCGCTGAGGTAAGCCAGTCAAGCTCTTCTTCTGACCGCGACGTGCGATGACCGAACTCGATGGCCCCACTCTTCCACCCGAGCTAGAGCGTGTCATATTCGAACTTTCAGCGTGGGGCGACAGAACGACGACGCTGTCGCTGCTCCTTGTGGCCCGTCGAGTTCACATCTGGTGAGCCGTTTGTTCTCAAAACTTGTTTGTTCACCTCGAAACCTGAAGGATCGAGCCGCTTCTCTACCGTGTCCTTCTTATATCCGACATCGATGTCTTCCCGGAGCTTGTAAGCCTCCAGCCGAAGCACACACGTTTCATACGCCACCTCGCGCTTCTGTGGGATGTTCTCGAAGGCCAGCGAGACATCCTGCCCACCTACGTCAATCTCACGGATCTCGCTTTTTGGGAGGCGCCGTCTGCATGGAAGACTTTGCTGCGATCCAATCCTTGCCCAACCTAGCCCATCTTTCAATCGATATCTCCGCCATTGTCGACCGTGACGAAGGGTATCTCCCGAAAGATTTGTCCACTCTGGCGAAACTTACACATCTGGAGCTGTTCGGAAACGTCTATCCCGCGATTGTGCCACCATTGAGCACGCTCCCCGCCCTCACCCACCTCTCATTCTATAACCGCTACTTTCCCAACGTGATCCGGAGTATCTTGGTATCATGCAACAGTACCCTCCGGATCCTGGTTCAGATCGACGGAGGAAATCTCTACGACGACGATGACTTCGATGTTGAGATCGCCGAAACGACCATCGACGACCCTCGCTTTGTTCCTATTTCGTGCATGGATTTCCAACATGACTGGTTGAACGGCGCTTGGGGAGGTACCGACTACTGGAGCCGGGCAGAAGAAATTGTCGCCGCTAGACCTCCGAAGCGAGAGTAAGAACCCAGTTGGACGGTTGACGACGACTGATCAAACTGGCAGCATCGACCCGCACGTAAATCATTCAACTTTTTAAAGTAGCTAGATTTCGCGTTTCTCGAATTTGTATCTAAATATTTGAACCAATTACGGGCGCGTTAGCTGGAGAAATACGCAGAGCGAAGAAGGGCTACGCCGGGGTTGCGATGCAGGTCGAGGTGGCCAGGCTAGCGAGCACCGTTGAAACTTCTTCAACTTACTTACTTTTTTGAACGGAAGAAAAAGGAACCAAGCCAGCGCAAAAAAGGGAAACTACAGAGGATACTATGGATGCGCAGAGTTGGCTTCGAACCGAGTGCATTAATACTGCCTGTCCTCGCGGAGTGGCAGTCAGCAGGCCTGCCACTGTGCACGGAGAGACGAAGTGAGATCAATATAAGACAAGCAATTTGAACCAAAGTGCGCTACGCTGGTGCCACATGAGGTTGGACAGGAGCTAACTTGAATTTCGCGACACGGAGGCCGAAGAGCATCACATAGAAACTTGAAAAAAAGAGTCGCGGCGGCTACCACATGTATGCGCCGAGTCGGATTCGAACCGAATGCCGCGTGACTGCAGCACTGCTTCAAGTTGTTATCAGGGAGTGGGCGTGCATAGCACTGTCTGCGCTGGAGAGGGACTAAGTGAGGTTGAATATATTATCATGAGCTAGGCAACGGACAATGGATGAAAGAAAAACAGGCGCTAACATGGCTCATGCGGATGCGCAGAGTCGGCTTCGAACCGAGTAGATACTAGATAGTGCTCACTTACCGATCAATATAGGGCCATGTAGAGTGAGCGTGCCAAGTGCCATCTGCGCTGGAGAGACGAAGCGGGGTTGGATATTATTAGGAGGCAAGCAACAGGAATGCCAACTTCCCTGTAGCATCTTGCGCTAGACGGAGGCAGTAGACTCGAAAAAGAAAGAGTCGCGATGATGACCCGGGCCAGGGTCCGAGTCATCTCCAGAGAAAGAAAAAACACAAGGATGAATGGAAACTATGGGCAGAATCGGATTCGAACCGAGTGAGTAGGACTGTGTGCGAGCGTGCTTGGCACCTTCGAGCTCTATGCTGCAGAGGGACGAAGTGAGGTTGGATATTATTATGCGCACCCACCTTGAATTTCGCTGTTGCGCTAAGTTATATGGGGACGGAGGCAGCACAGTACATATGTAAGTTTCCACATGGGAGAAAAGAAAAAAAAAAAAAAAAAGAGTCAAGCTTCTTCTGGATGCGCAGAGTAACCGAATACCATGTCGTCGTGCTTATTATCCGGGAGTAAGTATGCCTAGCACTTGGTGCGCTCGAGAAGGAGAAAGTGAGGTTGAACATCATCGTGAGCGACGCAATCCAACTTGCCGATAACTTCTCCGCTAAGTAGATTGACATATTGCGCTAGATCTAGAGGCAGAAAAAGTGAGGTTCCACACAAGTCTCCGCTGAGGGAAAATTGAGAGAGAGAATAACATCGGGTATACTTATCCGATAAATGCGCAGGTCGGCATTGAACCGAATACTACGTGAGATCAAGCAGAAGTTGCAGATTGCTGGCGGGGCAATATTCATTGCGGGCTTGATGCACTGGAAGTGAGGTTGAGTATTGTCTTGAGGCAAACAGCAGAAACATTGCAACGGAAGCAGATCTGCAGAAGAGAGACAGCCGTCTTTATCGAGGACAGAGAAAACTTGAAAAATACTTTCGCCATGTTTAGCTGGGCCCGCTCGGTTCTCATGTTTGTGATTCTCATGTCTATGGTGATGGCATTGCCTAAAAAGGTTCAACCCGATTAGGGTTGAGCCTATTCGGACTTATGCCAGGCCGTTTTGAGTATATCAGTCCCACGATCTGCTGATGCATCATGCTATGTCGCTATTGTGTCGTGTCTGTTGCATGCATAGACCATCTTTGAGCTCACTGAGTGAATTACTTGAGCTTTCTGTAGGGGTGAAACACTTGGCTGAGCGTTACATGCCTGAAACACTGAAACAGCCCGGATTGTGCACGGAAATTGCCTTGTATGGAGTGGCTGAGCATCAAAATTGGCTAATCGGTGATAAGCCGCTCTTATGAACAGGTGTGGAAAGGCCACTTTTCATGCTTATTCGGTGTGCCCGTCTATAGAACTAGTATGAGTCCCGAATAGCTAGTTGGCAGATATCTGCGACGGTGAACTAGAGTTGCGATGGGGTTGACGACCCGCGGAGCACTACTGGTTCATCGGGAACACTACTACTAGCAGAGCCCGCGTTATAGAGCAATCCACTCTATAAAACACTCAAAGGGAGCGACACCGAATATAGGCTTAGGCGGCCTAGGACAACAGTTTGGAGGACAACATTGGATTGACGGTGACGCCGGCACTGGCCGGACCTACGAGACCGACTTCACCCGAGGCTGCAGGAGTTACCGGAACAATCCCTGGCACTGACATCACAGCTATTTTCTTAATCACCGACCCGGACCAATCGAGCGGCCCGGCACCCTGGCAGAGAATAGGCCATAACTTGGGAGGGACTTGGAGTCTGGGGACGAGCTAAACATGGCTAGGGAGCTACGGACGGCGACTACGATCCTGGACCAAGAGGAGGAACAGACCAACGAAAACAGTACAGACGATCAGACTCAATAGCTGGCTGGTCATGGCCATTAGCATATCTGCACTGCATTGACTACTCGTACCCTACGGACTAAGGCGGAATAGGCCTCAGGTGATCAGGACTAGCGTATTCATAAGCACAGTATTAGCAAGACTGCTTGTTTTACACTATCAGGATTATGTAGTCTCACAGTATATAAGTAGGGAAGTTTGTACCGCCAGGACTCACGGAATTGCCCCGCTAGAGTTTAGCAGCGTTCTGGGGTTGTGGCTGAGCAATAGCAAAGCTTTGACTTTATATTTTGGTTGGGTTTCGGAGCGTGTGAATAAGAGTTTGGACTTGTCAGTGGGACCGATTAGGACTTGGGATTGGTTAGGAAGCCTGAATAAGAACTTGGAGGATACTTGGGACTTGGCATTGAGTCGGGCAGCGACTAGAACATCCGAGGACATCGTATTTGGCCGACCTTCACCAGGTTTTCGTCAAATAGTACATCTATCGTGCGCAATACAACAAACTCTCGAACTACCTACCCTGCACCCACCACAAACGGCCCTGTACCCAGGGTTGAACTCGCTTGGAGTGTTCTCAGATATAGGATTAGATTGTAGAGGGGCAGAAAGCACTATTCGGTCTAGCTCTTTAAAGCATCCCGCTATTCAGAGTCTAGGTTTAGTTGTGTTAGTTCGCTTTGCTCAGTTTAGTTTTATAGTCTAGTTCTCTAGCACACCTTTCATCGGGACCAGTTTGGGTCCGAAACAGAGGCCCGTTACACATTACTGTAGTATTTTAAACAATTCGGCCCATTTGCTGTGACATCTGCGCTGAACTTGGCAATTCGGTGGTTTGATCACATCAACGGATTTGTGTCCATAAATGGCGATTTGATCCGCCATCAGGCTCCCGGCAGGGCCGGCAAGCGAAAATTGGGCATAAATCAAGCAAATTTTGAGCAAATTTTTGTGACCGCCGAAAATATTTCGGCGTTTGAAGGTGCTGTGACCTGTGACTGCCGAATTGTTTAAAATACTCCAGTATGTTTCACCCCTACAGAAAGCTACAGTATGCAGAACCTTTGCATATTCTTCCAATTCTGAAGTGGTTTCTGAATATTTGGGCACTACCTGACTGACCAAATCCAATAACTGTGAAAAATGTACTTATTTCATTGTAATAAGTACTCAAAATTCCGGAACTGGATGGGGTGTATTCCTGGATCCATGGGTGCTTTATCAATTTGAATTAGGCATATATCAACCCCAGATTGGGTTTTCTACGAATAGAGATGCTGTTTCCATCGAAAAATACAATACTTATAGCTTGGACCCGACATGCAGTGTGGGCATTGACCGGGTCAGACCGGCCTTGACTGATTTGACCAGCGGCTTGACCACATTTGACCGTTGACCATTGACTCCTGCCTATTTGGGAAGCCAGCTCTGGCTGGCTTCTGGGGATGTCTGGTGGACGCTTGGGCACATTAAGAGGTATAATATGGCTCATGTAGTCACTATCTCTGATATAATCTCTTCTCCAGATCCATACAAGTGATTTTTTCAGGTTTTGGCCTCAGCTTACAGCCTTTCCAATGTCCCTCCCATATCTCTGTCAGTTCTCATCGTATCGGCTTGATTTTGAACTCATTTTGTAGGGAATTCTCTGTAGAACATCTGAGAGATGTTTTGCTTGCCTCTGGATGTGTTGTTGCCACAATAATACAGATATAGCCAATGTGCCATTCCAATTCAGTTGCTGCCGCAATTGGTCATGTATTATCCTATTTGACAGATCAGAATGGGACTCTGAGACTCTAGCAACATTCCCTCCTTCAAAAAAAATGCATAAACCACTGTTAGGGTGACCAAAGTCGTGTTGGCCATTGTTTGTCCATACCTAGACTTTCATGTTTTAAGAAGCTAGACAGATGTATTACAGGGAAAAAATTCTATATATTCCTGATTGTAGTACCCTAAAGCACAAGTGTAATTTGAATTTGGGTGGTCTTTTCCAGAAACAGGCTCAAAGTGAAATAAACACTTAGTCCACTTATCATTGATTCCAAGACTTGTATTGAGCCCAACAGATTGGTTTTGCATGATCTTACAATGCACCATGACGTAGAGGAGATTCAGACGATCCGAACGCACCTAGTATCAAGTCAAACGGTGCAGAAACCATTGCAAAATCACGATTTTAAATTTCGGTCAAATTTCGGTCAAGTCCAGTCAAGCCGCGGTCAGGCCCGGTCATCGGTCAAAGTTGGCCAGCCAGGGTTGACCCGTGACTGGTCAGTGCCTACACTGCCGACATGAGTACATGAAGCACCTGGTCTGGGCAATAGCATACCCACAAAGATCCTAGAGACTTGCTCTCATTTTTCACTGCACTAGCAAGGCAGGAAAGAGAATGAACACCTCAATGTAAAATCTATTTTCAAAGCCCACAGGACCTTGCACTTTGTTGAACAAAAATTTACCATTGATTAGCATGGAGAGGACTATTTTAACGTAATCTCATCTCATCATAGCATGCAATCTGGTTGAGGATAACTAGGGAGGCCGGTCGCTCCGCTCCCCGGGCCGGTATTTGATCCGATCAAAGTGTGCACAGCATTAGAGACATGTGGATAATATACGGAGTACCCTCCACACGCCAGAGTACCCTCCACACGCCAGAGTACCTAAATTCATGTGACCGTGGGAGCATATGAACAGCAGTTTCCCACCAGCGCTTTTTGATGATCACACCTCCGACCAGGTCCCACCGTGATTTTTCCCACTGGGTTTTTTGCGGGGGGTTTTAACCAGCAGGCCAGCCTCGTGAGGGCCGGCCAGTCAAGGTGTAGAGAGTCTAGCAGCCATCGATCCCCTGGAATCGGTGTGTGTTCCTTAAACTTCCTTTGGTAGAATGTAGTGTTAGGATAACCACCCTAACGTAGCTACGATCTGTCTTGGGTAAACTCGCTGTTCAGGCTGTGGACCTGTGAGTATAATACAACCCCCCCCCCTCCCCCCCCCCCTCATAATTGGCGGAAAATAGTGGAGGAAATCTTCTTTCCTCCCTTTCCTCTCTTTCCTTTTTTGGGAGTAATTTCTTTATTTTCTTTTGTGAACCAGAAACCACCGACACTGAGCCGCCCGAGCGAAAGAAAAGAAAAGGTTGATGTTTCCCACCGTGTCAGTGCGCAGACTCGGATTTGAACCGAAATCACTTGCCAGCAGAATGCCGGCAGGGCAGTGCGCTACCATCTACGGGTTAGCACAGTCTACGCTGGAGAGAGAGAGACGGACCGAGCTGGATAGTATTAGTATTCTGAGGCAAGCAACTGAAACGATGTGAGCCAGCTTAAATTTCTCCGCTTGCACCAGACAAAGGCAGCAGAGCACTGGCGGTCGTCTTTATGATCTCTGAGTGGAAATTTGAAAAAGTATGGCTCCAGTCTGTTTGACGAATGTGCAGAGTCGGATTTGAACCAAGTGTAGTACTGCTTGTTCACGGGGGGGCAAGTATGCCTAGCACTGTCTGCGCTGGGGAGGGATGACGGCACTACGTTGACATCTTGCGCTAGACGCAGGCAGCAGCACTGGCAGTCGTTTTCATAATCTCTGAGTGGAAACCTGAAAAAAAAAAAAGATGGATCACTGGAAAAGCTGATGTGCAGAGTCGGATTTGAACCGACTGTAGTACAGTACTGCTTGTTCACGGGGGGCAAGGATGCCTAGCACCGTCTGCGCTGGGGAGGGATGACGGATGAAGGGACTACGTTGATCATGACGTCTTGCACTAGACGAAGGCAGGAGAGCGCCAAGTGGAAACCTGAAAAAAGATGGATCGCCAGGTGTTGAATGAATGTGCAGAGTCGGATGTGAACCGAGTGCAGCGCAGTACTGCTTGTTCAGCAGGGGGGCGAGTATACCTGGCACCATCTGTGCTGGAGAGAGACAAATTGAGCTTCAATATGAGACAAATAACGGAGCCACCCCACGAGTTGAATCAGGTGAAGTCGAGTCTTTTCATGTCTTGCGCCAGACCGGTACCGCCGAAGGGCAAGCTTCCATAGGGGTTTTTGACTTGAGCTCGGAGATCAAAAAAAGGGGGCTATACTTGTGGTTGAATGCGCAGACTCGGATTTGAACCGAAATCAGTTGCTAGCGAGCAGACCAGAAGGCCGGTGGGCGAGTGTCGGCTTGATGCGCTGGAGAGAGATGAAGTGAGCTTCGATATGAGGCAGACAACCCATGGGTCAAGTTTTTTCATATCTTGCGCCAGACGTGTGACGGAGGCAAAGGGCAAGCAAGCTTCCATAGGAGTTTCACCGAGAGGAAAGTTGAAAAAGATAGCACTGTTCAATCCGATTGCGCAGAATCGGCGTTGAACCGATGACTTGCTGGCGAGCAGAACTTGAATACGGGAGTGAGAGCATGCATGCCTGGCAAAGTGAGGTTAGATGTTTATTTGTGCGGGAAGCAATAGAAACGTGCCACCACATGATTCAAGAGCAATTTCTCCGTCAAACGTTAAACCTTGCGCTAGATGAGGTTGTCTTCACTCTAAAAAGAGCTGGAATGCTAACCTCGAGTCTTCTTTAGCGCAATTTAAAAGAAGAAAGAAAAAAACAGGAGGAGTTTCAAGTGCAGAGTCAGAGTCGAACTGGATATAACGGTACGTGCTAGCGAGGGCCAGCATGCGTAGCACCATCTGCACTGAAGATGGATGAAGTGAAGTTCAATATATGAAGCAAGGAACAGGAACGCGCCACACACCAGTCGACGGGAGCCAATTTCTCCGTCAAACCTTGCGCTTGTCTTCACCGATACTTTGAAGAAAAATATACCAGAGTCCAGAGAACATGCGCAGAGTCAGAGTCGAACTGAGTATGGTACGTGCTATGCACAGCACCATCTGCGCTGCGGGATGAAGTGAGGGTTCAATAAATATGTGCAGGAAGCGATAGAAAGGTGCCACCACGCGAGACAATGGATGCATATGAGAGAAATTTCTTCGTTAAAACCTTGCGTTAGATGGAGGTTGTTTTCACTCTAAAAAGAGCTGTGATGCTAACCTCGAGTCTTCTTTAGCGCAATTTACAGCCCTTTTCAGATTTCATGAGACTTGGAAAAACTGAGAAGCAGTTTCGTTTGACTCATTCCAAGCTCAATTCTGCTCCAATATGGATGATTTTAGGACCATTCAGTGCGGATTTGAGCCCTCTTTCAGATTATACCCTCCATTGAGTTATAATTGGTGGCACATATATGCGGTACCACACACTAAGAAATTTGGTCGAAAATGAGGCCTTGTTTTGTTAGGCTCAGTACTCCTTCAATTCTCATCAGATTAAGATGAGATTTTCACATTTTCTTGTTACTTTTGAATGACCTTTCGTTTGATCACCATCACTTTCTGATCTGATGCCATCAAATACTCTACATGTCACACATGTCACACCATGAGTCCCATTGTGAAGATTGTTCAAAAGTAGCAAGAAAATGTCAACATCTCATTGTAATCCGATGAGAATTGAGTGAGTACCGGGGCTAACAAAATGAGGTCTCATTTTCAGTCAAATTTCCTATTGTATGTGGTACCGCATGCACTGTGCCACTGGTCACAACTCAATGTGGGGTATAATTGGAAAGAGGGCTCAAATCTCCTCCAGATGGTACCGAAATCATCTCCATCGGAGCAGAATTGAGTTCGGAACGGGACAAAAGAAACTGCTCCTCACCTTTTTCAAAATTTTCAAGTCTCAAAAAAAAACCGATTAGCAGACGAGCGTTCCTAGAGATGATCTCGCTGCGCTGGCAGGAACATTTCGCGCGTCGAATTAGACTCGTCATGCGGGTCTAATCTCTCGGCAGCCCAGGGACGCATGTCGCCGGGAGCAGCGGAGGCTCGGATTGCGCCGGGCACAAGCAAGAAAATTTACGTGGCTGATGGCATCACAAGTGTGACCCGGGCTTTCACTTATAACCCTCCTCTTCTTCTTCTTCGTCCTCCACGGTCGACAAGACAAGACACGATGATTCGGTTCGACAACATGCCCCCTGAGGTTATGCAGGCAATGTGTACACCAATGCACGAAATTCTTCCCCGCACGGCTCTGCCACCACCCGCCACGGCTCACCCATCGTCGTCTTCGCCCTACACACCCTACACGAACAGCCACCAGCCGCCAACGCTGTCTGGTGCGCTGTATCTCGGCTCGCTGACGGCAGTGAACGACTACCCGTTGCTGCGTGCGCACGGCATTCGGCACTGGGTACAAGTCATTGAGGCGCCGTGGGCCCCGCCTTGTCGGCCCGACGACGGCTTCAGCGCGTATCCGATCGATATCCGGGATAAGGAGACGGTCGACATTCGGCCGTACCTCGAAGGCGCGTGTCAGTACATCGAGCGCGCCTTGAGAAGGGGCGAGGGCGTTCTAGTCCATTGCCAGCAGGTGCGTTGTACTTTATTTCTCGGTGTGAGTTGAACTCAAAGGGATACAGGGTGTCTCCCGCAGTCCGTCGGTGGTCATCGCGTACCTCATCCGCAACCACGGCATGTCCTATGAATCCGCCCTGGCCTATGTCAAGCGCAAGCGTGCGTGTGCAAAGCCCAATCCTGGCTTTGCCCGTGCCCTGATGGAGTGGGAGGCGGCCTGGCGCAGTCGTCCGAGCATGCAGCGACGCTTCACCTCTTAGCTCGCATTCCCCTTCGAAATTCTAAAACCCAAAACCCAAAACCGCCGCAATTTATCACACCTCATCTTACCTCCTCCCCGCGTTCCTCGTTCCTCGCGCCCATCCATCGCACCATCGCCCATCGCCCATCTGTCCATCAACAACCCGACCCGGCGTTCATTATCGAGCATCGAAATCCGCATATCTATCTGCCATCAGTTCGGCCCCTGGGCCTGGACCGGCCTTTTTGCGCCACCGCCAGCGACGCGACACATGGTCATGGCCTGCCTGCCTGCCCCTGAACCCCTCCATCGATCCATCCATCGATCCATCGTCCGCCCATCTATCCAACTAGACGCACCACCGTCCCTTGCCCCATTCTTCGTCTTCCCCGCCAACCCGCACACGCTAAAAATCCTCGTCTCGTCTCGTCCTCGGATGGATGCCTCGTGGAACATGCGACTGTATACTTATCTTCGGCGGCCGACACCCGACACCACCACACCACGCGCGGAAGAGATATCTACCAGTGACGCGTGCTGGTAGTTTGCTTCTTCGTCTTCCTTCTTCCCTTCGTCTTCTTCGCCTGCCTGCCTGCCTACCCCGCATTCGGACCGCGGAACCAGTCCGGGTGTCGGCATTCGGCCAGTCCGTCCGGGTCTAGAACAGGCACACAACACCACAGGGAAAACGAAGCAGGAAGGAGGAAGGAGCAGGGAGCACGAAGCAGGGAGCAGAAGCGCGCGATTGCATCATGATTGATCTCCGTACGCGTGCCTGTTCGCCGGCGCTAAAGCCAACCCCTCTCTTCCTTCCGAGTTTCCGAGCTTCCTCCCGCGCGTGTGGTGCCCCGCCGCTTTCTTGTTCTTGTTCTTTACTCATCCCGTTCTGATATCTGATTCGTTGTTCTTGATCGTTTACCCCTCCCCGTCGCTCCCGTTTCCCCGGCTACCTCCCCCTCTGTGTCTGGCTCCCTCACCATCCCTTCTCTCGCACCGGATATCAACTGTACTTCCTCACCCTCACCCTCAGCTGTCTGTCTCCCTCACATCGTCCTCGTCCTCACATCTCTCACTCACACACCGTCTCCCTCTCTCACTCACAGTCCTCTCCCTCCTCTCTCTACTTTGGGCTTTTTGGGTCTTTCCTGGGTATTATACTTTCGCTCCTCTCTCTCTCGAGTATTTATTTGTAAAGCAAAATGAGAAATGAGAAATGAAAGCAGAATGAAAGCAGGACGCAGAATGCGGAATGTGGGTAGAATGCAGAACAACAGCAGCGTTTGTTGGAGTTTCCGGCTCGACGCTGTGAATGACGAAGAAGGGTAAGATAGGGAGCAGGCGGATCACACGGCATCATGTGATCTGGCGCGTCCGACAGAAAATAGCTATCAGCAGTCCCAAAATGCCAGTAATTTTGAAAATCTCTTAGTCAAGCCCTGAGGAAGAGTCTTTCTGAGAGCTTGACTGAGAGATTTTAGAAATATCTGGCAATGTGGAGCAGTTAATAGGATTTTTCGGTGCAGAGCTTAGATCACATGATGCCGTGTGATCTGCCTGCTCCCTATCTCAGCTAGCATATACAGCGCGCTACTCCCCACTCAAATTATTCGCGGATGGCGAGCAGCCACACCCCTTTATTGATCAAGATGCATTTGTGTTTGGGTGCTAGGTTCGATTCCTACTCCCGCGAATATGCTGGAGGATGTTTTATTTTCATGGCCCTTTTCTTTTTTTGAAATTGCGCGTTGTTCCGGCGGGCGTGATATACGGTGCGCAGGTGCGGGTATGGTATTCGCGGATGGCGAGCAAGCCCCCTCCGACCTCTTGTCCTGCCTTGAGAACACATACTGGGGGGTTAGGTTCGATTCCCAGTCCCGCGAATCATGCAACGGAGCTGTTTTTTTTTTGCTCCTTTGCGCGTTGTTCCAGGCCGGTCGGGTGGAGAGATTTAATATATATTGTGTGCCGGAGTGGGTATGGTATTCGCGGATGGCTGGTAGCCACACCCCGTCATTAAAAATTGGGCGATGCCGTTTGGGTTGATGAAGCTAGGTTCGATTCCTAGTCCCGCGAATCATGGGAGTGTCAATTTTTTTGTTCTTTTTGCGGGTTATCTGTTATCTGTTATTACGACCATAGGGCCCACGCGGGACCGGCCGACCTGACCACCGAACCGACAGCGAATTATGCCCTCCAACGAGCACCTCTACTGCCTAGCCCGAGAAGCCAAGTGAAAAGTATATGTGTAGCTTAGGAGTAACAACTATTACTCCTCCAAATTGACTCGTATGAGCCAAGAATCGTGGAACCAACAAACCATTGCGGAAAGTGCAATATCAAGCGAGACTCCTGAATTTGGCTGGCCCTGATGCGGCAGGATGCTGGATAAAACCCAAAAATTAGGGCCCTGGTACGCGTTCTCGCCTCCCAGAGGTTCCGGTGCGTATATCTCCGCCCGGGTAGAAATCCCCAGCCTCCACCAAACAGAATCCGCCCTCCACCACACCTTCCTCTCAGGCTGTTGGGCAAAGTAACGCGCGAGGAATATCGCGAAGTCGGTGAAATATAGCGCGACGCGAGTCACGCAAGGCGTCCAGTCGATGTGAGACAAAACTCACGCAACAGGCGGTGACGATGAACGATGCCTGTAGATGTATATGTCGGGAAGATGGAGACGGCCCGTCGAATAAAGGGGAATTCGGGGGCGTGGCGTTGAAAGATGCCGAGTTGCGCCAGAACGATGCGCCGGGTTACGCCGCTGTGAGACATGGCGCACAAACAAAACGGGGCGAGTGACGAAGGTCCGTGCGCGGACATGCGCGGAAAGGTGGAGCAGGTGAGACATCGACCGTCGAAACCATTGGGGCGTTGTCGATGGACCCGGAGGCCTGAAAACGCCGTATGCTCGGTACGGCGAGTGATGTGGAGGTGTGGGGTGTAAGGAACACCCAAACACGGGAAGACTGTGAAGCCGACATGCGCGCGGTCCTCGAAACCATGGTGAATGCGGGGTGTTGTCGACGGAACACCCAGAATGCCGGTAATGTTCAGAGCAGCATCGGAAAGACTTCCGTGAAGCCAGAATGCTCGCTACCGCCAAGCGATACCAGCGTGAGCCGACAAGACCTGTAGCCCGTCAATAAACAATGTGCAGAGCACGCACCGCGAAGGCCGCTATCCCGGCGGCTGGATAGTTATAGTCGCTAGACGTTGCCGTAGTGTCGTTTCGTGTTGGGATGGAGCGAGGTGCGTGATGATGGTAGGAGGAGAGACTCATGTTCCGGCGGGTGGAGAGATTTAATATATACCGCAGATGCAGGTGTAGTATTCGCGGATGGCTGGTAGTCACACCCTTTCATTGGATTGACTTGTGCAATAGTCTGTTTGGGTTGATGATGCTAGGTTCAATTCCCAGTCCCGCGAATAGCTCTGCTTTAGTTATGCATCATTTTTTCTTCCTTTCCTTTTGCAGTTGTTCAGAGTGGAGACACATGATATATCGTGTGTAGGTGCGGGTGTGGTATTCGCGGATGGCGTAGCCATACCCCCTTTATAGGATGAAAGCGACCAATCTGTTTGGGCTGATGATGCTAGGTTTGATTCCTAGTCCCGCAAATATCTAATTCGGTTTGCAGCATCAATTGTCTTTCATTTTCATTTTTTTTTTTTTTTGCGGTTGTTCCGGTGGGTGGAGAGACTTATGATATACCGTGCGCAGGTGCAGGTGTAGTATTCGCGGATGGCTGGTAGCCACACCCCCTCCATGAGAATCCGGGGAAAGGATCTGTTTGGGTTGATGATGGCTGGGTTCGATTCCTAGTCCCGCGAATAAGTAGGCGACCAGCTGCCGCTCTTTTCTTTCAGTGCGTCTTGTGTTCGCGCTGGAGAGATCTGATATATTGTGCGCAGGTGCGGGTGTGGTATTCGCGGATGGCTGGTAGCCACACCCCTTCATTGGATTGAATGTGCAATGGTCTGTTTGGGTTGATGATGCTAGGTTCAATTCCTAGTGCCGCGAATGGATCTAGCTGAAGCCACTTTTTTTTGTTCTTTGCACATTGTTCCAGGTGGGTGGACAGACATAATATGTGCTGGCAGGTGCAGGTGTGGTATTCGCGGATGGCTGGCAGCCACACCCCTTCATTAGATGGTTGAGTCGTGGTTGATGATTATTGCTAGGTTCGATTCCTAGTCCCGCGAATAGCTCTGCTGTAATGAGGGATCATTTTTTCTTCCTTTCCTTTTACAGTTATTCAGAGTGGAGAGAGAGATGATACTGTAGTATTTTAATCAATTCACCGGTCACGCATCACAGACCCTCCAAACCACTTGCCTGAAATCCGCCACCGCATGTGATTTCCGCTTTGGGCGATGTGTCACATCCTCATCACACAACGCCGGAGGCAGCAATTCTAAGCTCGCTGTAGCTCTTGTACCGCCGTAAAAGCGCTAGAATAATTTAATAACAGCATATCATCCATAAAATCGACAGAAAATAGTATTCAATGGTCATCTTCACTCAGACCTTGCCACGCCCGCGTCATCTGTGCCTTGAGACCCCGCTGAATGTTTGCGACAGAGGACGAGAGATATAACGGACATGGTGGATATGGTGGATATGGGAGTGGTGTCCCACTGTGAGGGTGTCGGGTATTCATGCGAGGCAAAACAGAAGGAGCACAGAATTACATCTCAATTGTATTTGAAGTCGTACGGTACACACTATATATGGCTACAAATCTACAACATATACGAATCTATAATGTGCGAATAGAAACCATGCCCATAGAGTAAGAAATAAGAGAGTATGTGAGGGAATTATGGCGAGGATGGGAGAGGCGAGGGCGCAATAGAGGATGCCGAGGTAAGGGAGGGTGTCGATGTGGATGAGGAAGCACCTATGCAGGATGGGACTGGGTGTCGATAGTGAGGGATGGGGATGGGCGCAGTCGTGCAGACTTGACGACGGGGGGGCTGGCGAGCGAGAGCGAGTTGATTTGGGGGAGGGAGCTGGGGATGCTGCGGAGGCTGAGGCTGAGCGGGATGAGGCTGGCGAGGTCGCTGGCGAGCCCTTTGTCGTCGTCGCTGTGTCGTCGTCGTCTTCATCGTCGAATGCAGAGCAATGAGCATCGTAGTGGTGGTGGTTGAAGAGGGAGAGTGTGGATGATGCAGCCATTCTCGCACTGGGCGAGCACATTAGCATGATCATTAGACAGCGAGCGACGACGACGACGTACGGCAAGATAGTGGCGGCCGTGGCGCTGGGAATTGGGAACCCTAGCGTGGCTTGCAGGACGGGCAGTATCGCGGGGGGGAGTCGTTATTGTCGTATCATGCTTGTGGGTGGCGGCAGAGTGGGAGAGGGAAGAAAGGAGTGTTGTTTGTTTGTTGTTTGTTTGGTCCGGCCTTGGCCGTTACGCTGCGGGCTCTGGTGCAGTGCCCCGGGACCTCTTATGCCCCGATTTGGACATGACTTATGTCACGCGTTAGGCAATTAATTCACACGCTGCTCCTGCCAGCGACCGCGCACTTCTGGCGTCCTCAACGCCTGGCACAATGCCCCAACGGCCTCAGCACTCGACAATGAACCCCATATTGACTTCTCACCCTCAAGAGCGTCAATTTGGCACCATTATCGTCGCTCGACATCCACCCACCTTTTCATCGCCGACTACACCCTCAAACAACCCATCTTCAACGTTGCCTGCCATATAGCCGAGCTTCGAGCGCGATATGGGCCCCGGGAGTGCAGTATCTCTGAGGGAAATGCAGGTGAGTGATCATGGGGCAAGATTCAATGAGAACTAACCTCATTTTTCCTGTAGTTCGTCTCCGACGACCGCAAACGAGTAGAGTGCGACGTCCCGCTTGCTCATGGGCTCCTCCGACCGCCTCTTCCCGCCATTTGCGCTTCCGCCAGCCCCTACATCTTGCACTAAAACCTCGAGGTCAGTTATTTTTAAAGGAATCAAAGAGAACCGACCTCGATTTTCACCCAGTGCGTCTCGGACGACTCCAACCACCCGTTCACAACGTTGGCCACGATTTTTACGAGCTCGGAGCGCCAAATGGCGCTCCCTGGTCCAGTATCGGTGAGGGAAAGCAGAGGTGAGTGCTTGTTGTCAAGGATTCAAAAAAAAAACTGAGCTTTCCTTTAATGTATCTCATCTCGGACGACCACAAACGGCTCAAGGGCGAGGTCCCGCTCACCTCCAGCCGCCGTCTTGTCATTTCGCGCTCGGACTCAGGCAGGCACCACCGCCACCATCTTTGCTTACTGACGATCGACATACAGCTTTTTTTTTTCGCTCTTTTTTGCTTCCCACCCGCCCAACCACCTCGGCACCACCCACCCACACTCCCTGACGACTCACGCGCCCATTCACCTATCAAATTCTTGACAAACTACTGCTGCGCTCTCCGTCACTTAACACACATGTCCCGCTCATCCAATAGCCCTCAAAAGCCATTCAGCGCCCTCCCTCAACCCTCCCGCTCGCTGCAAATGACTACCGACACTTCTCCACTCTGCCGCCCTCTCAAAAAAAAAAGTTCAAAAGCTCGTTCGCTCAGAAGAAATAATATGAAAATAGCACAGCGTCGCCGTAAACCGAGTTGAATTCGAGGTGACCTTCATACTGCGAACATTAGCATTCAGCTGATGCGTCTTCGAAGCAAACCCGCCATGTCCCCGTCGTCTAACCTGTCCCTGCTCTCCGCCGTCCAAACCGCTCGCGCGCGTGCATCGCCAGACGCCGCCATCTTAAAATAATCAAGACAGCTTGAATTCCAACAAACGCAGACAACTCACCGAGTCGAGACATGACACTCATGCAAGTCAGCGACGACCTCGGGCGCAGCATCACACTCTTTCTACAACATCCAGAAGTCATGATATCAGCCCTTCATCTCGGTACATTCACTCGACTACTCTGACTTGACGGTTTCTCATGGAATGTAGTTCTGCGTCTCCGCGGTGGAATGCAAATCTTTGTCAAGACCCTCACCGGCAAGACGATCACCATCGAGGTCAGGTCGTCCGACACCATTAACAAACGTCAAGGCAAAGATCCAGGACAAGGTGGGCATCCCTCTCCAGCAGCGCCTGATCTGCCGGCAAGCAGCTCGAGGACGGTCACACTCTTTCGGACTACGACATTCGGATGGAGTCGACCCTTCATCTCGGTATGTTCTGCTGCTTTAACTTGTCCCCCGTTTCTCAATGGTGCACAGTTCTTCGTCTCCGCGGCGGAATGCAGATTTTCGTCAAGACACTTACCGGGAAGACGAACATCCTCGAGGTCGAGTCGTCGGACACGATTGACAACATAAAGGCGAAGATCCAGGACAACGATGGCACTCCTCCGGACCAGGAGCGCCTGATCTTTGCCCGCAAGCAGCTTGAGAACGGCCGCACTCTTCCCGACTATAACGTGCGGTGTCGAATATCGCTACATTCGCGTATTAAAATGGCACGTCCGCAGAGCACCATATTTGCCACTTACCCGACGTTTTACAACTCTGTGACCTATGTACTGCAATGGAGGTCTCTCTTTACTCACCTTTGTGCTGCTGTACGTAGGTATATGTTTGTATTTTCATGAATTGCAAGGGCAGAGGTGGAGGGCAACATTGCTGTGGGTTACTGCTCAAAAAAGAGATGAATGGCTGCGAGAACGCCGAGAAGGCTCAGTGTAAATTTCGAGACGTGAATCTAGTGTGGCAATCGAGATGGTAGTTTGAATTCAGGCGGAAATAAATTTCATTAAATAGTCAGCCTCGACGGGGTTCGAACCGCCGGCGGGAGAAAGGAAGAGCAAAACAACAAACAAGCAGACGTTGCCACTGAGCAAACAAAAATATTTGGAAGTCTGGAGCTCAGGCCCTCAACACACCTTTCTATTTGAAAAACCTTTTTTCAAATAGGTCCCGGGACATAACACCAGAGCCACGCTGCGGCGTCACTCCGGCCGGCGTTACGACCATCGCCCAAAAGGGAAATCACATGCGGTGGCGGAATTCGAACAGTGCTCCAAACCGCCGAAATTCTTTCGGCGGTCACAGAAATTTACTGAAAATGGCCTAGATTTTGATCAGAATCTCGCTTGCCGGCCCTGCCGGGAGCCTGCCGTCTGATCAAAATCCCATATTGGGACACAAATCCTGCGATGTGATCAAAACACCGAATTGCGTCAATTCCACACTAAAGTTGGGCATGGAATTGATTAAAATACTACAGTATACCCTGCGCCGGTGCATGTGTATTATTCGCGGATGGCTGGTAGCCACACCCCTTCATTAAATTGTGTGATGCCGTTTGGGTTGATGATTATTGCTAGGATCGATTCCTAGTCCCGCGAATCATGCAAGGGAGCTGTTTTTTTTTTGTTCTTTTGCGGGTTGTTCCAGGTGGGTGGAGAGACATGATATACCAGGCGCAGGCACAGGTGTAGTATTCGCGGATGGCGAGCGGTCCCCACCCCTTTATTAGCATCGATGAATCCGTTCGGGTTGATGATTCGCTGTTTGATTTCTAGTCCCGCGAACTTCCGAGACTCAGGCTCACTCGGCCAGGAATGACATTTTTTGACCGTTCCGTCGCTGATGGTGGTTGCACTCGGTGGAGGTTATGTCGGAAGGATGTAGGCAACGTGAAGACGAAGCTGGGACGGTGCTCACTAGCTTTTACAGTAATTGGACGCTTCGACGTACTAGATCTATAGAGCCGGATGATTACAGGGAGGAGAAGGGAATTCTTTGAGTCAGAGAGACTCAACGTATGCTGGGCACGTCTGATTCGAGGATTCGCGGGTGGCTCGCAGCCACGGCCCCTCTTCATCCCAAGCCTGGAACCAATCTCGCGGGACGAATCAGCCAGGGTCGTTCGACTCCTGTTCCGCGATTTTTGTTTTCTGTTCTAAGTACCTATAGGCCGAGGCTTGAGCTTGGAATCAATACCCTCAAAATTTCAAAAAGGCACGTTGATAGCGCGAATGGTGCTCACTCAAGTCATGGTGGTCCCTTATCGTTTCTTGTATACGATCGTGTTCAGAAAGTTTTGTTACGCCGGCTTTGCCCCTTGGTAAATGCATCGCCAACCCCGGTGTAGCCCCTTCTTCGCTCTGGTTATTTCCCCAGCTAACGCCGGTGATGGTTCAAATATCTTCCCCCAAACGCGCAAAACGCGAAGCTACTTTTAAATTCTGATCTACTACGCTGCCAGGGTTTGACGAGTCGTAGTCAACCGTCCAGCTGGGTTCTTACTCGCGCTTCGGCGGTCTAGCGGCGACGATTTCTTCTGCCCGACTCCAGTTGTCCGTACCACCCCACGCACCGTTCAACCAATCATCTTCGAAGTCGCTGCACGAAACGACAACAAAGCGGGGGTCGTCTATGGTCGTTTCGACGGTGTCAGCATCAAAGTCACCGTCGTCGCAGAGATTCCCCCCGTCGATCAGGACCAGGAACCGGAGGGGAGTGTTGCATGATACCAAGCTACTCCGGATCACGTTGGGAACGTAGAGGTTGTAGAATGAGAGGTGGGTGAGGGCGGGGAGCGTGCTCAATGGTGGCACAATCGAGGGATAGACCTTTCCAAACAGCTCCAGATGTGTAAGTTTGGCCAGAATGGACAAATTTTTGGGGAGATGCCCTTCGTCACGGTCGACGATGGCAGAGATATCGATTGAAAGATGGGCCAGGCTGGCAGGTTGGGCAAGGATTGGATCGCAGAAAAGTCTTCCATGCCGACAGCGCCTCCCCAAAGATCGAGATCCGTGAGATTAACGTAGGTGGGCAGGATGTCTGGCCGGCCTTCGAAAACATCCCACAGAAGCGCGAGGTGGCGTATGAAACGCGTGTGCTCAGGTTGGAGGGTTACAAGCTCCGGGAAGACATACAGGTCGGATATAAGAAGGACACGGTAGAGAAGTGGCTCGATCCTTCAGGTTCGAGGTGAACAGACAAGTTGTTGAGCACAAACGGCTCACCAGATGTGAACTCGACGGGCCACAAGGAGCAGCGACAGCGTCGTCGTTCTGTCGTTCCACGCTGAAAGTTCGAATATGACACGCTCCAGCTCGGGTGGAAGAGTCGGGCCATCGAGTTCGGTCATTGCACGTCGCGGTCAGAAGAATTGCCTGGCTTACCTCAGCGGCCCAAAAGAAGACATCGGCTTCTTGTCTTTCTGCCCCCATGTCGCCAATCGACTCGGAGCTGCCCACGTCTTTCCTCTGCTCTGTATCTTCATTCTGCATTGCATGGGGCCGGCGAGCGACTATCACCTGAAACCGAAACCTCCGTCAGCATCCGCCGTCACCCTTTCCATCCGCCTCCATGTCAGCGCCAATGCCAACCAGTTCTCAAGCGGCATACACACTCGGTCCTAGCGTGCGTATGACCACCTCGCCTATTGACCTCTCTCATAGTCACCTTGCAGCTCATTGGAACTTGTATCGCGCTGCTTCTGCAAGGCGTCGTATCGACGCAGGTGCGTTCTCGCCTGGTCCGAGGCATCCCTACTCAACTATTCATCCAGCTCGTTACATATTTCACGACTTGGAACCTCGATCCGCTCCTTCTGCGAGCATATGTCGGCGTCCTTGCCGTCTTGACCACTTTGGGATCTATCCTCGACTTGTCCGTCCCTCCGTCCCCTGATTCGCGTCCTTCGCTTATGAACCTTTCAGTTTCCTGCTGTGGCGTAACCAAATTATGCGTTTCGGAACGATACAGTTCCCAGATAGTTTTGAGAACGATGCGGTCGCAATGCTGGTAGGCTTTCATTTGGCTTGTTGAATTCAGCTCAGCTCTCGCATCCTGTACAGGTGGCGTTTGTCGTAATCTACGTGCAAGGCTACTACCTCCGCCGCCTCTTTCTCCTCTCCAACCGCAATTTCTTCATTGTGGTCATCATTGGTTGCGTCCTTGTCGTCGGCTTCCTCATGAATATCGTTGCAGTACGTCGCTTCATATCCCTTCGATGCGGCTTCCTGACCCTTCTCAGAATGGTTATTCTCTGCAAGGCGGGTTCGCCAATGTCAAGAAGGTGGATCTGTACTGTGCGTCGTACAGTTTTTCGCCATATCAATCCCTCACTAACTGCACCCATTGCAGACGACATCCACTTCCCTCTGGTCCTCAGTACGTGATAGTCTCCCCGTCTATCGCGTTCTCTGATAAACCCTCGCAGCCGGCGACATTTTGCTCACGCTCTCCACTGCGACCTACTTGCTGCATTTCCGAAAGAACGTCCTCCCGCAAAACGCCGGGATGCTAACGACGCTCATACGGGTTACGTTTCAAACGGCCGCGCCCGCCACCTGCTGGTTCGCCAGTTTTCTTCCTCACGCTTCTGCTTCTTACCTCGCCGCAATACAGCATCATAATCAATTTCGCTATCAGTGTTGCCTTCCCCGAGCCAGGGATCGTCCCCATGGCGCGAATCTTTGCTTCCATCGGAGTGAACATTCTACTCTCTAAGCTGTGGGCGATATCCGTACTGTGGACGCTCAATGCGCGCGCGCACCGGGATAACAGGTCCAGAGGCGGGTGGCGGTCTAGCAATGTGTATGTCAGCAACTTTAACCAGAGCCAACAAACGAGAGCTCAGACCGAGGTGATGTTGCGTACTTCGCTTACGGTGCGTATTCGTTTTCTTCCTTCCTTGCTTGGTGAGCTTAGACGAGAACAGGTGGTGCGCGACGAGGCAAGCGAAGTCGGCGCCTCACAGACTCAGATGTCTTTCTCTCCGCAGAGGCAGCTTGCCGCATCCTTTTCCTTGTCGAATACATCTCATAGAGGCGGCTCGATTCAAACTTGTCCGTGAATAAATCGCTTAGGAGAAACGTACGCACTAGTGCCAGCGTCGCCGTCCGGTATGAATATGATACCCCAGCTCGATTGCTTCCTCGATTGAAGACATTTCAAGTTCGTTCCACCACAATTTTAGCTCGACGTGGCGGAGGGAAGACAAATTTAGCGGCTTACCTCATCGGCCCAAAGACTCGCCCGAAGACACCGCCTCGTCACACCCTTGTCTTCCACCGCCATGTCGACAACGCTATCTCTCCTCGACTTGCCCCTGGAGCTGATCCTGGCCTCAATACTGTATCTTTCGTCAGGCGACATTCAGAATCTCCTCCAAGTTAATCGGCTTCTCCACCGCATCATATCCGAGTCGGTGGAAATCCAGTACCTCGCAGCCCAGGAACGCGCTGGAGTCGAGGAAAATCCGCAAGCCCTCAGTCAACTCTCCATCTCAGAGCGATTAACGCAGCTCAAAGAAAGAGAGCAACGCTGGCTGGACTTTCAGCCGCTCTCTCGCCACAACATCTCGATCCCGCTACTAAACACCGGGACCTGGAGCATTCAAGACGACATCTTGGTCGTCACCCATCAGGAGCCCGACGTGCCTTACCGGGACAGAACCTGTATCAGCGCGGTGTACCTTTCGGATCCTGGAAATACAGAATGGCGTGGAGTCTACCGCAGCGGCAAATCGATTCTTGTATTTGGCCTCGCGGTGGCTGACCACGACCTCATCGCGATTGTCACCGGGTGCGCGGACATGCTACAGTGTTATCCACTGATCTTAACCAGCTCTTTCTTTTTCTCAGGTCCTCCGATCCTCTTGATCCGTCGCTGTGGTCCTTGGACATTCAGCTGCTCCAATTCTCCTCTGGATCGCTGCATCCACTGGCTAGTCGACCCTTGATTCATCTTCAACGAGACCCTGTCGAGCTGGAGGAGCCCGACGTGAACATCGAGATTGTCGGCGGCAACATGGCCGTCTGTGTGTGCTATGACGACGACGAAGCGGGCGAGGGCCAACTTCGGAGCTTCCTATACGTATATTCATGGCAAACGGGCGAACTCGTGCGAGTAAGTGTGCCATTTAGCGCATGAGGATTTCTCACAATGATTCTAGACTCCACTGCCAGTCATGTGCAGCGACTTCCTGTTCTTGTCCGAGGACATCCTCCTTATTCCCTCCGTTTCCTCTCCCTCGCTCCAGATTCTTCACATTCGCGCATCGGCAGACCCACTCGTCCAACTTCTGCTCCCGGAGTTCTTGCAGCAGCAGTATAGTCTTCGATGGGACTCGTTTCGTTTCTTTCGGCGACCGCATCCCATGCAATCCCCACCTCTCCACTTGAGCTCGCGATTCCGTCCCTCGCCGGAAACCGCCGTAATTGTCGTCTTCTTCTCCGTGGAGTCTAACGCGTCCCGACAACACTATCGGCTCGTCATTCCGCGCTTACCTTTACTGGAACACTTTCTGCATGCCCTGCATACTGCTCCCACCAACGTCCTTGTCTCACAGCTTCTGTGGAGCGATTGGGGTCAGAAATCGACGCGTTTTCTGCAATCGACGGAGGTCCCTGCGAATGACATCACCATGTCCACGCTGGGCCAACGCCTGGTCAGCATCGGAAGACATATGGGCCCCACACCGATTCACGTCCTGGATTTTAATCCACACGCCGTTCGGCGCTCCTCTGTCGAACCTCACTCGCAGGGAAATAGCTCGCACCGCGTTGTCGATTCACGGGCCATCGCTCCTGGAGAGCTAAGCGACACCGCTCTGGCCGTCTTCGAGCCTTCGCAGGTCGAGAACCCACAGCTGGCCTATGTGCATTCAAAGTCAACTGAGCTGTTCCACTACGACGCTGTCGAGCTCACCAATGAAAATGTTGTCGGTATCAAGGTGAGTATATGTCAAAACTCTGCCCGATAATGGTGGTTAAGGCGCAAGTCTAGGTCGACGGAAGCTACAACCTGAAGTCATTGGAGGTCCTGCATTTTGGCTGAGGCGAGATAAAATCAGGTTCTGCAGGGGAGTATTTCATTCACGGTGCCGAGTGAGACTGTTACGGACATTGGGCGGTCATGAGCATATATTCCGGACTAGTACTGATTTTGTGCGGAACACCTTCATGAATTGTTCTGCAACGCATGAGCCCTGGCGGCGACCTCTTCCTCCGCACGGCACCAGTAGTCGTAGCCTTCCCAGGCGCCATTTGTCCAGTCAGCAACGAAATCTCCGCAAAACACGATCGCAAAGCGAGGATCGTCGAACCGGCTCTGCACGGCAGTGAAATCCACCTCTCCGCCCGTCTGGGGATCAAAGATCGTCGAAGTGTGCACTAGGACCATGAGACGGAAGGTGCCGCTGCACGTTGCGAGAAAGCGTTCGATGACATCCGGAGTGTAGACCCCGAAGAATGAGAGGTGAGTTAGCGCCGGGAGTGCGCTGAGCGCGGGAACCATCTCGGGAAGGATCACCCCAAATATCTCCAGATGTGTGAGCCGTGTGAGCAGTGCCAGGGTGCCAATGCTGTCCTGGTCGCCGAGTAACGTCGAAAAATTGACCGAGAGACGTTTGAGATGCTTCAGGGTTTGTAGCCCTGCGAGGTGCGTAGACACGGTTTCCCCACCCCAAAGGCCGAGATCAGTTAAGTTGGAGAAGGTCCTGAGAATGCGCGATATCACGTCGGGGGTGTCGACCTCCACAATGGCGAGGTAGTGAATATGCCGGGCACTCTCGGGCTTTCGGTCTACAATGTTCCAGAGACGCTGGAGATCATATTCGCTTGTAATACGAATGACTCGATGGCGGAGAGGCTCGATCCTGAGTGTTTTGGATGAATTACAGTTGTTCTTCCGGAGTGGTCGGGCCTGCTCACCAGATGTAGCCTCGGCGCGCAACAAGGTTCAGCGTAGAAATTGTTTCTTGGTCGTCCCATGCTGCAAGCTCGAATATCCGACGTTCCAGCTCCGGGGGAAGGATCGGGGCAACGCCAGTCATGGTGGTCGGAGGCAAAGCGGCTTTTGTGACCTCCGAGTCACGGTCTCGTGACAGTGGATCCTTGCCTTCTCCTCCTCCATCCCGGCCAGCAGTTAAACAGCTCATCGCCTGCGATAACACTCCGTCGAACGTCTTCCGTGCGGCCCTCGCATGTCGAGCGACCCAGGTCCATTCAGTCCCTGTGTTTCGGCGTCGGTTATCACAGGAAGAAGAAAAAAACTCCTACCTCGGTGCGTCGTGTCCATGTCCCGTATCCCTCCGCTTAGATATACCTTGCAGATCTCCAAGATGCATGCTCTCCGCCTTGCCGGTCTCCCGGCTTCGCTGCTTGACATCAGCACAAAACAAACAATAGGGCCCGAGCACAACTTGTCGTCGCCACTCGGGTCTCCCAACACTTGCCATACAAGGCTATAATTCACAGCCTCACGACGCTTGGGCCGTCCCTCGCCAACACCTGCCATCTTGGGCAATAATCCTCTCGCTTAGCGAAAGTGGTGTCGGAGCCAATCCCTCGAATCTCGGACATGGGTGGTATAAAGCGGAGGGTCTCTGAGGGGTGGAAGACACGCTCGCAGCGCCACACACTCAACGCATCCCTCCCCCCGTTTCTCGACATCCAAACGCGACATGCCTCGTGTGGCTCAGACATCCACCACCTCTCGCTCGAGGAAGCCTTATGTGCGTTAGCTTTATCCTCCTGCTCTTCGAAAAGCTTCTCAATGTCCTCTTCAGAGTGCCCCTACTGGCAAGACAGCACCGTCCCAGCGCAAGAGGTTCCCATGTCTGCACCCAGGCTGCGAGTGGAGCTTCGACCGTCCAAGCGACCTCCGACGACACCAGCCAAAGCATCTCACGGAGGAGGAACGCGCAGCCATGTACGCCTTCGTTTCCCCCTTATCTTTCGACGACTGACGAGTCTCGTAGCATGCATACCTGTCCTATTCCCGGTTGCCCATTCAAGGCACTTCAGCGCGTGAACCTCAAGACGCACATGAATGTCCAGTGCGTCCTCTTCTACCTATTGCCTTCCTCTGCTCACTCCAATCGCAGTACTGGTGCGAAGCCTTTCGAGTGCCCCGACCGGTCGTGCAGCTTTGCGTCGGCAGATCGCTCGTGCCTTTCGAGACATTGCGAGCGTCGACACACCGGAAACAAGCCCACGAGCCAGCCCCGCACCCGCACTCGCCGCTCATCCACAACGTCTTCAGCCAGCGGCACCCACTCACAGTCCGAGTCAGTCAGCGACTCGTCTCCTCACACCTCACCCACACACACGCCGTCGCCACCACCACCATGGACTCGGGATCCTTCCTTCGAGACTGCATTGGCCCAAATGTCCCTCTCGCTCTTCCCGTCTTCAGACTACCCGCCAACGGATACCAGCTACGACTATTCCACAGCACAGCTGTTCCCGGGCGAAGGCAGCCTTTTCGACGTCGGGCTTGGCATGCTGTCCCAGATTGAGCTGGAGCTGGAGCTGCAACATTTCACGCCCTCGTTTGCGTTTGCGTCGTGCTCAGAGGATGCATTGTACATGCCAGGCCCGCTCGAATCGATGCTCTTCGCGCCCGAAATCGAATGGGAGACGGCCCAGGTGCAGCCACAATTCACGGGCGAATGGGACGATGTCTTCATTTACTGATCATGAATGGCCTTTTGCTTTCTTGTACATATATTCTTATACCTACTTATCGACTCTCGCCTGTAGAAATAGAAGGACACTTGTACTTGCGTGTATTAGTCATTCGATAGACATCAAAGCCATAGCCAAACAACGCGTCTTGTCACAAACCATCGTGATCCTGCCTCGCATCCCGCATCCAGCGAACAGTGTATCACTGTATCCACAAAATGCAAACGCAAGCAGTCGAAGCTGACTGGGTCACGATGTTGTGCGAGTAATTTACGACAATAAGTCACGTTCATAGGCCACAGGCGCTCGTATCCCTCGCTTCGAATCGCGTCTGCGTGGAAACAATGCTAATTGAAATTCCCCCATTGTATACACACAGCACTAGGTGAAAAATAAAGTCTAGAGTCAAAGGGAAAACTAAAGATACACCGACAGAGTTGAAATATGGAGCGGTAGAAATACATGTACAACAGTCGATTGTGCTGGTGCTACCTGTAATAACTTGAACTTGCACGAGACTCGCTCCGAATGTCGCTGTAACCCACATCCATCTGATTCTGGATGTTCACCGGATGAAGACTCGGGAGCGCTATTCCATGGGCACGCCCATGGTTGTCTGGATCGACATGGTGCGCTCGAAGATCAAGAGCATCATGTTCGAAGTTCGGCGTCGCCGTGGGTTGAATTTGTGGAGGCAGGAATAGAGCGCGAATGCTCGAAAGAGGAAGGGAGGATGTAGACGCCGACCGGCGGGGAGTAGGAGCACGAATAGGAATGGTGGGAAGTTGCCAGTGAGACGATGGATGGTCGTGGTCGCGTGGATGCGGCTGCTCGTCGTAGCGCGGCTCTTCCTCGTAGCCGTAACGAAATGGTTGCGGTTGGTGGACGTTGTATGACGCTCCGCCGCCATCGACGTCAATCCCATGGTCCAGCCTCAACAAAGCCGGTTCCTGGAGCCAGGGTGGGGCGACATCCATCTGCAGGTCCAGGTGACGGTAATCCACATGAGCCTCATCATCCCACTCGTGTTCGTGTCCCTCCGCTTCCGACCTCCGCCTCTGGACAGACCCACCTCCGTTCGCCACAAAACTCGTATGCCCAGCGAAGATCTCCAGCTCATCTTTCGCGCGCGGATCGTGCTCGCATGGGGCTGTCGGGTTTACTCCGGGGAACGAAGGTGGGCGCGGTGCTTGGGCGCGGACCGCAATTGCGTTGTCTCGAAGACGACGAAGGATTTTCTACAGGGAGGCGGTCGACTACAATGAGCCTCGGAGAAAACTAGAAGCAGGAAATGCACATACCACACCATCTTGCGCGCGTTCCGAGGAAAGCGCCCCGAACTCTAGCAGCTCCACACCATTAAATAAATCAACCAACGCGGTCGACACCATCGGCAGCCGTGGATACGTTGCCGCTACCGTCCCAACTACAACCGCCGCGTTGAACACTACCGGCATCGTTAACATCATCCTTGACGAAGCGCAACAAGACGTACAACTCTTCCAAAGGACCCACCACCTCGAAAAGATATCCGGATAGCTCGAAACACACTGTGATACCTTCCGGATTGCCTCCGACGCACCACGATACGCAGCCAAGAACGACGGCGCCAGCGAACTCTGAAGCGGATCTTCCGGGTTCTCTTGTATGAGCTCGGCAAAATGCGCGTTGTGCAGGAACATCAACACTGAGTCGCAAGTAACCGTTCAGCGGCAAGAATGGGATTAGCGGGAGCGACTCACTGATTTTACAGAACGTCGGGATCAGCTCGCGCTGCATGAAGGTACTCACGTTCTCCCCGCGTTCGTTGCCCTTGGCGTCCTTGGGCGGCGCCGTCGTGTTGGGGAAGCTGTCGAATGGCGCCGACGCGATATACTGCCGGATGCGCCTGTCGATTTCGAGAATCTGAGGATAGCTAGGTTTTCCGGTCGCAGGGATGAAGGCTTCTAGGATCGGTACGATAACCTACGAACGTGTTTCGTTGAGATTAGCCAAAAGATAAACGACAAGCGGCGCACCTCGGTGGTATAGCCCCATCTACCTTGCCGATCTGTAATTCAGAACGTAAAAAACCGTGGAGCTAAGAAAGAACTCGACTCACATCCCGGATAGAGTCTCATAAACGGCTGTCCCTCCTCGGCGGAATCGTCCGGAGGTCGACATGTGATATCAACAGACAGTGTGTTTGGCGGCCGTCCAAGAGATAAGCACTATTTGTCGCCGTTCGGATAGTCAGCCTGGGGAATCGAGCTCGAGGGGAGGTGTACGTACACAGACTGTTTCCAACGAGTAGAGTTCCCAATACAACGCCTTGGGACAAGATTTTGAGGAAATGAATGGAAGCAAGAATGAATGAAGACCCACCTGCAAGCGATACGCGCGCTTGGGCTCCATCTTGGCGTATGTTGACGCGCGGTCTGGAGTTTCGGGGGGCCGTGAGTTCGTTAGCGCAATCGAAAAGGAAGAAGGACGCACGCAAACCCAGCTACGACGGAACGAATAAGCAAAAACGAAAGAAGAAAGCGAACAAAAACTCACAATCTTCGCGGCGCTATCCGCCAAAGATACCAGCGCGAACGCCGTGTCAAGCGAAAACTGCTTCCCACCATGTCCATAGACTATCGCCAAAAGCGTCAAGGCCTGGACCAGCTCCACCGTCGGCTCCGTCGATATCTCCAGGAACGGTAACACGCCGTCGTCGCAGCCGAAGGGAACAAGCTCGTGGCCAGCGTGGGCGGGAGTCGACATCGCTTTGCAAGCCAAGTCGAAGTAAGTAGACGCCTCGGTAGCGAAAGGAGGTAGATCGAGGTCGACGAGAGCGCCGAGTGTGAGTATGAGGAAGGCGCTGGCGAGGCGATGGTTTGATAGTTGGAGTCGATTTTGCGGCGAGCCATGAGATGAATTTCCGGAACCGGATATCGGTGATTTTGGCGCATCGTTGTCGGCATACACCGCAGCGAAGAGCTCCACCACTTCGTCCTGAGTAAGCGGCAGTATAGTCCAGCCTCCGTGTCGAAAAAACAGCCCACAGAGCGTGTGGGCGCGTAGGCGAGGCGGGAAGCATGCACGTAAATCGTGCAGCGATTGGAGTCGAGGGTGCAGCGTGGGTGAGATGAGTGATGCTGGGGACCGTAGGGAGGCTGGTGCGGAGGAGGAGTCTGCAGAGGAGGAGGAGGAAGAGGAGGAGAAGGAATCAGGGGAGTTATGAGAGTCCGAAGGGTTAGTTCTCGAAAGACCCTCCATCTAAGAAAAGTTTGGTCCGAGCATGCAAAAGAAAAACCCGAGGAACGTACCGCGAGAAGAGCCTAGCCAGCAGTTAACATCCTAACGTTGCCAGTCAACAAGCACGCACTTCTGGACCAGCGGTTACACCGAAATACAAGGCGTTCCCATCCGCATTGACGCTCAAGGCTCCCAGCTTGTCCGCGACCGCGTCTACCGAAAACTCCGCGACTGCAGCGGCGTGCTGTGCTCGGAAGATGTGTCGAGGCATGCCATGGGCTTCTACAGCCTCTTCCAGCAGGCGGATACGCTCGCCCATGACGGTGATACACTCGGTGAGCATCGGGGCTTCGGACCTTACGGAGCTGGATGTAGATGAGAGGATATGGCGGGTGAAAAGACGAAGAACGCACCGTTTTCCACGTCCAGCGGAGATCAGGGAGCCTAAGCGTGGGCTGAGATGAGCAGAGTTTTGCAGAAGATGACGGCGCGGACCTTCTGGGCACAGAACCTCGCATCCACGGCGGACTAAAAGACACCGTTAGAACCAGGCAAGGATCAAAAAAGCGGACGGCATACTGCACGACTTGCAGGGAAATTGCTTGTCGCACTTGAGCTTGAGTCTGAGCAGTCTGCGTGAGTTTCCGGGCACCGGCTTCGTCAAGCCTCAGACCTATGACATTCCGCACACACGCTCTTCTCGAAGACCTTCAGCTACTCCTCATCAGAATAACCCGGACTCGCGTACCTTCCTCCCCGCGCTACTGCTGTCGGACGACGTGGATCCAGTCTTCTTGTCTCGCTTCGGCGGTCGCGGTGTGGAATGCATGGTGTGGAAGACTGTTGCTGGGAGTAGAGTCAAGCGGTCGAGGGAAAGAGTTGCATAGTTTCGCGAGGCTCGCCTTAAGAAGTGGTCCTGAAAAATCGGACTTCAGGAGGACGAGCCGTGCACATCAATGATTGGGTGACTGTCGATCGATCGTCCAATATTATTCCCGCTCGGATACGCGCAAATAGTCCTTCTTTTGACCAGTGATTCGTCCGGAGTGGGTAAAGCCGATACGATATTCTGATTGCGAGACGACGAACACGAACGAAATACACCGCTTTCACCATTTCGCGACGCGCAGCATGCAGTAGTCACAACCCTGAACGCCATTTGCAAATTTCGCACCAACTGGCAAGCGCAGTTACATTTGCCAATCGTTTCGTTTCACCTCGTGAAGATTAGCGGTCTATATTACAAAGCTCCGCCCTGCACGTCTCCGCAACTTGTCGGACGCCCGGAATGTGTTCCAAACGCGGACAATCAGGAGTCGGGATCTGCGCTGCGGAGATGGCATTAAGCGCCGAATAAGCGCCAAAACGCGGTCACGTCTTTAACAAACAGTTACAGTACTACATGCGATGCCCAAGGTTAACGTGAACTGCCTTGACCTGCGTATACTCTCTCATCGCGTACTCCCCAAACTCACGTCCGCTCCCGCTCTGCTTGTACCCGCCGAAGGGCATGCCGTTGCTGAAATGCCCAAAGAAGTTCACCTAATTATGAGAGGAGGCTCGTCAGCAGGAGCAAAGAAAAAGAAAACAGACGCGCACCCAGACCGTTCCGGCCTGTAGTTTGTGCGCCGTCGTGATTGCACGTTCGATGTCAGAGGAGAACACGGCTGCGGTCAGGCCGTAGAGTGAATCATTCGCTTGGCGAATGACATCTACGACTCGAAGAGTGAGTATACTCGAGCGTTAACCCAATCGAAACACACCGTCCTCGTCCTCGAACTTGATCACAACAGCCACCGGCCCAAATATCTCCTCGCGCACAATCTTCATCTCGGGCTTCGTCTCCGTGAAGATGGTCGGCTGTATATGATAGCCCTCTCCTCCCATAGCTTCGCCGCCGAGATGTGCTTTCGCTCCTTCTGCTTTCCCCGAGTTGATGTAACCCATAACACGCTGTATTTGACCTTGAACAAAAGAGAAGAACGACGACGCCGAGATATATCGCACCTCGAACTGCAGCGCACTGATCTGCGGGCCCTGCTGCACCTCAGGTTCAAACGGATCTCCAAGTGTAATGGCGCGCGCAGCCGCGGTGAACATCTCCAGAAACGCGTCGTAGACACCGGCTTGGACGTAGATCCGCGAGCCAGCGTAGCACATCTGGCCTTGATTTGTGCTGGCAGTGTAATCAGACACACACATACACCCCTGAAAAAAAAAATAATGAACGCACAAGATTCCCATGGCAGACCACTTCACCGCCTGCTCCAAATCCGGCGCGTCGTTGAAGATGATGTTCGGGCTCTTCCCACCGAGCTCCAGCGTCACCGCCTTGAGGTTGGATTCGGCAGCGGCTGCCATGACTTTGCGGCCAGTAAGGGTGGAACCAGTGAATGAGAGCTGGACACGGGTAAATTGAGCTTCAGGGACGTTCATGGTGGGAAACGCACCTTGCGGATGCCCATGTGGGCAGCCATCGCTTGTCCCGTCGTATGGCCGTACCCAACGACAACATTGACGACACCGTCAGGAAATCCCGCTTCTTTTATCAGCGAACAGACGCGCAGCGCGGTGAGGGGTGTAATCTCCGAGGGCTACACCGGAAGAATAGTGAGGTGAGGAGAGCACATGTACAGCGGCAGCACTAACCTTTATAACCACAGCATTTCCCGCCGCCAACATCGGTGCTATCTTGACCACGAAGTTCAAGAGCGGGAAGTTCCCTAAGCAGCTTAGAGTAAGACATCCTGCGGTTTGAGCTTCTTACACGGGATTATCGCAGCCACGACGCCCCACGGCTCGACTCGCGTGTACGCAAGTTTCTTCGCATCCGTTTCGATGGTCTGCCCAGCCAGCTTCCCCGCCCACCCTGCGCAATACCTAACGGGACTCGAAGTCAGTAAAAGGCGCGGCGGAAGAATAATATCCTTCACTTGAGCATACTTATTGATGCTGGGACATCCGCGTTGCGGGACATCCAGAAGGTCTTGCCTAGAAATCCACACATAACTGGAGGTATAATTCGCCCTAAAAATCGTACTCACCATTATTCAGCGACTCAATGGCCGCTAGCTCATCGGCATCCCGCTCTATCAGGGCCGCGAGCGTCCTCAGTAGCCCCTCCCGCTTCTCGGGTGGAGCGTTGAGACCCCAGACGGTATCGTATGCCGTCTGCGCGGCCTGCACCGCAGCGTCGACATCGGCCGGGGTAGCTTCAGAGACGTTTCCGACGACCTGACCCGTTGCAGGATTCACGACACTGTGGACGACTTCAGCTTGAAGCATCGAATGTGAAACGACTGTACGCACGGAATCGTCGTCCCAGTCGTCCCCTCGCAAAACTCGCCGTTGATGTGCACGCCGGTAGAGAAACTCGTCTCGCCGGTATACGATGGAGTTTTGAAGCTGTAGCTGAAAATGGGCGGCATGGTGGGCGGATAGATGCTGGGTTGGGGAGCTCATTGGGTTTTTATCCATCTCGGCAGATAGTCAAACCTCTCGGGCGTTCCGCGTGAGGAGAGCGGGATTGAGACGGGAATCACAGCGTTCGCATCCCCGCATTCTGGGGACATAACTTAACTGGAACGAAGCTATGAGTGCGTAGAAAGTGCCACATCATCTTTGTGCCCACACTCGGTTCGCTATCTCGGCAATTAGGCCAAACTTCCCGGCCTTTGCGGGTGACGATTACCATTGACGAAGAGTGGGGATGCGATGGCGTATGAGCGGTTGGATATGGGATATGGACAATGAAACGCTGGCGGTACATGCCGTACTCCTGGACCGCCGGCGAATGGCAAGACAAGGACCGTCTTCTGGATGTTTGAGCGTGTACTTAGCCGTTTGCACAGGAGTTTGTGTTTCGGCCAGTCGGCGCGTTGGCAGTCTGTGCCCTGTGAACCATTCAACTGGAAGGGTGAGAACGAGAGGAAGCAGCAGACTGTAGTCTGCGCTGTTCACGATGGTCGTGTGTGACAAGACGTGACAAAACGTGTTGCCAGTGTTTGGCTACGGCTTTGATGTCTATCGAATGACTAATCCACGCAAAAAACTTCAGTATCTCCAAGTGTTCTTCTAGTTCTACAGGTGGAGAGTCGATAAGTAGGTATAAGTATACATGTACAAGAAAGCAAAAGTCCGGGCCATTCATGATCAGCAAATGAAGACATCGTCCCATTCGCCCGTGAATTGTGGCTGCACCTGGGCGGTCTCCCATTCGATTTCGGGTGCGAAGAGCATCGATTCGAGCTGGCCTGGCGTGTACAATTCATCCTCTGAGCACGACGAAAGGGCAAATGAGGGCGCGAAACGTTGCAGCTCCAGCTCCAGCTCAATCTGGGACAGCATGCCAAGGCCGACGTCGAAAAAGCTGCCTTCGCCCGGGAACAGCTGTGCTGTGGAATAGTCGTAGCTGGTATCCGTTGGCGTGTACTCTGAGGACGGGGAGAGCGAGAGCGACATGTGTGCCAATGCGGTTTCGACGGAATGATCCCAGGCCCATGGTGGTAGTGGCGACGACGTGTGTGTGGGTGAGGTGTGGGGAGACGAGTCGCTGACTGACTCGGACTGCGAGCGGGTGCTGGCTGAAGATGAGCGGCGAGTGCGGGTGCGGGGCTGGCTAGTGGGCTTGTTTCCGTTGTGTCGGCGCTCGCAATGTCTCAAAAGGCACGAGCGATCTGCCGACGCAAAGCTGCACGACCGGTCGGGGCACTCGAATGGCTTCGCACCAGTACTGCGATTGAAGTGAGTACAAGAAAAGCAATAGGTAGAAGAGGACGCACTGGACATTCATATGCGTCTTGAGGTTCACGCGCTGAAGTGCCTTGAATGGGCAACCGGGAATAGGACAGGTATGCATGCTACGAGACTCGTCAGTCGTCGCAAGATTAATGGGAGACGAGGGCGTACATGGCTGCGCGTTCCTCCTCCGTGAGATGCTTTGGCTGGTGTCGTCTGAGGTCGCTTGGACGGTCGAAACTCCACTCGCAGCCTGGGTGCAGACATGGGAACCTCTTGCGCTGGGACGGTGCTGTCTTGCCAGTGGGGGCACTCTGAAGAGGACATTGAGAAGCTGTTCGAAGAGCAGGAGGATAAAGCCGACGCACATAAGGCTTCCTCGAGCGAGAGGTGGTTGATGTCTGAGCCACACAAGGCATGTCGCGTTTGGATGTCGAGAAACGGGGGGAGGGATGCGTTGACTGTGTGGCGCTGCGAGCGTGTCTTCCACCCCTCAGAGACCCTCCGCTTTATACCACCCATGTCCGAGATTCGAGGAATTGGCTCCGACACCACTTTCGCTAAGCGAGAGGATTATTGCCCAAGATGGCAGGTGTTGGCGAGGGAGGGCCCAAGCGTCGTGAGGCTGTGAATGATAGCCTTGTATGGCAAGTGTTGGGAGACTCGAGTGGCGACGACAAGTTGTGCTCGGGCCCTTATTGTTTGTTTTGTGTGCTGATGTCAAGCAACGAAGCCGGGAGACCGGCAAGGCGGAGAGCCTTCATCTTGGAGATCTGCACAGATATATGAGCGGAGGGATACAGGACATGGAAACGACGCACGAGAGGTGGCAGTTTTTCTTCTTCCTGTGATGAACGACGCCGAAACACTGAATGGAGCTGGGTCGCTCGACATGCGAGGGCCGCAGGGAAGACGTTCGACGGAGAGCTATCCCAGGCGATGGGCTGTTTGACTGCTGGCCGGGATGTAGGACGAGGAGGAGGAAAAGATCCACTGTCACACGTGATCTCCTAAAGCAGCTTTGCCTCCGACCACCATGGCTGGCGTTGCCCCCATCCTTCCCCCGGAGCTGGAACGTCATATATTCGAGCTTGCAGCATGGGACGACCAAGAAACAATGTCTACGCTGAGCCTTGTCGCGCGCCGAGGCTACATCTGGTGAGCAGTCGTTACGACAATCGACAAGACATTCACCCAAACCTCTAGGATCGCGCCTCTCCGTTATCGAGTCATTTACACTCCAAGCGATAACGATCTCCGGCGTCTCTTCAATATTGTAGACCGAAAGCCCGAGACTGTCCGGCATATTCGCTACCTTGCGCTTGGAGACGAGGTCGACACCGGCGCTACCCCTTCTGTATTATCGCGCCTCACCAGTACCTTCTCTCATCTAACCGATCTCGCACTTTGGGGCGAGGAAACAGCGCCTGTGCACATTTCAGAGCTGCAAACCCTGAAGCATCTTAAACGTCTCTCGGTCAATCTTTCGGCTTTACTCGGCGAGAAGCCTGAGCGTACCATCGACAACTTGACTTTGGCGCTCGCGCGTATCACGCACCTCGATATTTTCGGCCAAATTGGACCCTGGATTGTTCCCGCCTTGTGCGCTCTCCCAGAGCTCACCCACCTTTCGTTCTACCGCGTCTACGTTCCGGAGGTCATCGAAGACTTTCTCGCAGTGTGCAGCGACACACTTCGTCTCGTGGTCATAGTGCAGCTCGATTGGATCGTTGATTTGCAGGGTTTCGGGGTGGGTGCCGCCGCTGTGCTGAAGCGAATCGACGACCCGCGCTTTGCCGTCGAGTGCTCAGAATTCGCTGATGACTGGGTAAATGGTGCTTGGGGAGGCCGCGATCACTGGTGTCGTGCAGAGGAAGCCATTGCTGCTAGGGCTCACGCGAAGAGTGTCTCTTCCGAGGGGCAATGACTTGTATACTAAGTAATAGTTTTTTTCTTGATCAATACTCCATATCTGCACCACTCGCATCCTCCCCTGCTCCAACTGCACGCTCCGATTCCATGTCCTCCCCTGCCTGCCAAACTTCCTGAATCAGCCCAATCGTGTCCTCCAATCCTCTCCGGCGCGTACTCGGACTCGTTGTCGTTGTTCCCAAACTCGTCCGGGCCAGACTGGCAGCTGGAGGAGCAGTTGTCGGCTCGATGCTCATGTCGTCTGGGTGAGACACGGAGACCTTGCTCATCATGACCCTCCTTCCCTGCTCCGACTTGACGTCCACCAGCTCTGGGGGCATACGCTCGTTCTCGATGTCCACTTTGCGTCTGTCGGCAGGACATGAAGATGTAGAATTAGAGTGAGTCAGTAAGTGGAACGGGAAGAACGTACGCTTCCTCAAAGCTGCTTATCCCGTGTACAATTGCAGGCCCAAGCGGCAGCCCGAGGCCCGCAAGTGTCCCGGATGGTAGCCGACTCGAGCCAGCAATACTCTTGAGTTCGGAGACTTTCTCGGCTTCCTCCCTACCCACATTATATCTCAACCTTAAGCGCGCAGCTAGGGAAAGAAACACGACGACGCGTACCGCAACAATGCAAACACCCGCGCCATCCTCCCCACCGCGCGGATTTTGCTGCGGATGACATTGCGCCGTTGCACGTCGGTCGGAGAGATGGGTGACCGCAGCGTCTGTTCGTCGTCCTCAAGCAGTTCCTCCTTGGTGCAGGTGTTGAGCACGGCGACAAGCATGTCGGTTACTACGAGGAGGACGGTAATCATAATGAGAAAAATGGCCGAAAAGAAAAGACGCACTTTTCTCTCCAACAAACGGCAAACTCCATGTGAACACGTCCATGAAGTTGGGCAGCCAGAAAGGATGCGGGCTACAGCTGAATTGGAGAAGGTTCACACCGTTTTTCTCGTATCTGTGGGAGTGTCAGGGAGAGATCGGTGGATGGGAAGGGAGTTGATCCTCACCTGAATACAGCGCCCTTATTCTTATACAAGTCCAAATAATTCGGGGCGGAGAAGATCGTAATTACGGCGGGAAACTTGGAGCGCGCGGTTTTGCGGTACAGGCGATATCTGTGCTGGTGGTTGGAGGAGTAATAATGAAAAGAAGGTTAGGACACACCCAGCATCCTGGGGCTCATGCGCCCGTATAATCGAGAGAAGCTTATTCCGCTCCAGGAAGGCGCTCACAGCGTTGTACCTACGCATCCGTGAGCAAGAATATTCGACTCGATAGCGACGACGCACGTAAAATAGTACGAACAGCCGCGCACATGGTTATGCAAGAAACTCTGCTTTGTCTTCGGGTTATCGAAATCCTCTGCGGGGTCTGACCAGAGGAGATCGCACATGAGTCCGCGAGTAGGGATTTCACGGAAACGGTCGATCTGCGAGCGACCGTCAATGCGCCAGGATTAACTGGGAGACGCGCCAAAGGCCACGTACCTTGTGAATATCATCCACCATATTCAGCTCAGGTGACAATCCACCGTGTACGCAGAAGAACTTCTTGTCGAGCACCGCGGCGAGCGGGAGAGCGTTGAATGCGGTGGTGCAAGCGTCGTAGAGCCGTTCGGTATATTTATGCTTGCCTAGAATCCGAACAATTATTCAAAAAGAAAGGGGATGTGAAAACGCACACTCCAGTTTGAACGTGAAATAGTCGGTCAAGTGCCGACATTCGTGGTTTCCGCGGAGCATGAAGAGTGTGTCTGGGTACCAGATTTTGAGCGCCCAGAGGTACAGTATGCACTTTGGACGCGTTAGTAAGATCAGCGTTTACGAGTAACGCTGTACCTCGATGCTAAAGTAACCCCGATCGACGTAGTCCCCGAGGAAGAGGTAGGTTGTGTTCGCCGGGTCACCGCCGTGCTCGAAGAGCTTCATGAGGTCGTACTGTAGCTTTCTGTTAAGTATTTTATCAATGGGAAATTCAGGACGCAGGACGCACATATTGTCCATGAACATCCCCGCAGACTTTTGAGCAAGTTCAGCGTATGAAGAGCATAAGGAGAACGCCAACGCACCAGTGGCTTTACTACCCAAAGTCAACACATTCGGCTCCCTACTCAAAAGATATGTCGCCTTTTCGGCAATCCAAAGCGCTTGCTCTTCGCTCAACCGACCCTCGCGGTAAAAATGGTCCTTCAGAAACGCGATATTGGGCTTGGTCGGGTCGCCTGGCATGAAGAATTCTGCGGCGGTAGGAATAGATGTAGCAGGTGCTGATACCTAGCAATTCAAGGCTTCAGTCCGCACGCCTCCCGGACTCACGGCTCGCACCTGCTTGATAACGCGCTCTTGGGTGCGGATGCTAGTCCCATCGTGCAAGATGTGCACCGTCGGGTCGATGGTTGGAACCCCTGGTGAGGTTGGCGTCGTTGGGCTGTTCATGAAGGGCAGAGGCAAGAGCAATGGATAGGGAACAGAGCTGTAAAGACGGCGTCCGCTTGCACTGGTTAGGCTTCGAGATGATCATCAACCACAAGAGGAAAATTGTTCAGTTTCTAGACTAACTTTGGGGCTGGGTTAATTTCCGAAACGGCCCGGTTAACCGAGCTCCCGCCGCCGAAAGACACTCGCAGCAAGCGCGGTAAGGCATGCGGGACATGATGCTTGAATCATTCGAGGTCGTCCGAGACGAGCTACAAGACAAGAAAGGTCAGTTTTTGTTGCATCTTCAAGAACAAGCACTCACCTTTGATTTCTGCAGAAATTTGGGCACCACCGTGACGAGCGCGATACGGCGTCGGAGCTGGTCTAAAGCGAGGCCAGTCGTTCAACACGAAAACAAGGTAAAACTTCTTTGGTCTTTCCTTGTTTCCGTACGACCAGGGAGGAAGGCAGAGCGGGCCGATGGACGTGAGTCTTGCTCGGAGCTCACAAGTGCCTAGCGCGGTCGCCCTCCGTCGTTCGAGTCATTTGACCAATGTGGGTTTTTTTACCGGATTTACAGCACCACGGAGCACTGGGTGGCCTGTTTCCTCGAGCGTCATTCGGAGCAGCGGATCGTCTCGAGCGAGCTCGCAAGCGGGATATCGGCTGATGTCGGTCGATGTCGGAGCGGCGATTGATGGTGGGAAAATCAAGTATGCCAGATCCACGTGGACTCAGACGAGTGGGTTGACCGGAACCAGTCGCGCGCTTGCTCTCTCTCTCGCGTCCGAAATGCCCGAATGCCGCGAATATATGGCTTCTGGGCACATTCTCAACTGGGGCCTCGAAGCTGCCCGACGAGACGGTGCTGATCTCACCCTCCGGGCACTTGTCTGCGACGATACGAAAGACGAAGCCAAGGCTCGGGGAAGGGCGGGAGCAGAAAATCTGCCGCATCGATTCGACTCTAGCTCTAATGTCTACCGCGGCAAGGATGGCGAGCAGGGCTCACTGTGGCCTCTCGAACTCGGCTCAGACTCGGAATCGCTGCCTTCGCTGGCACTCACTGGTTTCACTGTGACCTACCAATTCGTCGTCCTCCACCTCGGAGCGCTTAACTTAATGGTATTTTAATTCTGCCTTTACCTCCCGCCGTACTCATCTCTTTAGCTCCGATTCCTCACGCACACATCGCCGAATTGGTACCCGAAAGCTGTTTGGGACTCATCGGTGATGCTGGTCGATCGTTATGTGAGCGTTATTCGCTACGTCAAATGTGCGCTGATCTTTTTCCAAGGTCCGAGGCTTCAATGTCGGCTTGGCATTGATTTTTGCTGACCGAGTTCTGAGCGCTGATAATGTGTTCCAAGTGGGATTTTTCACTACTGCGCGTCATCTTCTGTCGGTAACAACGGTCAGCCCACTTGGATGCCCGCTGATCAGGCCTTGGATATCCCACCCTGCCTCTGCGATACCCTGAACTCTTTCCTTCAAAACCTCGCCGACTGGATTGAGAAAACATACCTCACTTCCAAGGAGAGTGGTAGGGGTCTTGCCACGGACGCCATTCGGAGCACGCAAGCCATATTTTCAGGCATCGGCGCATACACGGTTCAAGAGGTCTTCTATCTCGCCGGTAGGTTCCCCGCCGTCCTCATCTCCTTTCCGCTCACATTTCACAGGAATCCCTCCATTCCTGACTGCCCGTGAAGTCTTCACGTCTCCATCGCGAACGGCACGACTCGTTGCAGCGTTCTACACGTACCTAAAGGACGGGAAGGATCATCTTGTGTGCGTCCTCAACTTACTTTCCCGTGATCGATCCCTGATTACGCGGAGCAGATCACTATTGCGTCCCGCGATGTTGGAAGGTGTTCTTGCCCCAACGATGGAGCAGCGGCTACAGTACGCGTATTGGCTTTACGTCTGGGCCAAGGCACAGGTCCAGGTTTCGCACCGAATGAAAGCCACTGTCAAGGAGTACCATGTACGTTGCGACTTTTGTCTGCTTCTATGTTCAACTGCGAACAATGTCTAGGCTGTCCTCTCACGCTATGCGGAGAGCACAGAAAAGGTTAAGCGTGAATCACTCACCGAGCTCTGTGACCCCTTTGAACCATCCCACATCCAAGTCGGCTTGGTGGACCTCAAACTCGGTCATCTTGCCTTTGGCAGATTGCCGTGGCTCAGTGAAGGCTACGAGTGTCCAAGCGTTGAACAGGAAGATCCGTTGACAACCGTCTTTCGGCGCCATGGTACGCTCCACAGTCTACCTCTTGCCTGCTTTCAGCTCAAACCTTTTAGAACTGTTGTCCGCAGCGACGAATCTCAACACTCTCGCGCCGTTCTTCCTTCCTGCATCTGAACTCAGAGTCGCAATCCTTCCTACCTTTTCCTATATTGCTGGGACTGGTACGAAAATCTGGACAGTTCTTTCCGATTTCCCACCTGCTCTGCAGTACGTAAACCTTTCATCCCAGTGGCATCCTCAGTCGCTGATTTAGTTTGCAGGAAGCAGACGTTTCGAGAACTAGATGAGAGCGAGCGACACAATGGTTTGTTCTCAGTACGCGCTGGGACGACTCGCAACGTCGCAATTGGTCCCCTCGAGTGCTGTGGTAATGGCCATCGTGTTCATATTGCATATGGTAAACATATGTGTGTCACTCCTCCTGCTATTTTTCTCATATCCTGACTTTCATTCCAGCTTGGCGACTTGTAGAGGCGATCCTCGCATTCCGCGTGACCTCGAAGAGCGTATTGAGCGAGGCGTTCAACGTCGGACAGGTACGAAGCGCGCTAATGAGAGCGCTGATGCGTACGCTGCAGGCTATATTCGTGCCGCAGCACAATCTCAGCTACGTCTCTCTGCTCCACCAGCTGAATCGGAGGCTGCCAGTGAGCAGCCACCCAAAAAGCGTCGCATCAGTGCCAACCAGCGCATCCTCCTGCAAGCCAAGGATGGCTTCATCCAACCACCAAATGGAACTCGCACGCGCCGAGTGCCGTAGCTAACTGTAGCTTCAAAATTCCCCATCGGCCGTATTACATACAACCGGCCAACAAGACTTAGAAATTCAGCTCTCTGGATCATGGTTGTCGAAGCGGTGTTGGACAAGTCTGTAACCAGGGGGCGTCTGATTAGTTTTCTCTCTATATTTCGTATTTCTCGAATTTCACGTTGCTTCATCCTAGCCTACAAAGAATTCTCCGCATTAGAAGTCACTGGAGCGGAGAGAATGTGTCATGATTGATGGTGTTTCACCTCTTGCTTCCGACCACCACACATCGACGGCTAGCTCTTTTGGCTCTTCCTCCACCACCATGTCGGATGCCCGTCCTGAACCAGATTCCATCTCAACTTTCTTCTCACAAGCCAACCGGGCGCTTCTTGCACTCGGAAGTGATATGGCTGCTGCCTCTGCAGAACATGCAGAGACTGTTCTTGAGACAACGAAGACACTCCACCGGATTGAGCTTCCCGGTGCCGTCAAGGAACTTGGCGTAGGGCTTGGTGGATTTCCCCGCCGGAGGAGCCGGAGCATACACCTGATTCGAGGCAGGAGGATTTCCGGACTTGACGGAAGCACCCGGATTACCGGAGCCGGATTGACAAGAGGAGTTCTTGGCAGGTGAGAAACTGGAAGGCTTTCCATGATTCCCGCCTGCCGGACCACCGGTGTTTCCACCAGGGCCGGAACTTTTGCCCCCATTATCCCGATCCTGATCCTTCTCTGCTTGGTGTTTCCAATAGTGTGTGTGTCGATGGTGCAAGCTATACCCTTGACTCCAAGGAGAGTGTTGACAAAGGAATGATGAACTATGTTTGCCCTTAATCCGGCAATGCAGCCCTTCGTAGAACTGGTGCCAGAGGGCATTAACCCCACACGGTTCTTACCAATATAGGTCAGGTCCCAATCCGGTCTCTGGTCTTGATCCGACACAAGTGGATGGCACCCTCGGCATCCCCAATAGGATCAGGGGGGCCGAAGTTCAGTTGTAGGAACCTCGGACAGTCTCCCTCCTAGGATGCAACGGTGGTTGCTGTATCGTAGGGGTTTGGCTCGGACCATTGCTGAGTGGTTCCGCAGAGGTACAAGATGATGGAGACAATTTTGTCAGTGTCAGTCTCAAAGTCCTGACTGCGCTCGGGAAAGTGCAGGTAGCACTGCGAGAGGAAGGACTGGAGCTTGGAGGGGTCTGAACCGTCAAATGGATCCGGATTCTGGAAATTCGACCAGGAGGAACACAGAGCACCAGTAGCATGAGCACTGAATGTATGGTGGCACTCGGGAAGTTGCACAGCACGGCAACAAGTAATACCTCCGTTGGAGCTGGTGGAGGAGCTGGAGGGCCTTGACCCGGAGCACCCAGAGGGCCTCCAGGAGGACCCAGAGGGCCACCACCACCTCCACCATGACTGCGAGGGGGACCTCTGATTCCAGGATTTCTAAATGGAGTGCCGGCAGGATCACCAGGACCACCAGGACCGAAAGGGTCGCCACCAGAGCCATGCTCTGAAGGGGGCTTGTCCTCATCTTCCTCCTAACCGGAGCAAAACCATGAGGATAGGGAATGGGCTAAGTAGCGAAACACCTGGTGCGAGTTTGTGGATGGGGGGAATGTGGAAAAGTGCCGGCATTCTCCAGAGAGAATTTCGGAGAGTAAAGAAAGCCCAGAACAACCGGAGTGACCGGAGGACCGGTGTAAGATCTGCCGGATTATCCGGAAGACTGCGGACATCCATGGAATGAGGATGGATAGCACGGCTGACCTAGGAGGTCGGAATGTCTACCATTACAGCAGCGGAGTGTATGCTCAATAATCAAACTGAGGGACAAAAAAATACTGCAGAAAAGTCGGGCTAGATGCAGGCTGCAAAAACCCAGGCTGGATTACCGGTATGGAATTGGCTACATACATGGTAGAAAATGGGGCCAAATGTGTGGTATCACACATCGGGCTAGATCAAGGTAGGTTTGGGCTAAAGGTATGGTAGGCTCGGGCCATTGACATATTTTGGCTGCAGTATGTAGTTGCTGGTATTTATAGTAAGTTGAGAATCTGAAAGGAGACAAAGAAGTAGGTAGCTAGACAATAAGGATTATCGATGGCAAAAGAAGTCAGTTGAGTAAGTGAGAGACAATAGGAATAATAAGAAAGAAGCCAGATTGACAGGAAACAGTCAGTAAACCTTGACTAGGGAGGCAATCACTCCGCTCCCTGGGTCGCATTCACACCAGATAGGTATAGCTTTCAGGATGGCTGAAAAATTTGTCGAAAAGGTCTTTTCAGCCAGGTGCTGTGAGGGCTATAGATAGCCGGGCCACACCGCATGAAGCTTAGGATACCGGACCAAGATGGTGAGCGGGCAACACAACTCGATAACCGACACCGCTGGATTATTATGCGCCTCAAGACAACAAAGCTACCCTAATAAGCTACACCGCTGGATTATTACACCCCAAAACAACAAAGCAACCGCCATGTCCCTGCCGTCCAACCTGCTCATGCACGCGCATCGCCAGACGCTGCCATCTTAAAATAATCAAGACCCCTTGAACTCCAACAACTCACCGAATCGAGACATGACACTCGTGCAAGTCAGCGATGACCTCGAGCACAGCATCACACTCTTTCTACAACATCCAGAAGGAGTCAGCCCTTCATCTCGGTACATTCACTTGACTATCTGACTTGACAATTTCTCATGGAACATAGTTCTGCGTCTTCGTGGCGGAATGCAGATTTTCGTCAAGACGCTCACCGGCAAGACAATCACCCTCCAGGTCGAGTCATCCGACACCATTAACAAAACATCAAGGCGAAGATCCAGGACAAGGAGGGCATCCCTCTCCAGCAGCGCCTGATCTTCGCCGGCAAGCAGCTGGAGGACGATCACACTCTTTCTGACTACGACATTCAGATGGAGTCGACCTTTCATCTTGGTACAGTCTGCTTTAAGTTGCTCCCAGTTTCTCAATACCGCACAGTTCTTCGTCTCCGCGGCGGGATGCAGATATTCATGAAGACACTCACCGGGAAGACGATCACCCTCTAGGTCGAGCTTCCGACACCATCGACAAAGTCAAGTTTTTTTTTTTTTTTTTCATTTGCCTCTCTGCTGGTGTATGTGTACGTATGTGTACCGTATGTTTCAATGAATCTTTGTCCCAAATTTGTCTGAACGAGCTTCCCATGGTTTACGGTTGACAGAGCGCCAAAACAGAGACATAAATGGCTGTGAGAGGGTTTGGACTCGGGTAGACTAGCATGATAATTGAGAAGAGCCGGACTGGTAAAAAGTCTGATTAAACAAAAGAGTAGCCGGAACGAGACCGAACGTTACCGTTAGGCAAATGAAGCTTTGCTGAAGGGTGCAACTCAGGTCCCTTCTGCACATTCTATTTGAAAAAAAGTTTTCTCAAATAGGTCCCGGGACATAACACCAGAGCCCGTGAAGTTGTTGGAAGGAAGGTGGTGCTCGATTCTCTTCGAGGCTTATGGTGCTTCTCAGCAAGGAAGTCCTGGCCGATGGATGTTCGATAGTGCCGCTTGTATAGGATGGTCTGTACACGTCGCGCTTTGCGGATTCGAGGTATTTGGACGGCGACCGAGCTACAGGAAGTCCTCCAAACACCCTGGTATACGTCTGGGTGTCGCGGTTATTGCGCGGTTCCGAATGGCGGTCGCCCTCGTAGAGCTAACTGGCTACGCTCTCGTCCGTCAAGGTTTACTATGGCAAGCCGACCGACACCGGGCCTTATAGCGTCCGAAAAGTGGTGGAGTGGTGGATAGTGGTTCCCTTTTTAATTGGGTGGTCCCGATACTGGTGTCCTCAGTGTCTGTGTCTTGAAATTTGCACTGTATATTGGGGTGCAGTGAACTGTTTACTTGTGTTTACAGTTGTGGTAGATATAGTTTGTGAGTGTGAATGCTTAGTTCCACAATTCCCATGCATTTGGCCTGGGACGTCAAGTCGTGAGTACGCTCTAGACCCTTGCCAAGCGGATTGCTAATGGTTTGTAAGGAACCTGGTTGGTAAGTGTTTCATGTTTTGCTTCGTAAGTCTTGGTCGCACGGCTGTCGAACAGTTTCGTGGGGTGCTGGGTCAAAGTGTCGACCGAGTCGCTTTGATCCCCGGATGCCGCTGTATTTTCTGGACCGTCGCTCGACTCGTTCGCCTTCCGCTGGGTTTTCCTGGGTGCCGCTATATTTCCTCAAGCTTCGCATTAGGTCTCTCGTCCTCCGCGCTATTATTTCCAGATGCCGTGACATTTCCCTGGCACCGTGACTCTCCCCTGGACTTTGCATTGAGCTGGTTGTCTGTTGCTGGATTCCTTTGAGCGCTGCTGTATGTTTCCAGTCCCGCGAGATTATCCCGCGTCTGTGCGTCGATTTCTTGACCTGTGCTTTGCATTGCTGACCCAGATAGGTCCCCATCTCACTCCTTTGATGGCTCACACCGCCGTTTGGTTACCCGTCGGACCGCTTCTGTGCCCACCTGGCTGGACTCATCTGCAGGTGTGTGCTCGATGTTTGTTTCCACAAAATGTCTGCACCTATTGCATCGTATGTCTCGCTCCTCCATTGTTTGTCCGTCTGAGTCGTTCGTCCTCCAGCGGAGCAAGGGTTATAGGTGGTGTGTCATCCTAGAAAGACGGCGAGGTTTCCCTGAGCGTGCAGTAATCCAGCGGCCAGCTCGTTCGTGTCGGCAACGTTCGCAGTGCTCGTAGGTCGAACGGGGCTGTATCCGGGCAAACATTGCGATAGCAGGAGCGGTTTGAGGGGCTGCGCAGACGCGGTGGGCTCATAGGTGGAACGGGATCATATCCAGGCAAACATTGTGATAGCGGGAACGAGTGTCGTAGATTTGCTATATTCGTGCCGTCCGGGAAGCATGTATTAATCCAGCGGTGGTGCTTATTGGGTTCCTTTGTTCGTCTGGGGGTGTGTATTAATCCAGCGGTGGTGCTCATTCGGGTCGCTTCATTGTCCTGAGGTGCGTAATAATCCAGTGGTGTTTGGTTAACGGGTTGTGTTGTCGGTTGGCCATCTTGGTCCGGCCATCTTGGTCCGGCATCCTAAGGCTTGTGTGGCGTGGCCCGGCTATCTATAGCCCTCACAACGTGACATGACCACGTCACTGGACGTGGGTGGGGAAGGGAAGCTGTAAATTTTCGTGATCTCTGACATGACGGTAATTACATGGCTGATAGCATCATGACGGCATCAGAGACCTCCAGAGGCCCTTGGCACTCGTCCTAACCCTCTGGAGCCCCTTATCAGAGGGCCCTCTGGCCCCTCACTCTCGGAGGCCCTCGTGAACACTGCTGTTGATAGCCCTGAATACAATTATTTTGACTGCGTATAAATCCTAGTACATAACCAATAAACAATTAAATCCTATCACATAACCAATGATATCATTTCAGATGAGGTTGATCTATAAATCTTGACAGATTGACATTGTGTGAGCAAGATCTTTTGACATGAGAATTATTGATGATAAATATCCATATATAAGGGTGCTGGAGATCTTCTTTTCTTCCTTTCCCCCCATCACTTGCCCTACAAGTCATTACCTTACTCTCTCTGCATGTCTACTTCCAAGGCACCTAAGAGCACTGCTCTGGTGTCTGCCAGTGATAAGGAGTCCCAGCCTCTTACCAAGAAAACCTTGCAGGTATGTTCTTTGAAATAATTTCACCTGCATGATTTTAATCGTTTCAATAGGCAGCTCTTAAGGAGACCAAAGACAAAGGGACAAGAGCTGAGATGCAGCACAAGGTGAGTTCTTTGCTTGATCTTTTGCTCCATCTCTCCAACGATCAAATTTCTTGTGTTGCTGCTTCCTTTGCGCCTTCAATTTTGATTGTTTTGTTTTCTCTGTAACAATCATTTTCTTTTGCCTGCCTTCTCAGGGGCTTGATATTTTCCATTCTTGTGGAATATTAACACCACTCAATTGTTGCTCTACTCCTATCTTTTATGTGTCAATCCTTTTTCTTTTCATTCAACGATTAAATCTCCACAGTAAAGAATCATATCTGATCTTCTCTCTAGCACAATCCTGCACTCAAAAGTCTACGTGATAGCAGTATCAAGATATTGCAGTGTGCTGGTGATGCAGACAAGCTGGAATCAGCTCGTCAGGTAATGCTCCAATGCAAGGACGGAGTACAGGAGATGGCTAGCAAGTACTGGGACAGCTTCCAGTCCTGGAGCTGCCTCTATGAACATCCCTTCCTTTGTGACAACATTGCAATCCTGCCCAGTCTGTTGATGAATCCGGATGTGCGCATTGTCCGGGGTGTAAGTGACTCTGTTCATTGATTCTTTCCTAATTTAATCAAACAATTATTGCTGATTTCAAGTTTGTTGTCGGATCGAGTTTCGCACAAAAAACTTTTGGTCTGCCTCTGGAAAGTTGTTCTCCATGCCTGCTGTGGGCTCAGTTTTGCTTCATCGGAGATGAGTCCAGTATCATTCTGACCAGAATTGAGCCCTCTTTAAGATGGGACTCACCTTTCAGTTACAATCTCCAGCGAACATGGTGCTTTATGAGTTGCACTGATATTTTTGGTGGAAAATGAGAGGTCATTTTGCAAGCCTCCATGCTCTGTCATTTCTTATCGGATTGCGCTGGGGTTTCGACATTCCGATATTACTTTTGGACCGGCTTTCCAATTATATCCATCATTTTGTGATCTGATGTCATCATTACTTTGATGTGTCACAGATATCACACCACCAATCTCAGTGTAAAGTCCGTCCAAAAGTATCATATGAATGTAAAAATCCCAGCCCCATCCAATAAGAAATGACGGTTCACGGAGGCTCACAAAACAACGTTCAAATCTTAGTGAAATTTCCCAGTGCAACTGATAAAGCACCTTGTTAACCCTTCTTTGCACCTAAGCGGACAACACCATCTTAAAGAGGGCTCAATTTGGGTCAGAATGATACCAGACTCATCTCAAATGAAGGAGAATTGAGCCCACAGCGGGCTTGGCAAACAACTTTCCAGAGGCAGACCAAAAGTTTTTTGTGCGAAACTCGATCCGACAACAAACTTGAAATCAGCAATAAATCAGGTCATCGAAATCTTTGTTGACCGTGGCCTCACCCGCCTCAACAAAGTTCTCAGCAACTTGGCAGAAGCTCCCATGTCTCTCTCCCTCGGTACTCTGCTTCTGGAGATTGCGGAGGCTGCCTATCTCAAGTGCCTAGCTCCAGGGGACATTGCCAAGCATTTTGGGTCAGCCAACAGCAGCACTTGGATAGAGGGATGGACTGCGTATAGAAGACAAATGACCATCAAGGTCATGGGGGTTGCCCGTGACCTCTTGTCCCCGGAGGAGCTGGAGCGCTGTGAGGAGATCATGCTGGATGCTGGGATGCAGAAGATTCCAGACGACCCGGAGGCTGTCACTTACACTGATACTCTCAGTGCATCTGACAAGGAAATTCTTGTTCATCTTCCCTTCCATGTGCGGAAGGCTCTCCGTTCCTCGCAGAACACCTGGCCTCACCAGCCCCTTTCAACTCCTTTTCTTTGCCCTAGCTTCCTGTTCTTCCTTGTAAAGAAGCTTCAGGAGCTGGCACCAATCTGGGCCCTGGTCAGCCTTTCTTATTATAATATGTGGTACTAACAGGCTCTCAGATTGCGCACTGGTTTGCTCCAGGAGCTGCAGATTCACCCAATGCTTCAGTCCACAGAATTGAAATCCCAGGAATGACGACCAGATTGTTCAAGGCCTTCTCCTACTTCTGCCACCATGGCGAGAAGGAGTGGGCAACCACAACTGAGGAAGTCTTGATGCAGGCCAAGGTTCTTCCTGAAGAAGAGGGGACTTATGGCGAGGCAGTCGAACAACTCGTATTTCAGGCAAGTTTATTTATTTGAGCCATTGAGCAAAAGAATTCATTCCAGTCTGCAGTTTATCAGCACATTCTTCAACCGCTACGGCCAAGTCATCCAGCATATGGCCAACATCAAGGCTGTTTCCACCTTCAAGCTGCCGTCTGTCACAACCAACGAACAGACATGCCCAACTTAACACTGCTGTCGACAAGTGGGGTAGAGCCTGCTATGATGCCGGTGCTGCCAAACGGCCAGATCTGGTCGTATTGAGGGAAGACACCCTGGTCCGCTATCACCAAGAGATCCCCAGAGAGCTCGCCAGCTGCGAACCCTCCTTGCTGGAGATCTTGCAGACCATGGAGCGCTCGGCCCTGAACTTTGCGGTCTCATACAAGAACACCAATCGAACCGCTTTCACCAATCGCATGGCAACCCTCTATCTCACCGACTCACAGCGGATGGCGGAAAAGATTGTGCCGCTGATGACCGAGGCAGAGGTGATGGCATTCTTCCGTGCCTTCTACGATCTGGTGCGGGGCACTCCTGGCCTGAAAAGCTTCCGGCCTGCCTTCGAGCCGGCAGAGAAAGGTGAAGTCATGGAGTGGGAAGGAGACGACGAGGCCTTCAGCGCCAATCACAAGGAGTATCTTTTGAAGATGCAGAAGGAAGAGCTACGAGGCTTGGTGCATGGTTTGTTGCACAAGATGGCCAAGAATCCCCTGTCTGGGGTTCACGGGAAGCACAAGGACGATGCTGGAAACGAACACGACGTCAACGCGCTCAAGGCACTTCTGGAGGGGCCTGTCGTGAATCTGCTTGACGTGAGTCTCACTCAACGCATGCTGGTTTATCAGCCTAACCGTATTGCAGGCAATTGAACAGTTGTCCCCCGCCGAGAACTTGAAGGATCGCGATGACATTGACTCTATTGCTTTTCATCCATTGAAAGCTTATCCCGCCATTTTCATTGAAGGTCCAGAGAGTCGCAAGCGCAAGAACCCGGTTAAGAGTCATGCTGGGCCCTCCAAGAAGTCCCGGGCTGTCAACTTCAAGGTTGAGGAATCCGATGAGGAGATCGAGTAGTTGATATACTTGTATTTCAAATATAAACAAGTCTTGCCAACTTATCGGCCGCGGATCGTCCAACGCGTATAACCTTTCCTGGAGAGCAGGTGCTTAACTCTCCTCACATTAGGATCCGGTTCCCATAGAAGAAAATCGTGTCAGTGATTCTTCGCGAGACTACTATACAGATGAGCTACCGAATATCAAAGCCTGAGGCGCTGAATCGTCCTCGAGAGGTTATACGCCGCAGAGATGAGAGTAACATGACTGTTCGATCCCTTTAGCAACAGCAACAGCAAGGAAAACGGAAGAAGAAAACTACTCACGTAAACCCCTGAACAGCGTTACCCAACCTGTAGTCGGAGATCGATCAGCAATGCAAAATCCAGATCCAAGAACGAATGGTACTAACCCCTCGCCAGCGTCTGAAATCTCCTCCGTGCAAAGGCCGACATGATTCAGGTAGAGGAGGAAGTCCTGAGAGGATTCAACCCAAGTTCCGCGGCAGCAGCAGAGAGACGCATCTTACCTCGAACATCGACACGGCTTTGCGGAGCATCGGACGATCGTACTCTCCCGCGCGCGTCAGAGCTTCGACGCACCACAGGGTACACAGGCAGAACGTTCCCTCCTCGCCACCAACTCCGTCATCCGACTTATTCACGTCGTAGCGGAACACCAGATTCTTCCGACCATTGCCATCAGAACGAGTACAGCAACGATGATACGAATGGCTCACGTTCGAAGTCAACCCACCGCGCTCGGGGGTATGCAAAATCTGCCTGAGCGTATTCACGAAACGCGGATCGCTCTACTCGCAAGTCAGCTTCAACGGATTTCGGCGCGAGGAAACGCCACGCCACGCACCGGCTGGATGAAAAACACAAGCGGCATAATCAACACCGCCGAGTCCATCACATTCGTCTCCTCGTACGACTGTCCAAAGACCTTCAACTCCGGGTTCCATGCCTTTTCCATGATCTCCTCGTACAGCCTGTCACGCGTCTCGAGCCATTGGTTGCGGTTCGGGCACGGGAGGGAACGTTTGTCTGCGATGCGGAGGCCGCGGTCCATGGCAACCCTGCAAGTCGTCGTTAACTGCACGATCGCCGAGGGCGGGGGATAACGAGCTAATCACCAGAGCATAACCTGGCGAATTCGCGGTTAGATTCGAACAGGATAAGGAATGCGACTGACCTTGGAGTACTACGAAACCGTGAGTTCAATAGGGCTTCATATTGATTTTTCACTAACCGTAAAGTGCCGTTTCTTATTCCGAACCTCCCTTGACATGTCGTCAGCCTAGCTGGCCATGCTACCGCAGTGAAACATACCAGATCGATCTAGTCCCATGAGCGATGAGAATTCAAGCCCGAAAGTGTGGACGTACAGGTCAGGTAAGTGGCAATTCGCCACAACGTCTAGGGTTTGTGTGTATATGAGCGAGTAAATACGTGAGCTGGGCTTACAATCGACTATCCCGCGCACGAGGAGCCTAGAAAATCATCGGTGAGCCGGGAGGGAAGAGTTGATACGGAACGGAGCACGTACCACGTATCGTAAGACAGAGGTTTGCCAAACTAAACACTCGGGCGGTCAGCGAAATGCGTCTTATCCTGCTCGACGAAAGACACCTTCTGCCCAAGGTAAATACAATCCATGCTACGAAAGACGAATTGAATAGGTTTATGAGAGGCGTAGTGCGATAACGCTCACAGTTCGCCGTAGATATCCTGTATACCATATGAATCGGTCACCGAATTAATGAATAAAACGGACGCACGAGCTGCAAGTGGTCCGCTGCGCCGTTGCCGATCCTGTAAAACATTAGCGAGAAAATCGGGCTCAGAACGCGGCGCACCGAACGGGTTTGGATCCTTTATGTCCGTCCAAATGCGTCAGCTCCAGCTCTTCCAGGTCCTTCCCGCCTAATCGATTCCTCAGCGAACATGACATAGAACAAGAAAGAAGACACGCACCATGAATGGTATACATAATTTGCAGACTCCCATCGGGGTTCTTGTGGCGCAGACGCTCGAAGATGAATTCCATGTACGCTGGGGAAATTGAGAGTGAGTTGCGTGCATGGACGAAAGGCGTACCGTCCGCTTCTTGTGTGAACCCCAGTCGAATGAGGGCGTACAATGTGAACGAAGAATCGCGAATCCAAGAGGCGCTACCGATTATGAGCCAGATCTTCCAGTAGATAGTCCGTCGGCTCACCGATAATCCCTGACATCGAGGTTGTTCAGCATTAGCGCAGACGTGGTGCTAGAGCACGCACCAGTTTCTTGTCCCTCCAATAAACTCTGGCAAAGAAAACGTCGGACTTGCCACAGCAGCGCCGGTGGGCTCGAAGATGAGCAGCTTCAGCGCCAAGGCACTGCGATGAACGGCCTCTTTCCACGATCCGTTGTAGGTCGACTGCCGTATCCAGTCGTTCCAGTATTTGTTCGTCGCCTGTGCGGAGATGAGACCAGTCAGGAGGGTCAAGCGGCGGATATGCTCACCGTCAACAAGCCGTTCACGAGTTCCTATTCCTTCATGTCAGTGGACGAGCTGAAAGGAAGTAGAGAGTAACTCACCTTGGTCAACTTCGGGTCCTCATAGGCCGACGCGTCGCCATTCGGCGGAGTCCTCAAAACAAACGTAACAGACTGCCCTTCGACCAAAACCATTTCCGCCTGTACGCCAAGCCCGAGATGTCCCTTGGACGACAGATCCAGCGGCTGCAGCGCCACTTGCGGGCAAGGGACATTCGCCATCGTGTTCTCTGGGACGTAGCGCAGGTCGAGGGCCAGGGCGTCGCTTTGGAATACGGCTTTGACGGTTCCCTCGGGAGACGAAGAGGATACGATAGCGGTGTTGTGCTCGGAGCGCGCGTAATTGAAGGCCGGTGCGCATTCCATGCGGAGGGGTACTTTGCCGCGGATGACCTGGATCGGTGTTAGTTGTACGTTCCGTTCGAGAGAAAAGGCTCTTTGGCGAACCTCGACGCGCCGGATGAGCCATGGGAGGAGAGGTTTCTTGGTCAACGCCGCAGCTGCTTGACGCGGGAGGAAGTCTGCATGATTCAGTCAGCACCGGTAACCTCGAGATCGCCGACACCGAGCAAGGCCGAAAGGTGCGTGTAGAGCGGCGACGAATCGAGAGACCCACCAGTGACGCTCGCAACGCCCTCCTCGTTCATAAACTTGGTTTGCAGAACCTGTGCTCGTGCATGAGTGGTGGGCTGGGACCAAGGCCTTGAATATTACGCACATTAGAACTCGGGTAATAGTTCTGCTTGGTCGTGAACGGGACCGTAGGGCTAATCGAGAAGTGTCCGCCCTTATTCTTGTCGAGGATGCGCGCGAAAACGGAAGGCGAGTCGAAGTGTGGGATGCAGTAGCTCTCGACTAAACGAACGGCTGGTTAGCGCGGGGAGGAGAGGAGAGCAAGCGAAGACGCACTGGATCCGTCGGTGCTGACAAGCGCCGCTGTGTGCAGGTTGCCGATTCTAAGTGGGAGGGGTCCTTGGATACAGGACAGAACGCGAATGCGAAACGCTGCTTACAAGCCGTGGTCGGCGATGGAGACGTACTCCCTGTCGAAGGCGGTCTTGGGCTGCTGTAGATTCATCGGCGGTGTCGAGAGGGAGTAAAGACAAGAGGCAACGTTGCGACCTGCAGTGCTTAAAGCAAGGGCAAGTCTGGTGACAGCCGCGATAGCACCGCAATTTGATCGCAGCGGCCAACGGTAACCCACAGACACCGATGACAGCCGCACGACCACAACAACGTCGAGGTCCTGAGCAAAATCTACTGAATGATCCAAAGCTCGTTCAAGTTGCTGCTGGTAACCCTCCATTCAAGACACAACGAAAAGTAAATACATCCACACAACGTCTAAAGCAACCGCCTGCCTCGTAATGAGTCCTCCCGAGCCGCTAAAACAACGACTGCAAAGTATACGCCGTCACCCCGGTCATCGCCGGCAGCATCAACACATATTGCGGTATGAGGAACGCCGACAGATGCTCTGCGCTCCCCGTCCCGCTATAGACCTGCGTCACAAAGACTTGGGTCGTGGCTGTTGGGAGGCAGGAGAAGAATCTACCGTGGTCCGTGAAATCAGGACAATAATTGGGCGAAAAGACAAATGACGACACTGACATGCACACAAACTGCAACACCTTATCCTCTCTATCAATAACGCCCGCATTCGTCAAGCCCTTGCAGATCAGCACCCCCAACACCGGGGCTACGAGCATCTTGCCCACCGCGAGCCCCATGATCGCACCAGTCGGCAGAGCCCTCCACGCCTCCCGCCCTCTCGGCACGCTGAGCCGCGCAAGCGCCGACCCGAGACATATGAGCCCCATCGGCACGCTCGCAGCGCCGATGAACGACGTTGCGTCGATGATGAACGCCAAGGGCGCTTGACCGTCCGGCGCACTGTGGATGTGTATATGCGCGGTGGATGAGTTGGAGACGAAGAGCGCTTTGAGCGGCGGGGCGAGGGCGATGATGAATGAGGTGAGGATGGCGACGGATCCGGGGAGGAACAGGTTATGCAGGAAGGTGCGGAAATGTGCGAGGAGACGGTGACGCGGTTTTGGGGTGTGACGGGTTGACGGGATCGACTGGGCTCGGATCGTCGACAACAGTGACAGTGGGAGCAGCAAAGACCGGGGACGAGGACGCTTCATCTCCTTCTTGTGCCGTAGTGTCGAACGAGTGTTGTTCGGGGGACGTTTGTTGCAAGGACGCAAAACCCTTCTCTTCATCGACCACCGGTATCTTTTCAGAAGACCCAGTCGCGGTGGACACCCTCCTTTGCTGCAGGATCCTCCTGGGCCACTCGTACAACATGACCCTCCGCCTTTTCCTCATCGCCTCCCGCACGTCGTTCGACTCGACATCCGCACCGACATAGTCCAGCCCAACGAGACGGTTGCCGCCCATAGAGAAGAAAGTTATCTGTGGGCCCAGGTTAGCCCTGTCAGTCAGAGCACACAATGTAACGCACCATCCAGACGAGAAGCAGCCCCGAAATGTACGCGACGCTCAGGTTTTGGTCGTCCGTCCCGTTGAACGGAGCTGCACCGGTTATGCTCATGACGACTGCCGTCGCTGTAGATTCATCCTGAGAACGAGAGCAGGGAAAGGCGGAGCAGCTTACGAATATCGCCGTAGTTGCTCCATCCTCCAGCGACAATGATGCCCCAGCTGGAAGGAACTTAACTAAGCGGGGAATGATGTGGGTGAGAAATGGCGGCTAACCGAAATCGATGGGGAACCCAGAAGAGATGGCTGACAATCCAGGCCATTACGATGCCCATGCCCTCATACAGCAACGCCACAAGCACCAACGGCCCTGAATTTTATCAGTTTTGAGACGCGTCTTTCGTGCTTGGGACACTTGACTAACCTAGCGCGCTGATATTTTGCGATGTGAATGCTGGAATGATCTTGGAGAACATGAGGCTGGGGAGCGTGATGTTCTATGAAGGCGTCTAGCCGGAGCGACACGAGGGTGGTCGACTCACCAGGAGAATCTGCCCAGTCCCTCGGGCAGCGACAGCGGGGAACAGGTCCGCCTTGGTGATAGCGAAGCCGCACGATACGCAGATGATTCTTTGTGAAGAGGTCAGACATCAGACGTAGAACCTGCGGACGTGCTCACAGGCGGAAGAGCGGCCGACATGATATCCAAATGAGGTAGCCGGCAGAGAGCATCGTCGATGGTGTCGATGGTGTCGTTGAAAGTTGAGGCGGGGTCAACGGGCGTGTCGAGGGCGGAGGGTAGATGGGTGGGTGAAGTTAAGAGCGAGGATTCGGGACGCGGCGCGCCGGCAAAGTCTAGTCTGGTTAAAGTTATATTCCGACTTTCATACTTGCTTCGGCCCTAGTCGGCCGAAATACACGCCAATCTCCTCATTCCACTCCTGCGCGGACTCGGCACAAGTTCAGAAGGGCTACAGACACGACGCACCTCGGGTCTTCGCTAATGTCATTGTGCTCCACGATGACCTGGATTCTTTGAGGAAGTAAGACACCAGAGGTAGAATCTGCAGGTGTACTCACAGACGGGACGGGACTAATATCCAATGAGGCCCGCGGAGCATCGTCGAATCGTGAGCAATATTGATCGTGAGTGTGAAGGTAAGAAGGCTCGTTAAAGTCATTGCGACCGAAATACACGATTTCATTCTCCAATGTCCTCATTCCAGTCCTGCGTGGACTCAGCCCAGGTGGATTCGGAATACAAGACACGCACCTCGGGCCTCTCGCGAATGAATTTGCTCATGAGCTCTTTGCACTCGCTGTCATCCACCACGATGACCTCGACGCCGTTTGCACGCAGGAGGTCCTCCCCGCCCAGAAAGTTGACGTTCTCCCCGACGACCACGCGGGGGATCTTGTACAGCAGGATAGCACCAGTGCACATGCTGCATGGACTGTTCCAGCGTCAATATAGGTTGACCTGAAACTTGAAGATTTTCACCTCAAGGTCGTGTACTGGTGAAGTCAGAAAACGGTAGTAAAATGGAAAACGACGCACCAGCGTTGCATCACGATATACAGCCGCCTTCAACCGTCCGGCATCCTCGAGTGCTGCGATCTCTGCGTGTAATGTCGGAGACGCCTTTTGAATGCGCTGGTTGTGGCCGCGGCCCAGTATCACGCCGTTGCTGTCGAGGAGGACGGAGCCGATAGGTATACCGCCTTCTGCATAGCCTTTACACGCTTCCTCGTATGCTTTTGTGAGGGCAGCGGTACTGGCCATGGTGGAAGGTGTTGATCCGGACAACTGTGACCATGATGATCCCGTTTGCTAGGTCGTTTCAAGACTTGAGCGGTACCAACATCCCAACCAACGCCCAGCATCGCAATTTCTTGCTGTATCTGGCTTCGCATCACTGCAACGACGGGTTCGTCAACTCGCATGTAATGATTGTGGTCGATTGCGGGATGAGCATTGCGCTCACTCATGCCAAAGTCTTCGTTCTTTCCGCGCAGCCGTCGCGTCGCTGTCGCCCAGCCAAGGCTCGCGCGTCTCGGTGTGTGGACAAACCATTTTGCATACGACGGATTGCATCAAAGTCCTGACAGTTTCAAGCGACTACCAATCGACGTTTTACTTGGTTGCTACGACTGCAATACGACTGCCATGCTGAGCTCTCTGGTCAGATATGCGTCCTTTGCAGATTCCCAGTCCACATTCACTAAGCTGGTCTTTCTACAACGATTGCGCGGGAGTTGGCTTGATACTGGCGTTACAGTGTCGCGATCGTAGCAGTAACCGAACGGTTTCAATCGCCATCTCCCCCGCGCCAAGCAATCGAAGGCTGCCACATGCTCGACATCGCATCTCGGCGATCCACATGTACATTGATTTGAGTCGCCTTTATATACGACGACTCGCGTCCGCTTCAAGTCCTCATTTTTCTTTCCCCCCTTCGTTCCTTCTCTTTCTTCTTTCCTTCAGCTTTCCCCTTCCTTAGCTAGTCTAAGCCGCCATGCTTTCCACGGCTGTTTTCTTCGCTCTTCTCACTTCCGTCCTTGCCCAAAATAACGACTGGTCCAAGGTGCGCTTGTGTGGATCCGAATGGCGAATGCTAACCGTGTCCTTTAGCCATGCCTCGAGGGAGAGTGCTTCTGGGACCTCCCCGCCTCTGACACCGGCTCCGGCACAATGCGCGTCTGGGGTGCCAATACGGCCATTTCCGACATTACGAATGCTGCTGGCTGGAGTACGTTTTTTGTATTGCCTCAGACGTACCTTGAACTTATCGATATTCTCAATAGCGATCCTCGACTGCGACCCCGCGCTGTTCCAGCAGAACATCCGTCTCGTTTGCACCGGCAACGACGACCACTGCGACCACCTCTTCCAGGGTGATGCTGGTGCAGAGCATACTCTTGTCCGCCTGCCGACTTCTGTGCGTATCGTCATCTTCTTTGGATGGAATATAATGCTGAATTATCTGTAGTGCGGCGCCAGCCCCTTTGCCCGCGTTGCTCGTGCCTGGGTTCACGCTGATCAAACCATCCCCGACGATGTAGCCGCCACGATCGATGCCAAGCTCAGAAAGCGGCAGGATCCCGATGCTGAAGCCCCGCCTGTCCTCGGCCTCGCTATCGACACCAGCTTCGCTGATGTCGACCCCGACGTGTGAGTGCATCTCTTTCTCTTTCTCTATCCCAAATAATAAATAAATCATTTCTCCAGCAATGGTAACGTGAGCGTCGCTGTATCGGGCACGACTATCCCTGGTCAAGAAGGCAACCTCACCGTTACGCCCCCCGCCCCCTGCTTCAGCGCGTCGCAGCCGCTTGCAACGCCGCGGTCTGTTCTCTTTCATCGAGAATGCTTTCAAGAGTACGTATTCTCTTTCTGAACTCGCTAGTGTTGTCTGACACCCACTACAGAGTTCAACAGCTTCGACAAGGACGTCACCAAGAGCCTGCCCCCGCTCGACCTCGACAAGTCCCTGAACCTCTTCTCCGAGTCCATCTCCTGCCCGTCCCCGGCCGTCAGCGCGTCTGTCTCTGCCGATATCGACGGCAAAGTGCACGCCGTCGTCAGCCTCGGGATGTCCGCCGTCGGCACGATCATCCCCCCCAAGCTCACCGAGTTTGGCGTCTTCGTCGGCCTCGATGCGAGTTTGACGGGCACCCTCGAGCTCAAGGGCAGCGCTACGGGCACCATCGACAGCGGCTCCAAGGTGCTATTCCAGACCGGAATACCCGGGCTTGACTTCCCGGGGATCCTCACGATTGGCCCGACTTTCAAAATCTCTGCCCAAGCTACCGCCACTCTCGACGCCAATGTAGATGCCAAGATCGTACTCGCATACAACGTTGCCAACGCCAAGCTCTTCTTCCCCCACTCGGACTCGCTCACGTCCGGCGGAGACTTTAACCCTGCTGACAGCCGTGCGTTCACTCACTTATCCTCTATTCACTCACTCACTTACGCCCCCTATTATACAGCCCTCAGCCTCTCCGTTGCACCCTCCATCTCGTCCAAGGGCGTCGTCAGCGCGCACATCATCCCCCGTATCGACCTCGGTATCTCTGGCCTCGCCGGGCTCGCCCAGGCGACCGTCTTCCTCGACCTCGATGCCAGCGCTTCCATGACGCTCTCCCTCGACGCCAACGCCAACGCCGGTGTCAGCACCACCGCTGACCCAACCGCTTCGGCCAGCGTCAAGGGCTGCATCGACGTCGCAGCGGGTTTCGACGTCAACGCCGGAGCAGACGGGTCTTTCTTTGGCATCTTCGACAAGTCCACACAAGTCAACCTCTTCTCCAAGAAGTTCGACATCTTCAACAAGTGTGCTGGAGCCTCGACCCGTCGCGATGTCCCTCTCCTCCTCGAAGAACGTGACGAGTTCGAGACCCTTGGTCGTCGTGCGGACCTCGGCTGCCCCGCATTCATCGCCAACCTCGTCAGCGCGTTCAGCGACGCTGTGCCTGCTGCCAGCATCAAGGCCGCATGAGCATCGCAAAGTTACTCGGCGGGTTTCGCACCCGCGTTCCTTCGTTTTGGTCGTCTCAAGTCTCCTTTTTTTTTGGGCATTTTACATGTTTTATAATTGATTCGTTTCACGTACATACTTACTTGTTTGGTTAATGCATGGTTTTGATACCGGGACGACTTTGGCCATGGACCTCTGAATTTAGTCTCGCTTGCCTGACTCTCTTATAGGACGAGAAGACAGTCGTTCTCCTCGGCTCTGAATTTTGAGTTGTCGGCGCTAGCGCTGTGACAAGCACCTCGTTTCGAATTTCTTTCACCACGACCATATGCATTCGGGTCTAGCCCCTACCACTCTATTCGTTGCTCTAACTCGGACGTACGACAACTGCATGCGCGGCTTGAGGATTCGTATTCGGGCGGCGTTCCAATGGCCATGGGACCAGCGTTAGCAGGTGGCAGAATTCGACGACCGGGACGCCAGACAAGCCGCGAAAAGCCGCCCGTCTCATCTCACTGACTCGGCAAACAAGATTTCGTCACCGCCTACATGTAGCTAGGCTGGCCCTATATCAAGCCGGAGACCTTTTCGGAGCGACGATCCCTCTTGATGCCGACCACGACAAGCCGCTGGACCAATGTCCTCCATTACACCACCCTCGCCGCGTCCACGCTCAAGGAAATCGCCAGTGACGGAAATGTGCCTGTACTGGGTTTGACCGCGACGTATGGACTGGTGATATCCAAGGCGTTGGAGGTGTGTGCTTTCTTTGAGTTGGGCTCGGTCGGAGCCTTTGCTGACGGGATTGGCAGGCCAGCAAAACCAATAAAGAAGACACGACGTTGTTACTGGAACGTATTCACAAAATCATATGCTGCGTTATCCAGCTCTACACCGTCGTCCAAGTCGAGGGCGCGCTTTCGCCGTCGATCCTTTTCGACATCGCAAAGTTCACCGAGTGCGTGTTTATTCTTCAGCATCCAGACGCTCGGGCTTATAGAGCTGCATAGTACGCTACAGCGGTTGACGACTGTGCTCAATGAGCAAAAAGCAATGGGCCGGCTCAAGCAGTTCTTCAAACAAAACGAGCAGACTACCCAGCTGCAAGCGTGCAAGACGGAGCTTCAAAACTCGTTGGAGCTATTTGCGGTGAGTTTTGCTCTAGAACTTGGGTGGCTTTGCTCATCTATCCAGGCCCACTGCGCTCGGATGAATCTCACGAATATCGCGCGCATCGAAATGGAGACTCAGGAGTACCACGACCAGCTACTTCGTCTCTTGTCCGAGAATCCCGCTTTGACCAACTCGGATATGTCCTCCTCCTTGGTATGCGACAATTTCGTCCCGTACCGCTGAATCGACTCACGATCCCCGAAGACGACCAACTCCCAATCGATGATGACCACAAGGTCGGCCTTGTTTCGCAGGCCTTCTCTCAGGAGTGTTCTCAACTTCCCTTCATAGCTCCCTCTCCCTCAGCATGCTTCCGCCTCCTCCCCAAATCTTCCACGGTCGTGAGGAAGAGCTCGAGACCATTATGTCTACCCTGCGACAAACCGAGGCAGCCCGCATCGCCATCCTCGGCACTGGTGGCATGGGCAAAACCACGCTAGTCGCGTCGGTACTCAATCACCCCGACACCTCCTCTTTTTTCCCCGGAGACCAAATCTACTTCGTTCCGTGCCAAAGCGCCAGCACCGCCGAGGAACTTGTCGCCAATATCGCCTCGCATATCGGCATTGAGCGCAATAGTCGAATCAAGCGCATTCTGCAGTGTCTGGATTATGCAAAGGCGCTTTTGGTCCTTGACAACTTCGAGACACCTTGGGAGGCTCTCGAGGAGCGTGCAGGGGTCGAAAAGCTGCTGGGTCAATTGGCGGAGCTAAAGAAACTCGCCATAATAGTACGCCACCGCTTTCCTCTTGTCCGTACTTCCGCTAACGGCTCCCAGATAACAATGCGGGGCGCAGAACGACCTACCGGTATACAATGGACACGACCTTTTCTTCCTCCGCTTGCACCCATCTCAGACGATGCGGCGCTCAAGACGTTCCTCGATATCGCCGACGATCCGCAGGACGACAAGTCGAGCGTGTACGATCTTTTGGAATGCACCGGCAATCTTCCGCTGGCTATTACCCTCATTTCCAGCGCCGCTGCGGACGAGGGATGTGCAGCGACGCTTGCGCGTTGGCACGACACGAAGACGCTGGTCCTCTCGGATGGGTATGACAAGCGGTCGAGTCTGGACATCTCGATCAGCTTGTCTTTGACCAGTCCGAGGATGACGAACGAGGCGTTGGAGCTGTTGAGCTTGCTAGCGGTCCTTCCGGATGGCTTGGCTGATACCGAGCTCAGCCATGCCTTGGATCGGGTCATTCCTAACGTCCTCGGCGTCAAGGCAGTCCTCCTTCGAACGGCGTTGGCGTTCATCGGGGCCAGCGACAGACGACTCAGACTTCTCGTTCCCATCCGAGAATACATGGCGGCATCGTATCCCGCTCCCTCACAGCTCAAAAACGCCATCTGGGGATACCTGCAGAAGCTGCTCGAACTGTGGAACAACTTCGACAGTGTGCAACTCTCGCCGTTCGTGGTCTCGCAGATCACTGCGAATGCGCACAATCTCATCGATCTTACGATGGGTGAGATGGACTCGGAGGAGAATCGCGGGACAGAACGGGAGGTGGATGCGCTGAGGGCGGCGCTCTGGATCGACGAGTTTTTCCGGGTGTCGAACCACCAGACAACGGTACCATGGGCCAATTCAATGCGGGAACGTATTGGGCCATGGCACGACCATCCTATATACATTCCGTATCTGCATGGGGTAATGGAGGGCTCGCGGTATTCAATTGACGAGATGGAGGGGTTTATCGCTGAAGGAAACGAGTATTTCCTAGACAAGCCTGCTTTTGAAAAGGGTGAGTTTTGTCCCTACTCTCTGGATGCATGCATTGATTGACCGACCCATCCAGCGCGATGGTATGCGCGTATCGCAAACCATTATCAGCTGTACCGCAACGACCTGCGCAGAACAATCGAGTACAGACAACAGGCAGTCGACACCATCACCACCTTGCCGTACCCGACCACCCTTACCTGGCGTCATCTCACCGCTCTATCGCACGACCTCATGATGGCTGAGGATGCTCAAAAAGCCCATGGAGCTGCTCAGAGAGCGTATGAATACGCCCTACAGATGTCGCCCATCCAAGGCCCCAACAACAACGCACCGTTGGCAGTCACTTTGTCTGTCCTTGGCCGAAGTACCCTGGGGCTTGGCGACATCGCCCGCGCGGCCCGCTATCTCGAGAAGTCGCTTGCCTTTTTCGTGGGTAGCCAGCTGGAGGGGATGCAGCCGCACATCAAGGCACAAAGCATTCTGTCGGTCCTGCACTCGCTCAAGACCGAGTACGTCGAGGCGCGTCTGATATTGAAGAACAGCGTGCCGCCGCTTGACCCTCGTCACCCGCCGACGCTGTCGCAGATCTTCACGGACATGAACGTCGCACTGATCGATATCGACCTCGCGGAGGACTCGGAGGGCATTGCTCGGAGGGTCGACGAGATGAGGGTGTATCTCACGACGACCCAAGTCGCGCCGATTGGATTCATCTTCCTCGACATGATTCTCGGGGAATTGAAGCTGTATCAAGGCGACCTGCTTCAGGCTGCGCGGCTCTTGCAGACGTCGTTCTTCAAGCTTGACGGAACCTCGAATGAGAGCTCCGTTGCTTGCGCACAGCGATTGGCTGACTGCGATTGTCGTCTGGGCAGCCTCGACTCCTCGTTCCGCTGGTCTGTGGTCCTGTTGGCGTTTGCTTCCCGGATTCGGGATAACCTGGGCAAGATACACGCGCTGCGGTGTTTGGGGAAGGTCTTTCTCGCCGAGGGCGAGTCCGATGACGCGCGGGTGTTGCTTGAGTTGGCGTTGGAGGATTTGACAGTCATGGACGTTCACCGGTGGCGCGCGGATTGTATGGTGAAGCTCGCCCAAATACAGAAGCATGGTGGTGATGAGGACGGGGAGGCACGATTGCTCAGGCAGGCGATACCGCTGTTTGAACGGTCTGGTCAGAAGAAGGATGTGGCGATGGTGGAAGCTCTACTTCGGTAGCTACGACGAATTTGCCTAAACACAACTTAGTGTACAACTCCGTTACCGATCGCCTCATTAGCATAACCAGAATAAGCCAATAAATGTTATTCAAGACCATGCCTCCGGTATGGACAAACAACAGCATCGAGTTCTCCCAGACTTCGTTAACGGACACTTGGTTACTATCTTCGTACTCGTCTGCAGGGCACAAATAATACGCTAGTAATTGTCAGCACCGACGGCTCTTTCGTTTGATCGTTCTAGACAATCCACCCACGTCCTACAAGACAGCACCATGGCTTGTAGTCCGAAAACAGCTCAGTGAGTTCTAGGCCCCTCCAACGCAATCAAAATTTGCACCCGGTGGCGACCGCGGGCATAATTCACATTCTGGCTGGCCTCCATCGGAGGTAAAGTCTCCGCCAGCGCCCGTAAGCCGCGAAGCAACCTCTTGCCACTGGAGCGGAATGGCAGAATCTCCGCCTTCCGGTCCGCCACAACCGCTCTCTCGTTCTCATCATGCGACACCGCCCAGGGCGCCTTGACCATGTGGATCTGCACGTCGTCGCCGTCCCGATAGCGTTCAGCGTACTCGATCTGGTGCGCTTCGACGACCGGTCGGAGCTGGTTCCTCTCCGCCGGGTATTCGTGCACGGAGACACGGCAGATCCCGCTTGTGTAGTCGAAGAATACACAGGGAGTTCGGGAGCGAGCGGATGGCGGGTGCAGATACCTCAATATCTCGAGGGTGATGTACTCCTCGTGTAGTAGGTAGTCGTGGTTGAGAAGTGCGCGGAAGAAAGCCCGGTCTTGGGCGCTGCGCCCGAGGTTAGTGGCTAGAGAAAGGTTTCACAATGGTTGGGACTAGAGGTAGACTCCGGACTCACCACTGCGATGCTCGTTGAGCTTGCTGCAATGAACCCTGTGTTGACCAGCAACGTAGTCCGCCTTCTGGCAGGTCTGGTCGCAATAATATGCGGAGTAACATCCAGTACAGCGTTTGAGCTTCTTCTTTTCGGAGACTTTGGCGCACTGAAACGAGGTAAGCTGACATACCAGCTTCGGGCTGCGTATAACGTCACCTTGAGGTTATCGCATACACGATATGGGGTCAATTCGCCTTTTCTGTAGCTGGCGAGGATCCGCAGACGCTCGTTGACAAGCGCGACAAACTCCCGCCAGAGCTTGAGAATCGGCTCGGGAAAGTGGACAGCAGGATCAAGGTGGCGAATTTCATGCAAGGAACGCTCAAGCTGGACGAGAACCGAGTGATACATCGTCAGCCGTAGGAAATCCGTTCCAAAGAATGAGTTGAGAAGGTCCGTGACGTCGACAGCCTCGGAGGGATTGACGGCACATGCGAATAATGCAGGAAGCAGCCCGGCACGGAGAGATTGGACAAATGGGCCTTGGGGATACATCTCCACGAAGCAAAACCGCATCAAGCTGAGTGGGATGTTAATGATATCCGGCTCGCGGGGGCTGATTGAAAATGCACGGAGGGCTGTCGTGAGGCCAGTGGTTATGCCGCCTTCGACGAGAGCCTCGCGAAATTTCGGGCGAGTGCGTGAATTCCGGTCAATAAATGCCAAGACGCCCCAGATCGATGAGGCTGTATCCCTCGCAGGATCGTCCACATCGACATCCCACTGAGGGAGAACCCAGCGGAAATGAGCAACTACAAGCGATGCAAGATGCTCATAGGATCCTCCTGCGCCCGCAAGAATCTCATCAAGCAGATGAGGGTTACTCGCTCCGTCCTTGAGCTCGTCATCCTCGAGCAATATCTCGGAGATCTTGGTGAGGGCACTGGGTGATCTAATGGCCACAAAATATGCCCACGCCTTTGCCACACTGCAACGCAGCCCGGGCGTAGGTGAGATGCGAGCGGCCACTTTGAGAGCACCGTCCGTCCGAAACGAGAGGAAGGCGAGGTAGACATCCGTGCAGGCATGATAGTACCTGGAGTGGTTTTGCAGCAGGTCGCAAAACGGCTCGAGGGACTCGATCCACGCCCAGATACGAGGCCATAGATCGTAAAATGCCTCTGTGACGAGAGCCCGACGATTGGCAAGCTCCGCGACAAAGCCCATAGCGGAGAGAACGCGGTGGACAATCTCTTGTCGTGTGGGCATGTCGGAATCTGAGAGCACAGCAATGTCGGCTGTCTCGAGATGAACATAGAAGATCGGGGCCATGAGAGGCAAATGTCGCTCTGGAAGTCGATCGACGAGAGCCCCGAGTTCGCTTCGGTCGTCTTCGTTGCCACGGAGAGCTGCGAGCGCGAGTGCCTATCAAGAAAGTGAGAATTGGATGACGGAAAGGATTTCCGCCTACCCGTTCGCGAGGAGGGAGTCTGTTCACATTCGAAAGACGCAAAGATGAGTGCATGAAGAGAAATGGGGTCCGGATCACATTCGGTACACTGCCACACGAGCTGCCCAAAACTGGTCGTTGACAGCCTTCTCTTCTCTCTCTCTCATCGTAATGCGAGGTCGCCCTAGCAAAGCTTTGCTCGCTGGAGCCGAATTCTTTGGCTACGCTCTGGGCGCGATCCTCTGCGCTCCGGTCACTCTATGTGCATATTGCTGCTTTACCTGGCTTATACCCGGAAAATGCGCCACTCGCCCACCTCCACCGCCGCTCCCTCCCAAGTCGTTGCCCACCAAGCGGATAGACATACACTCCCGCCCACAAGTCACACAGCCGAAGAGATGTTCCTTCTTCCACAAACTACCTCTCGAGCTGCGGAGGTCTATCTACGAAGATGCACTCGGCGGGCGACAAGTCCGTGTATTCATCGAGGCCGGCAGGACACACAGGCGTCGTAGAATCCGCTCACGCGCGACACGAGACTTTCGAGAGAGTGATGTCCTCGAGAGAACAGTATACTGGCATAACCTCCCGCGGACCCAAGACTTTCCCATACCCATCGCCATGCTGCGTGTCTGTAGGCAACTCTACACGGAAGCGCATGCGCTCTTATTCGAGAGCAACTTTTTCCACGTCCTTCCCTACGAGCTCGATCTCATCGTGCGTTGTGGCCTCGGTGAATCCATCGCCCTGCCCGTCATACGCTCCCTGACGGTGCACTACTGGGACCACGCGCCGATCCCGCTGTGGACATTCTACTCAGCTCACTGGCATCGGAAGATGTTCGACCACATCGCAGCAATGCCCTCCCTCACCCATCTGTCATTCCAGTTCTTCGAGCTGGAGATCTGGGCAACCGATGATGGGCCCGAGGATCTGGGTCCGGATTGCGTACTCGACAGTTTCTGGGCCCGGAGGCTGCTCAGCATCCAGAACCCGAATTTGACGACATTCGAGATGAAATTCCTGTACCAGCATTCGAGCCATGCGCCTCCGTTGGAATATTCACAATGGAAGATGTTGGAGCAGAGAATAAGGAAGCTGGTGATCGTCTCAAGGGATGCAGACTGAATAGTTACTCCGCATCGCGCCAATTAATCTTACAACAAATTCCACATAAACTAACAAGGGAGTGCATAGAGATTTCATGGTTCTACTGCCAACAATCCCCGCTTCGAATTCTGCGCACCGGCTTTGGGAGCGATACACTGTGCCACCAGCGACGTATCGGTCCATGTGCTCCCCGTGTTGGTGGGAACCTCCGACAGCACGTAGCTCGGGTCGAAGTTGCCTGCAGCCCACCCGACGTACCCGAGGAACACTAGCGTTTCTACGTCAGGCCCGTGGAATAAAGGGAAAGAACAAAATACCATCGCTGTTCTGGGCCTGGTACGCAATCTGTTGACACATAAACTCGATGCACGACGCAGTGTTGCCGCCGCCGGTCTCGGTGTTGAATGCCTGGCGATTGTTCTGGCGGAGCCAAGTCGCAAGCGGGGACCAGGCGATGTCGATGTTGTTCGTCACGCATTCGCTGTGAGCAGTTAAGTTCAAGGTGAAGGTCCAAGGAAGGAAGGAAACGCACGCATTCGTCCCAGAGTTATCCGAATCAAGATACTTGTGCACATCAAAAATCAAGTTGGTTATGCTTCCGTCGGGGTTGACGACTTTGGCGAGGGCTGCGGCGCTCCCGTTGCTCACGAACGTCTGGGCGCTGGTCCAATTATTGCCTGGAGGGGGATTTATTATACTGGCGTGGTCCACAGCCTGAACAACGAGTTTACCTGGGAGGAGGATTATTTGCGTGGTAGCGCTAAAAAGCAGAGTTCCAGATCGGATATATGTAGACCTCGAGGAACGAACGCACCCAGCATTGCGGATGGCTGTCACCGCTGCCTGGACAGAGCCCGCCCAGAGGTTGATATCGGGGACGTCGTGGGGCTCGTTCATTCTGTTGATTTTTTGAAGTTAGTACTGATATCGCAGGACATGAAGGGGACATACACGCCAAATATAATCCTCGAGTTATCCTTATACTTGGTCGCAATCGTGCTCCACGTATCCGCAAACTGCGCGTTCGTCGGCCCGCCTTGCCCAATGATCGTACTATTCCACCTGGCATAGTTGTGAATATCGATGATGCAATACGTCGTCGCCGCGGTGCCCAAGCACGCTTGCACCAAGTCGTCGTATTCCGCGAGGTTTGCTTGAGAGACGGGTCCGAGGACGTTGTTGGTGAGGAATTGCCACCCGACGGGGAGCCGGAAGACGTTGAACCCGTCGTCGTTGACAAAGTGGTTCATTTGGCCTTGACCGTCGTGGCCTGTATTGGTGGTCAGTGGAAAGATCGAGGAAGGGCGATGCTCGCACCGAAGTATTTGAGGAGCGGCGGCCAGGCGGCGCTGGTAGTTGTTTTTTAATACTGAAATTCCCAATATGATGTCTACTTACCTGGCTGTGCAACTGCCATCGCTGTTGCAGCCAAAATCAAATCCAGAGATATTCACGCCGCTGCAAGTAACTTATCAGCTCACTCGAACAAAAAAAAAGGGATTCACGAACACAAATCGCAGCTTGCCCGTTCCTGGGGGAGGCGTGCTCGAGGAGCCTGGAGCAGAAGCGGTGGTCGTGGCCGAGGCCGTCGTTGTCGCGGTGCCGGGGATGCATTGTGAGAAGTCTGTTGTGCATGCAGTTGGAAGAGATCTCGGGGCTGAGAAATTGAAAGAGCTTACAATCATTCAAGACTGTGCAAACCGAGCCAGCTACACAAGTCGTTGCACCGGTAAATCCTATTCCTCCACCTATACAGATTTCGGTCAGTTGTGTATTCCCGCATTGGAAAGTAACGTTGATTGAAAGCCTACATTGCTGCCAAACGGCGGACTGCGCACGGACAGAGGAGAGCAGAATCGCGAGGGTGGCGAGGGCGAAGACGGAGGAGCGAGCCATTCAAGTTTGGGTTCCGATGACGACCATCGTCAGAAGTGGGTTGGTTTATATGCAATCTGGAAGCCCAAGTCACGATGTTGGAACCCGAGGTCTTTCCGCTTGGATGATTGCTGCCGCCGGATGGTGATGGTGGGCGGGTGAAGTTCGTCGGAAAGTCGGCCATGGGAGTAGTATCAGTGCTGCCGGTTGCGGAGCATTGTGTTGGATTTACCGCCTACGGAGTTACCCTCAAATCAGATCTGTGGTGGAAGCGGCAGAATTGATAGTCACAGTCACGATCCCTGTGACCTGACGCGATGACACGACTATGACACGTCGCTTGCACCGAGCCATATTACCGCTGCTCTTGGCTGCTTGAATTTCACGCCAGCGTAGAAAGGCTCCGATAGCAGCCGACCCTCCTGGTCGACGCGTGTCAACAGCTCCGTCGAATCTGGTCCTTGACTCCTTCAAGTTGGAGTCAAAACTGGATTCTGAATCTGAGCGGCGACTACAGTATCATCGATTGCGGAGAGACTGCACGAGCTCCAGTGCCGGGAGGAGCGGTGGCTGAACTTCAAGCCGACCTCCTGCCGCACGATTTCCGCTCCGTCGTCCACGACGATGATGTATCATATAGACGGCGACGTTTGCGTTGCTGCTGACCGCACCGGGCACAGGGAACCGGTGCTGCCATTGGGTGCGACGTGCATAAAATCCGTGAACCTTTCAACCCGCGAAGAAGATTGGCGCACGGTGTACCTCACCGAGGGGACAAAGAGTATTCTGTTCTTCCGTCGGGTTGTGGCGTCGGATCTGCTTGCAGTTGTCACCTAGTATGTGGCCCGCTCATTCTACTGTACGTTCTCCTTCGCTGACAATTTCTATGCAGTGGCATTTGCCCTGAAGATTCATCAATGTGCACCAGTGACATCGACCTCGTAGAGTTCTCTTCCGGGAACCCACATCCTCTTGCACGGTGTCCGTCAATTCATATTGACCGACTTGTGCTGGGCCGAAGGATCGATGCGAACCTCGAGATTGTCGGTGCAACACTCGGAGTTGGCGTAATACCCGACGACCAGCGGTGCGTCTTGCATCTGTGTAACTGGAAAACAAGTCAATTCCTCCCCGTGAGCTCGACAATTCTTTGGATCTTTCCTCTCTAACACAAACCGGCAGGGCAGCAAGCAAATCGAATCCGGAAGCCCCGTACATCCACTGCGTATCGAGGGAGTTGTTCGAGTATGATGATGTATGTCTCTCCAATGAGGGCATCATCGGGGTGAAGGTGTGTACTGTGTATCGCGGCTTAGTCCATGGTTGACATTATTGGCGCAGTTGAACGAACATTCATACCTTGAATCTCTGGAAATGCTGCATTTTGGTTGAATCGTGCTTGTTTCTCTATGAATGTGAGAAGCACTTTCCGACGGTGAAGAGACCAGTTTTGGTTTCGCTAGAAGAAGATAAAGATTTATCTCGCGATGTTGGCCATCGGTGATACACCCCATACTAAATTCTTTACCAGCTCGTGTAACGCGACATGCCATCCCGCGTGACCGCGACACATCAGGCCCGCGCGTGACCGCGTCTGACAGGGGCAGCCCAATACGGCTGACATATCTGCCCGAACGATGCCCGACGCTCGCCGACAGCGGCCGAGTGATGTCGCATTTAACCCTGAGACATACGGCCAATTCCTCCGTCCTCCCACAATGCCGCTCCACCGATTCTACGTTCCCAAAGGCCTCTACACCGCCGGCGACAAAGCCGCCATCGCCCACGCTATAACAGACATCTACGCCGTAGCCATGCCTCGGTTCTACGTCGCGGTGTTCTTCGTGGAGCTCGAGCCAGAGAATTTTTATTTCAGTGGCGAGCCGGCGGTGAACTTTATCCGTATCGATGTGGACCACCTGGCGCGTCAGTTTACTGAGTGAGTGCATGCAAATTTCATCACGGAGGACTGATTTCGTGGACAGCGAGGCGAGTAAGCCAAAGTTCATGGCGCGATATGAAAGGGCGTTGGAACCATTCACCAAGGCGCGCGGAATCGACTGGGAGATTCAGATAAAGGATAATTGCGACGTGAGTTAATTGACTGCATGGAATTTCGCATACTCACAGACGCAGCGCGCGCTATGGCATGAGAACGGCTTGTTACCGCCCCCAGCGAACTCGGTTGAGGAGTGGATTTGGAAGAAGGAGAATAGAGTGGTGGGTCCGGCGGAAATGAAGGCTCTCAAGGCGAAGCTATAGCAGATACCACAGAATCGAGCTCATCTTGACGCGTATAATCCACTAATTGGTCATTTTCTAACTGTGTTTGCGAAGAATTCTTAACTTGGCGCTCGAATCTTGATGGTATTACGCGATCATACAGCTTTGCTTCCTCCCACTTCACGCGGCGCACCAACAACTCGGAGCCGATGAATCCCCTCGACCTACCCACCGAGATTCTCCTCCAGATTGTGGAATCTCCATCCATCCCAGTCGAAAGCCTCCTCTCCCTCGTCTTCACTTGTCGAAGGCTGCACTTCATCGTTCAGCCGATCTACCTCCGACGCTCTGGATTCGACCAGGAAACGCGCAAGATGAACGCCAGGATGACTTTGGACAGAAAGGACAGTATATGGGTCCTGCAGACATCCTTATACCTCCCCCAAATCGACCACCTCGTCTGCTGGCTCCCCGCCGGACCGCCCCAGGGCCGTGTGTTTACCGATCCTCTGAAAGTGTCCCAAGTGACTTGCCATCTCCAGCGCCTCGCGAACTTCTTCAGACGCATGATAAACCCGCTGGTCTCCCTCACAGTCTTCATCGAGTGGGGACCGAGGACCCCATCACCGTGCGACTGTTTTCTCGCCGCCGACGATCAGAGTCTTCGGCTCTGGGTGTCCGCGCTCGAGGACTTCCTATACGGCGTACTAGCGAGCGGATGTCAATCGTTTGCTCTGCATGGCGGCTCATACCTCCTGAAAACATACGAGCCCGTTCCACGCAGATTGAAGGTCTTGAACCGAATCATCTCGGCAATCATGCCGCGGACCAACTTGAAGGGCTCGAACGGTGGGGAAACCCAATATTTCCATAGGAACAGAAGGCAAGGGCGGCAGCGTATCGAGGCAGCCTTCTCAAATGCTACTGGCAGCCGCCTGTCCTCTCTTGATCTTAGCTCGGCAATCCTCCTCATGCCACCGGGACTTTCGTGGACGCTGGCGGCTCTTCGAACGCTTGAAATCAAATCCCTTACACTGGACTTCTCCCTCCGATTTAATTTCCGCAAGGAAATCGTTCTGTGGGACAGGGTTATTCCTCTGCTTGCCGCTGCAGCGGAACCAAACTTGACTTCCCTCACATTGGTTGATCCCGAGGACATTCGTCAATTCGATGATGTTCTCCGGTGTATCGCGCTCTTTCCGAAACTGCGGCATTTGTGCATTGTGTCTCATGACGAGGAAAGGCTTCCGGATCCAACGCAGGCACTCCGTGTCGAGATGTCCCTCGAGCACCTCGAGACCTTGCGCGCTCCGCTGTCTGTCGTGCGGCATTTGCAGAGCTGCCGCCTAACCAATATTCAATCCATTCACGTTGTCTGGGTGAATACTTGGGGAACTACGTACCTGCCTTCCACCAAGAGGGTCGAGGTTGAGGTGAGAGAACTGCTCGATACACTGTCTACGCAAGGTGTGCACCCCCGAATGGGTGTTGTGGCCTGTGGAGCAGAGATCGGTGATGGTACGAGACCAGTCGGAGACGTCAACGCGTTGCAATGTGTTTCGTCTCTGGAGGTGGAACTTTACAGGCTTCATCCTGGCGAAGAGGTGGGCCTGGCTAAGTGGGTTGCGGCGTTTTCGAGAGCCGAGCGGATAGAGCTGCGTTTCGTTGGCGCTGATGAGGTGCCGACAATACCAAGAGTCCTACGGGAGATTCGCAGCAGAATTCCTACGCGTGATTGGAAGGAGGGGATTGTGGGATCCGGCGGATTACCGTGGAAAACGGTTTACTGCTAAATATCGTACATACAATGTCTGATCATCTCTGCTGATTTACTCAAGCACCCGGCTCTGGCGCTACCTTCATGAACGTCCCTGCGATTGGATTACCCAAGTCGACGGCCGCGGCGAAGGTACTGATGTTGAACAACGCGATGGAGGTCGTCGAATTGATCAATGTCTGGTGCGCAAAGGCTGCAGATTGGTGGAACAAGAGGAAGATATAGCTGGATGATTCCCAGTCAACATCCACTACATTCTTCAGAAAGCAAAGCTCCTGCTTACCGATGCGCATCCGACCCTGCCGGTGGCGTGGGCTGCAGGAACTCAGAGATCGCAGGAGTGGTGTTGACCAATAAGCCGGCGTGGTTAAAGAAGTTCCCTCCCAGGAAATGGCGAATTTGCGCCTCTGTGGGATCTTGCGGCGTTGGAGCGTCGGGATCTACCGTGGCGACAACGAAGGGCCCGTGTCCGACTTTCCCAGCAACGTGGAATATCGGAGGGCCGGCAGTGTCTGCGTCATAAGTTCGCAAATTTGTTCTCAAGCGTGTGCACTGTGAGCGTACCGTTTCGAGGAACATTTATCCCAGCGTGCAAGACGATCGGCTTGCCGGTGGCCTGGGGCAGAGACACCTCGAGTAACGCAGTGGGTTTGAAAGTAATGTCCAGGTCAGTCGGAATCTAGGTGCCAGTGAGATAGAACTCCCCGAACCCAAGGATATGCTCACATTCGCCTCTTGAAACGCCTTCTTCACTGTATGGATGGAGACGTCCTGGGCGAGAACGACAATGCCGAGTGCGATTTGAAGAATTACTGGGACAAGAATCATAGCGCTGTTGGTGATTTAGAGAGAGACGGGTGAGCTTTACAGATGCGGGAGCGGCTTATAACTCAGAGGGACGGTTATTTGGGGCATGAGAAGCGAAGAAAACCGAAGAAGGGAGTGAGAGTTTGTGACGCAGCAGCGTGCTAATGCTCCAGCTTGGTCTAAAACTGTCCGTGGTGGTGACTCGGAGGAAGCCACTCGGCAGAAGAAGGTCAAGAACGTCGCGCACGGAAGCAAAAGAGGTACTTGAGAATCTTTGATCGGCCAACTGTGAACTTGTCCTAGCTTGGCCAATGCAGCGATGCCACTTAAAGTCTTCGGGAGCAAGGAGAAAGGGTATGACTACCACGGTACGTACCTAGCTACCGTTTCGAAAATCTGCTGGGCTGCGGCGAGGTCTGTATCCTCTGCATTCGGGGTAGCTGCTTCCTCGCGTGCGTACAGGCTCGGGAGTAGTAGAGACAGAGGTTCACGAATAGTTGGATCGACATTGCTCCGAGTCGTTACGGATTGGTTACAGATTTGGATTGAACCAAGATGCAATTCAGCCGAAATGTAGAATCTCAAACGAAGTGAGGCAACGGACGGCGTTGGACTATCATCTCCTTAATAAGGTTCGACAAATGGCTGGAAAACACACCTTCACTCCGACGATATTGCTATTGGTGAGATGCACCGCCTCATAGTCGAAAGAGTTCCGTCGAGACAAGATGGACGTAAGGGAGCTGCGCGTCGAGCTGTGATGACTTGAAGACGGCGACGTCGGACTCCGAGTCAACGACACGAAGCGTGCAGTTCGCTTGAGTCTCCATTTTGGCATCCATCGCGGCTACACGCTGGATTACATGCGGATTGAAATCCAGGACGTGAATCGGTTCCTCCTCCAAGTTTATCCCGACGCTCACCAGACGCTGTCCCAGCGTCGAAAGCAAGCGCGCGTTGTTAATGACCTCCGCAGAGTATAGAAAACGCGTGATGTTCCGGCCCCAGTCGCTCCACGGGAGCTGTATGTGTGGGGTTGACCCGGTGGCATTCAAGTCGTGAATACAGTTCAAAAACCGGTTGAGTAAAGACAGGCGAGAAATGACCAGCTGGCAAGGATACGAGGAGTCGAGCTTGATGTTATCAATAAGAAAGGACACGACAATGAGAGCGTCGGTGGAGTTTGGGTAGAATCGCGAGTGCGTGTACGGGCGCGTGGACTCTGATCTGGGTGTGGGCTGTCTGAAGAACGTGAGCGACTCAAAGTCGACCGTGTAGCCGTCGTCCAGGAGCTCTGGGAGCAATAATTCCACAACAATGACCAACTGTTTAGGACTTGCAAAGAAGATCTTCAAAGCCCAAGGAGAATAGGATGGGACAATGATGGTATCATCCGCCAGAAAAGTGAAATCGCCACATATAACAGGCTGGGGTTCCTGCAAACTCATGAAGCCGAAAGTTTGGAGGTTGCTCACTCGCAGAAGTTCGCCAGTCCGCCATTGATAGAGATATAGCAGATCCAGCTCGGCAGTCTCGTCATAGCGAGTGCAGATAGCAAGAGTAGAGCCTACGATTGCGACACTGACTTGGAAACTGTCCGCACCGGCGGTAGTTCGGTGGAGATGGAGGGAGGGCCGAGCAGCGAGCGGATGCAGGTTCGTCGAGGAGAATTGGACGAGCTCGACATCGACAGACGCCATCCCCTGGTTAAGAACATCCGTAGACCTGAATAGTGTACATGAGTCACGAAAGAATTAGCATGTGCGAGTTTACCTTGTAACAACAGCGAGTAAATCGTTTTCAAGAACTGCCAGATTGAATCCAAGAATCGACTTCGAATCCGTGCAAGTGTAGACCTGATGCCATTGTGCATCGCCGGGACTTGAAAGTCGGATATAATTCAAGCACTTCGCGTCGATCCCAAGGTGGGAGTCAGCCTCCACGAGGATATCGCCCTCTTGAGTGTAGAATGCGGCAGTGGGATGTGAGGGCAGTATCGAGTGGGCCCGGGCGCGAAGCGGGGGTGAAGGACGACCACCGTTTCTCTCGACATTTATTTATAAGCTTGTCCATAAGTGGCCGAGGATGTGCGCAGCGGGATTAGCCTCGACGTCGGCGCGTTCTTGTTCAGCGCGAAAACGAATTTCCACCGACGCTAAGATGATGGCAGTGATCATGAGGCGGCCATTGCGGAGCCGGAGAAGGTTTCGAATATCGCAGAGTGGGAGGTACAGCAGAGATGCGAGCAAGAGCTCGGAGGGAAGGTCCAGGAGCTGCAGCTTTTGGGACATGGCCGTTGGAGACAAAGATTCGATGTCAGTCACACCGCGTCTGGTCTTTGACCTTTTCTTCGATACGGACCCCCGCCGCCCATTGCAAATCTACGATGCATTTTTTGCGCCCAAACCCCATATTGCAGTCGTCTTTCAAGAGCAAATGACAGGACGATGATATCTAGATTACACTCTTCCTCCCCAGACATACTAGCTCTGAGCCCGTACTTTGAAGCCTTTTCCGGAATGTGGCTGGTATAATAACATGAGTACTGTAAACACACACACTTGCAAATAATCTAACGCATAAAGTCCGGTTCCTCAATAAATATCGGATCCACTGCCGTCCACCCTTCCTTCTCCTTCTCCTTGCCATTCTTGACACTCCCGCCGGCCTGGACCGACTTCCACACGACCTCCCGCTCAGCCCAATACTCCATCGCCCCATCCGGCAACCTTGCAGGCGACCACACCCGCTCGCCCGTGTCACCATCCGTCTCGGCAGAAAACCACCGTGGCCGATGTGGCGGGACTTCACCCGCCTCCCGCAGCTTCCTCGTCGCCCTCTGCAACTCCTCCTGGTCGTTCTTCAGCCCATTGGCAATCTCGTACTTGCCCATCTCAAACGCCCGCTGGTCAGGCCGCAGCCGACAGTCTGTCGGGCACAGGTACGGCTTGAGTGTGTCTCTCGGGCAGTCGTTGAGGGTGATGGCAAACGGAGTCAAGTTAAACGGCGACCCGACGGGCTTGTCCGAGTTTCGCCAGAGGAGGATGTACTCGGGTGTGGACGACGGCGAGTTGATTTGCCCACCCACAGTCAAGTCGGGATTCAGCACGCCACTGCCCGCTCCGACTTGTCGAGCAATGAGCTGCGAATTCCATCGGCCAGCAATCTCGTACGTCACTCGCCCCCGCGCATCCTTCACATGCCCAGAAATCTCGTACGCGTCCTTGCCTCGCCAGCCACGCGGCTTGAATGTGAGCACGCAAGTATCTTTGGTGCGATGGTTGGTGATCTACGCCAAGTCATTCAGCGACCCAAAAAGCCAACGAAGCCAACGACATACAATCATGTCCCCATAATGGTCAATCGTCGGTGCCCCAAGGATGAACCCAGACACATTCGTGGTGACCTTCTTCCACGAAAAATGCTCCCGGACCTTGTTCTCGAACGGCGCTTGCGCTTTTGGGTACGATGGCGCAAACTCGTTGGGAAGCAGTAGCTCCGCATGTGCCATGCCCGTCGGCCGAATCTCAAACGACTTGCCCATAAACTTGTTTTGAGCATCGACCTCGCCAAAGTACCTCCAGTACGGCGACTCGGCCATACAGGCAGATATCGGCGGGTGGTGGCTCACTTGCTCCGAAAGGTACCGATATTCCTTGTCGATGCGCACATACTCGAACGTCTCGCCCTGTACAACATGTTAGCGTCTTCGCGACTTCTAGACCGCCATGAAAAAACGCACCAGCATAGGATTGAAGGGCTTCGCGATCCGTCCAATCGTCGAAGAATAATTGGACATGGCGAATGCCGCAACAAACGCTATCCGTCGATGAGGGTCTCGTTCTTTCGCAGCCACATCCACTGGAAACCATCAGGACATAATGCACTACCCAAGCAAAAAAAACACGCACAACACTCGGAAAACTCCATATCCTCGGCCTACAACCAAATCAGCAACCCCTCAACAAAAAGGCAAACGCAAAACACGCACCATACGCTGGAGCATGCTCGTCGGCTCATTAAAGAACACGGGAAAGCTAATCTTGGTCAAGTCCTTTCCAATACTATGCTTGAGCACGCTCCACAGGCTCGTACTCGGCCGCTCGTTCGTCAACAGCAGCCGCTCCCTCAACCGCGCGTATCCCTCGTACGGCTGTACGTTGAGCGTCTTGGGCAGCGCCGTCTCCACATGCGCTGGACTCTTGAGTGCATCGGCGACGACCAGGTTAGGGATCGTATTCGATTCGATGGCGTCAAAGAACTCGTCCTCCTCGTCCGTGTCTATCATCGACTCGGTGTCCGTGTAGTTCATGTATCCGCGCTGGCCAAATGTCGAGGCCGTCGCCGTCGCTGGGGACAACGTTTCCAGGGTCGACGTCCGTACAGGCGGGACTCGTTGGGCAGCAACAGACGGTGGGGGGATAACAAGCGGCGCGGGTTCCTCCTTCTGGGCCACCGGCGAGTCCACAATCTGGTCATCATCCACCTCCCGTACCGCCGTCGTGGCCAACATGCTCATCCGTTTCTGCCTCGCCTTGAGCGTCCCGCCCGTCGACGCACCCGCCAACGCCGCCTGCACCTCGTTCGCATCAAAGAACCGACTCCCCCGCTTCCGACTCCTCAACCGTAGCTCTTGCTCAAGCGTCTCCGCCTCCCGGACCGAGCTCGCTAGACTGCGTTCCCAGGCAGTCGCCTTCGCCCGTTCCCGGATCAGCTTCTTCCGCCACCAGGCGTCTCGTTCCTTTGCAATGGCCACAAACTCCGTCACCGTCGACAACGCGTCACGCAAAGCATCCTGGGCTCCCGTGTTCCCCCCAACGAGGCCGAGGGACAACTCCAGCTGTGCCGTCGCGCTGTTCCCCAGCAGCTCGAAAGTCGCCTCATGGGGCGCTCCAAATCCACGCTTCCCGTTTATCGAAGCATGGGCAGACGAATCGGGGTCTTCATCATCGTCAAACTCCTCCTCTGCGTCCGCATCCCTCTCCGCGTCAGAGTCGCCCTGTTTGGGGCTCCCTTCGCCACTAGTGCGCCCACCATGGTCGCTTGCAGCCTCGCTTGTATTCACGCGCGTGCCGGCAGAGGACAAGCTCTGGCCTGTTCCGCTGCGTCGCAGTACGCTGACCACTCGAGACCGGCCTCCTGCACTGCTCCCGCTCATAATGCTTGCGCCACTTCCCGCAAGACCACTCGCTGTTGACGCCCGGCCGTCTCCGCCATCAGTGTCGTCTCCCTCGCGTGCCTTTGCCCAGGCAACGCTCGCTGCAACGGCGGAGACCCACCGGCCAGCCTCGACGGGATGATTGGCCTTGAGATACCTAGGAAACGATCAGCATGAGTAACAAGCGGTAGAGAGGTCGGGACTGACCATTTCTCCCCGCCTTTGCCCGCCCCAGAGTGTATCTCAAATCGCAGTCTATCAGTACCCGATGGTGGCTTGAGGATGCAGTTGCCGACAGCAATGGATCCACGGCTCGCGAACATCTCATCTTCTTGATGTCGGTAGTCTGCAGAGGGCTTAGTTCGGGGCTGCTTAGTGATTCTCAAAACCTACAGCTCAAAACGCCGTTCTCTAGCACAAACCACCGCGTGTTGTAGCCCTTGGCGACGTTCGTATATTTGTTGAGAAAACCGCGCATCGACGGTGCGTGGACTGGGGCGGGTTGTTGCTCACTGCGCATTAGGGTGGCATCTTGGTTAGTCACTGTCAAATGTGCGTCATTACAAGAGAGATATCGACGAAAAATGGACACGCACGTTGCCTCAGGAACGCTTTCACATCGCCGTTCCCCTTCCCGCCCTTTGGACCACTGCGTCCATCCCCGCTCGTTTCCTCACCCGGTAGCTTACCGCGTCGGTCGCGAACAAATCTACTCGGGGTCAGTGGAGACTCTTGCATGAATAAACGAGCACGCACACGTCCGCCCCTGCTCGAACTGCCAACTCGAGTAGACGGAGGTCTCGGCGGCGGGCAGCTTCGTGTAACTATGCACGTAATCAGCTTTGTCAATGACAATTGAATAGGCATCGTACTAATGTCCGTCCACTGGCGTCGTCGATATAAGATAGGTCCAGCTGGGCCGCGCGAGGCGAAGACAGGATGGTTATCAGAGCAGGAGGCACTCCTTGGGGGTTTGGGCTGGCTGCAGGAGATCCGGAAGGCATCGGCGAGAGGATATATGACCTCAGAAGGCTGCGATATGAGGCGTTGAGGAAGGTCCGAGAGTCTGAGCGTTGTTTAGATTGGTGTGGTCTGTGTGAGGGACGACAACGCACCGTCGAATACACGCAGAACGTCTTTCCCGCGAGCAACGTCCCGAGCTGTGCGCCCGTCGCGGTCTTGCAGAGTATCGTCGACACCTTCTTGCTCAAGCAGTCGGTCAACCACATCGACCCGTCCAAGGGAGGCGGCTAGATGCAGGGCGGTAGTTCCGGAGCCAGGAGGGTGGACGCCATTGGGCGATATTGCTCGGTGCGAGAGTAGTAGCGTCACCGTTTCCGCTGTATTCGATGAGCAGAGGAGACTAGCAAAAACGACAAGGGACGCACAAGATGCACATCGGATGGCGAGATGGAGCGCTGCCGCTCCAGTGTCGAGGCTACTCGGGCCGTTCTCGTTGTGGCCAGGCGCAGCGCGCTGGTCTGCAGATTTCCGCTTCTCCTTGCCGATTTCCGCGAGAAAGGGATGGATGAGAGCGGGATCGCCTATTAGCACGTCGTCATCAGCTACGATAGCCAGCCTCCGAGGACCATACTGACCAGTTCGAAGGGCGTTGAGGAGTTTTACTTGGTAAAGAGGCTCGGCGGGGGCTATATGGCCCACGATGAGACTCAGAAGCAAAAAAAGCTGCTAAGGAAGTACGTACTGGATTCGGGAGTATGAAGAGAGGAGGCGGGTGTGGTCGTTTTCCTCATGGACGACGAAGTAGAGGCCGCCATGGCAGGTAGACTCGCAGTTGAAGTTGTTGTCGACGTGGCAGTCGGCGCCGCTGGGGTGACAAAACTCCCGCTGGGGATGATGGGCTAAGGATAGCGGGGTCACAGCCACCACTGCCTCGACTTGACGTCGAAAGCCACTCAGTATCGAACTCGTCTCTTCATTCGCTGGCTGTCAGCTCCACCCTCCATTCAGCTCCAAGCAACCATCCAAATTCACTGGCTCTGCAACGCTTGCCTATTTTTGCGCACCGGACACGAATTTAGAACAACCTCGCATTATCCATCGCTTCTCATGCCGTCCTCCGAGTTATAAGCACACCAGCGCTGGATCTGAATCTAACCTGTGTCTCTGAATCAGGAATCTTCTCGGTATAACCCCGGCCCTCGTTAAGGACGTCGCGCGGGATGCCGAGTTAAAATATCACTTTCGTCAGATATCGACTCGCCCTACATCACTTGCACACCACGCATTACTCGAGTTGTCCTTCCGCAAACCACTGGCAAGCTGATTGTCTTGCCCGCTGGCATAAACATTCCTCGAAACGGTGCCCTCCGACTCAATGCTATGCTTAACACACGTACCCTACGATGGCTTTCACACCTCCTTCTCGAGCTTCGGTGCCATCTTCTCTCGAGTTGCTGCAAATGCTAGTGGCCATTCAAAGTCGAACTATCCATTCATGAAACCTCTCTCGACTCCGACATCCACATACGTCAGCTTCTCCCTTCACGCGATTGTTACAAACTCTTGAAGCCTCGAACAACAGCGGCGAAGGGGGCACCAACCCAACTTCTCGAGGTAGCCCCGGCCATAGGCGGACGGCTAATAACGCGTTTCACAGGACCATTGAGCGCCGCATATTACTTGTGATGCAGACGTCGACCAGAGCAAGCAATTGTCGAGGTCTGTTGTTCGCCACGTGAGTTACCTACTCCGGAAGGCTCGAATGGCTCACCGAATCCCATGTAACACTCTGCTTGCGCTCCTAAAAGATCGGCGAGTCTTCGCAGAATGAGGTATAACTTACGAGAAGATATCGGATGGAATTGCGGGTCCGCCAGAAGCTTGGCGCTCCAAGCTTCCAACTTCTCCGAGGCCGCCCGGGCCGCCAGCTGCTGCAAAAACAAGCATGGTTTTCAGCGAGAACCGTGCGCCCCGGGGCATTTGTTCCGAACACCACACACTCGTCCAACAAGTCCCAGCTCACCAAAGAAGCAAAATACGCTGCTATTTTCCCGGCAAGACGTACCAGCTCTTTAATCCAAAGCTTCCTTTTCGTCAGGAGCAAGTCCACTCTGTCATTAAAGGCTTGCCACTCGACCTCCCAGAGCAACACGTCGATGATTCCATGTCCTTTGCGATCTCTCCAGCCACTACCATCATCCCTTGTTCCGACTCGGACGACCTGGGAGTTCCCCTGGTCTGACTGCTATCTTTCGCCGTTCCTCTCTGCTACCACGCCGAGACAACCTCTCAATCTCAACTCGGCCGAACTCGCGCGCTTTCGGACTTTTGCGGCGCAAGATCGCGCCACACGTCTCTACCGCCCGAACGTCGTCACCGAGGACCTTACGGAGGACGGTTCAGATGAATTGACCGTTGCAACCGGGAGCAGCGATAACGACTCGACTCTGCCAGCGTTCTGAATGACGAGCCTCGCATGAATCATGATGGAAATCTTCTGCGACATGTTTGCCCCCAACCATACGCTCGTCACAGTGCGCTTCACACACGACCTTTCCCAGGTCTAAACAGTCGAGAATCCCTGTGGTTTACCGTTTCTTTCAAGAAGTCGAACAGCTCGTGAAGTATTTTCGTCTTTTATACCCTTACACACTGGCACCTGTTGCAATACTGACGATCTTCATAGGAAGCAGACGGATCTCCAGGTTCTTGTCGTCCACAAAGCGCCGACTCGGACAATGCGACGAATGTTCCTTCTTTCAGTAGTTTAATCGCGCAGATGATTCAAACGATCCACTCCTTTATACGATTTCCCTCTACAGTATGTCATGTCGTTTTCATTTGCTGTTCCTCTGAATCTTGGACTTCGCGTTTGATTAGATTGCATCTGTTTGCTCGCCGCGTGATCACGTCGCGTCAGTTTATGCTGTTTCTATTTGCCTACTGTAGCCTGTGCTCAGCTGAGGCTCAAGCGCTCAAGCTCACCGCGGCACATGCTCTATTGAATTGTAGTGGGCTTCCGAGTCGTCGATAACGACGATCAACGCTGATCAACCATCATTCATTCCCTCTTGCCTTTCGCGTCTTCCGACTCTTCCTCTCCGGGCTTGTTCCTTCGTTTCTTTCTGCGATGGTGTCGTTCCGGAACGCACTCTTTGTTCTCCAACTTGTCTGTGGCGCCTTCGTTGTCTCTGCTGCGTCGCAGAGCGCATCTCCCACAGAGTCCGGAGTGGTCCTCCCGAGCAGTACGGCGGGGCTGGATCCCTGCATGGAATCCTGCTTTGAGGTAGCGGCGACTTCAAACAGTTGTGCACTGTGAGTGTCTTCATGGCTCCCTAATACCCGGCTAACACTCGCTCCGATAGAGACGACGTCCACTGCGCGTGTGCATCTGCACAACTTCAAGCCGACTTGACGCAATGTCTCGATGCGCGATGTGATGCCTTTGCGGCTCCCCAAGCCCAAGGACTGCTCATACAACTGTGTAACAAAGGTCCGTTCTCTGTTCTTAAAGTCGGATGCTCCGACAACTGACACGCATTCGACAGTCGCCGTCGTTGCGACGGGATCTGCTACGCCCAACCACCTATCGCTTCCTGCGACTGTAGCTGCTGCAGCACCGACATCCACGGCGACAGGCAACGGCCTCCCCGCTGTCCCGACAAATGGTGCACCAGGTGGTGTCGTCTGGAGTGCTTTCCGCAATACAGTCTTCGTTTCTGGTGCATTTTTGGGCGCGATAGTCTTCAATTGGATGTAGTTTTGCTGTACTGTGCTCCGTTGCCCTTCGAGAGAATTGTGCACATGTAGACTCGTGGAATTTCCTTTTTCGGCTCTCGGCGTTGATGCAGATTGCTCCTGACCAACACATTTGGTTGCCCAGGCAGCGCCTATCAGTCGCACGGTGTTGAGCTCACTCGGCTATGGCCTACAGAGATTCTCTCTCTTGCTCTTTTCTCCCGTCTTCGCCCAGTGGGCCTTCAGTGCTGACTGACATATGGCGCGTCCCGTGTTTGGTTTGGTCTTTTCTCTGTGTCTTGTAGTCTCCGGACGCGCGGCGAACGACTGGTGAGTCACTTCCGCCCTTCCGGAGACCTAGTTAACGAAATGAAGGTCGACGCCGTGCTTCAACGGCGACTGCTCGTATGACATTCCCTCCTCCGAATCTTCAGCTGTATCCGGGACCTTACGAGTCGTACGTCGCGCTCGTCAACCTCTGACTGCTCTTTCCTCATCTTCTCCGCAGTGGGGTGCATCCGACGCCATTTCGGATATCAGCTCAGCGGCAGGATGGACGATTCTCGACTGCGAAAAGGGCACGATGGCCCAGGACATCCGACTCGTGTGTAGCGACTCTGGAGGCTGTCCGCATCTTGCGCAGACGACGGGGACTGCGGTTGGGAAGCTTGTTAGGCTGCCGGAAAGCGTGCGTTGCCTCGACCCTTCTCGTTTATCTCGCGAGGCTAATCCTCTGTCCCAGTGTGGACAAAGCGCCTTCGCGCGGGTGACCAAAGACTGGGTGCACCAAGACCAGACACTGCCTCCAGCGCTTGCGAGCGAGCTCCGGAAGCGTTCGGGCGATGGGAGTCTCCCACAGGTCAAAGGGCTTAGTATCGATACGGATTTCAATAACGTCGAGCATTCTTCGTGCGTCGTTGTGGCTTTCTCTATCTCTTTGCCCGCTGAGACGTTTTGTAGCGCCGGCCCAGTGAACTTTGCCATCCATGCGCTGACGCAGTCAGTACCGCCTATCGCGTCGACTGATATACGTCGGAGTCGGACCCGTCGTGCGCCAGAACCAGAGTCCGCGGATGGCGTGCAGGATCGCTCGGTTATATCAGTGCTGCAGCAAGCATATAACGGTCAGTCAACCTCGTCTGCGGAGAACTCATTCATGCTCACGTTTCGCTCCTAGAATTCAATTCCTTCAATGAAGTGCGCTTTTGTCCTTCCTAACAACCAAGAAGCTAACATCCTCCCCAGTCGACGATGCAGAAGCTCAAGGAGGTCAACTTCAAGAAGACGTTCCCGCTCTTTAGCGAAAAGATCTCCTGTCCTGCTGTCGGCAAGATCCCTGCTTTCGCGGCGTCCGTGTCAGGCTCAGTGGATGCATGCATTGTGGCGAATGTGACGCTGACAGCGTCAGCCGTGGGCACCCTCGTAAGCACTTCTCCCTCTTCTTTCTATGTGGCTCAAGGTCATATCGTAGCTGCCTGCGAACTTCACAAAGTTTGGCCTGGTGGTCGGTAAGTAGCTTGAACTATAGACGACCTTCGCTTACCCGCTTTGCTAGGCCTCGATGCCAATCTGGAGGGAACACTCAAGCTCTCCGGGTCTGCGTCAGCGACCGTCGACTCGGGCTTAATCGATCTATTCACCCTAGGAATTCCCGGGCTCGACTTTCCCGGGATCCTCACCATCGGACCCTCCTTCAAAGTCCAAGGACAAGTCACCGGCACACTGGATGTCGGCGTCGACTTGAGTGTGGACCTGTCCTACTGCATCAGCGGCGCCAAGCTGTTCTATCCACCCTCCGCCTTCAACACCAACTCGGGCAAGTTCACCCCAAACAACTCCCGTATGCTCTCCTTCTTCCCGCCTCCTTCACTTGCTAACGCCGGCCTACCAGCTCTGAACTTCTCCGTCACCCCAGACGTCTCCTCCAACGCCAAGATCGAGGCACACATCATCCCGGGGCTCGACTTCGGTATCACCGCTATCAACGGCCTTGCCAGCGCGAACGTCTTTGTGGATGTGGATACGAGCTCGACACTGGCGCTATCGCTGGATGGCGATGCCAACGTCAGCGGCGGATCGAGCAGCTCCACCTCAGGGCTGGACGTAACAAACAAGTCCGCCGAGCTGGACGGTTGTGTGGATATCGGCGCGGGGCTGTCGATTAACGCGGGCTCCCAGGGCGACCTGTTTGACCTGTTCGAGTTTGCGCCCCAGGTGAATTTGTTTACGAAGAACTTCGACTTTTTCAAGGTGCGTTTCATGCTTCTGCCAGCAACGACGACGCTGATGGTTGTTAGAAATGCTTCGGTGCTCAGGCAAACACCACTTCGACGAAACGCGAGCTAGAGTTACAGCCAATGTCCTTGGCCGAGTTCCAGCACTACGAGGTGTCGAGAGGGGGAGAAGCGATACGCCGGCGCGATATGGAGAAACGCGCGTCGACACTGAGTTGCCCGACGTCGGGTAGCACCATCTCGCTTGTGTCGGTGGCGAATTCGATCATCGGTTCTTCGAGGTGCGTTTCCGTTTGTGGTTTGAGTTGAAGGATGGCTGGCTGACTTGCGCTGTAGCATTAAGCTGAAGGGCTGAGGCTAGGATCTGCAGAAGCGTCCGTGTATATACTTGTATTTCCCGGTGTATGAAATACTAATCTTTGGGTTTGGAAGATACATGGTGACGACTTTGCAGGTCCAAGAAGCAGAGCCGTGTGGTACGCTGAACGTGCTGTAATATTCATTCGCCTTGAGTTCACTCTGTCAACAAGCGGGGCCAATCACACTGAGAGTTCCCGAAACACGATCACATGCATTTAATTTGTTTGGACGAATATCCTCGTCCGAGTCGTCTACGTCGCGGCTTTAATGGCTGTAACCTCCTCCGCAGTCAACGCCCTATTCTCTTTCTTCCAGATCTTCTCTTCCTCCGAGCCAATTGGCGGCGGCGACAAGCCATTCTCGTGCCAAAGGTCTCTCTGTCAATGATATCGCTGTGTTAGCCACAAACGACAGTCCACTGGGAAGCACGTACGTCGCAGATATCCTTGACCTGAATCTCCCAATGCACCCCGCGTCCCTTGATCCACGGCTGCACCGTCGCCTCATACAGATCCATGAACCCCTTCTTCTCCGCTACCGGTGCGCTGTCCCATGCATTAGCTTCCAAGTTCGGCTCGAGGCATGAATTTCGCATCGACTTACTCCCCAAAGTTACGCGCAATATGCTCCACATCAACGCGCACAAAGTTCGTCGCCGGTTTGCCCCCGAAATAAAAGTCCTCTGCCTCTCGCTCGAGGAAGAACACGACGACGTAGAAGCGCGGGAGGCCGATGCTGGCGTAGATCTCTGTGATAGCGTGGGAGAGGGCTGCCTTGTCGGCGGCAGAGTAGAGCCCTTTCGGGACGATCCAGCGGTGGATAGGCATTCTTGTAGGTGTGTTGGTGGGAAGAAGGGGCTAGCGAACGCTCGCCCTATTTGTAGGTCGACAACATCAAAGATATCTCCCCTCTTCCGCCGATTGGTATACTATTCGTCAGCGGGGGCGACGTTCGGTTGCATTCAATGCATTGCTGCCAGGCACTCACAAACAATGGTTTCGGCATGCCCGAAGCCCGAGGTCAGCAATATCAGATGAAGACGTGTCGCTATCACTTTTAGTTGTTGGACATTCGAGTTCACGGATGTATCAATTCATTGCGATTTATTTTTGTGCAAAGCCACGACACAACGCTCGAAACCATATCAATTCAAGCTCGATATCCCGCTCCGCTTCAAATCTAGTCGTCGGATAAACATCAAACCCTTCAACTGATGAAGGAAAACTCACTTTTCGGGATATTGGGCCTCACTGCAGCCGGCCAGACCGTCTGGAAGGCATTTGGCTGCCCCAAATCGTTCAGGTTCCCGGGCTCAAGTGATCCCGCTGTAGAATGGAGATTAACCCAATTGCCCCTAAAAGAAGCGCGCCTCGTACCATCAGGTCCACAACACGGGCTGTTTGTGCCCCAGAACGGACCCGCGGCCCAGATAGCCCACCCGATGTATTCGTCGTTGGTGGCGAGATAGGTCAGCATATCATCGATAAACTGTTGCGGTTATTAGTGGAAGGATGATAAAAGACAACGAAAGATATACGTTGAAGCAGTTCTGGTTATCTCCTCCGCCGAATTCGCTCACGACGGCCCTTGAGCCGAGATTAGATATGCACACAACGAACAGAAGGTAAGCGCACTTGAGGTTGTTCTCGCGCAACCATGTCGTCAAATTGGCCAGATTCGCTGGACCCGGCTGCTCGCACGCGTCATGTTGTCCCGAAAAGTCGATGTCTACAATGCGTTTAGCCCGAGTCCTCGCTAGCAGAGTGGAAAGCGCTAACCGAGATACTACCATCCTAAGCTTTCTTGACAAAGGAGACTACACAGAAACGCACCTCGTGTACATCAATCGCCGTATTCTTCACTGGGTCCTATCAAGCAAATTAGCACTTCCGTTGAAAACCACAGAACATCCAACTTGCATGCATCTTGTTCAAAAATTCGCTGGACGGCGCATTTCCATTCGAGACCTGCGTCCAGGCATGTCCGCCGGTGAACCCGTTCCCCGGTGCGAGGATGAGCTGGAAGGCGCCTGCGAGGCGGATGCCGTCAATCGCGGCTTGGTTGTTCGCGAGGATGAGTTGTGTTGGCTGGCGGAGACATCAGCAAATGATAGCTTGCAAGGGAAAGCGACGAACCATATCGTGCGGCTCGTTGTTAATCCCGAAGATGACGCGCGGATTGAGGGCGAAGCGTCTAGCCAGTTCAAACCAGAACTCGCCAAACTGGAGGGTGGTGGCCGCAGTAGGGTCTGACGTGTTCCCAATAACCTGAAGGTAATTGCTTGTGAGGCGAAATCAAACAGAAGAGTGAGTACTGACGCTGCCGCTGAATGGCTGAGAGGAGGGATCACTTTGATAGGTTTGAGCGCAGTCAAGTAGACGAGATGAGAACGCACTTGTAGCGCATATAGTTGTGTGGGTCAATAAGCGCGTATGCTCCCTTCGTCAAGGTGATATAATTCACCGCGTCCGCGTATTCTTGGAAGTACTGTAACCGTATCGGCACAGCTGCTCATAGAATCTCAAAGCTCACCGTTTCGTTGAACCTAATACCCAACCCAAACTCGAGCGGGCACATCCGCTCCATGAGGAACGTCACCCGGAAGAGATTAATCTTCTCCTGGTCAACGAAGATATCCACGGTGCTCTTTTGCGGGTGAGCGAACGGTTCTTTGCAGAGCATGCACAAACACACCTTGTTGATGAATGCAAAGTCGACGTTGAAGCGGCCGGGCAAACCCTGTCCTTTGGCTCCGAAGACACCAAATTCGCCTCCGGACTGTGCCAATCCGTTTAGTCGCGAGCTCGAAATAGCGACGTCGCCATCATACGCACCTCATTCACCCCAACGTAGAGGAGCTTTGCCCACGATAGCGACAAGGAGGCAGCGAGGAAGAGGTTGGAGAGAAGCATTGGTGGGACGTGTAGTGAGTGAGTGTGGCCTGCTTTTATGTGGGAGTGAGACGACGAATTCTCTTCCGACGGGGGATCCTCGGGTCGTAAAAGGTTGCAGAGGCTTCGCCAGGGTTCACGCGACCGTCAGCGGAAGCAGTCAGTGGCGACTCGGTGAGCTTTGGCCCGGAGCCTATAGCGGGGATGGTCGTCGAGACTCGAGCGTTCATTCGTTGAGCCTGTTTGAACATCGAGCGGGTCTGTGATCAAGGGCCAATGCTGTGCACCTTTGGTTGTGCGTGTTGATCGCCGGCTTGCTTTCAACTCCCACATCTTGCCACGCAACAAGTCTTCGGACGGATTATATCCTCTCGAAAGGCCTATTTCAATCCTGGCTATACATATTCGCACTCTTTTTACTGATTCATATTCTGCCGTCGGCGTAATTCCTTGACGCGTTTTCAAGTTGTTACTAGCTGCGGAGGTCATTCATCGGTTAAAAGGCTAGCCTGTAACGGACCTACGACTCTTCGTCTCGGTCTCATCTCCTTCGCTCTGCTCCCTTTGCCTCTGTCTTCAAACCGCCAGGCCTCTGTCGTTCCCGCGTATTTCTCGTGCAAGATGAAGCTGATACCGCAGGTCCTCAACACGATGCTCGATAAAGGCATGAGCGCCGCTGTGCTCGTCAAAAAGTAAGTGAAATTCACTGCGCAGTTCAGCTTAATTGCACCTCTGAGGGCATATATCGCCTCGATTCGCTCGCAGACCTCCGAGTCCCGGACCTCGCTCATAAGTACCTCCGTCTCCGTCATGATCCATGACCAGCCATCATCGGTCTGTACATACTACTCATCGCAGAACTAACTATGCAGGTTTCGCTCTCAATCCTCCAACAGGCCATAAGATCGTCTGGCTGCAGTCCGGAGCACAGGACTATGAATTTCTCGCTTAGATCGCCAACGCTGCGGGTGGAACTGCACGGAAAAACGCGTTCAACCGACTCTTGAGTCAAATGTTGGCAGCTTTTATTTATTCCGATGACTTCTTCATCAACTTTTTCCTGACTTGTTACTTCTGTATTTATCTCGATGAGCCAGACTTTCTTTGAATTTACATCTTGCCGTCCGGTTTCCCATCATTCTAGACCCACCTTTTCTTGATGGAAACTTCCCAAACAGGAAGGTCACCTGTGACTCGTCTCTTTGGACGGAACCGGATCGCAGCGCGATGGCCAGCGCGCGCAATGCGTCCTCGTCGCCGTCCTCGTTCACGAAAACGGTCCCTCCAATGACTCCTCCGCACCAAAGCACCATTCCCCGACCGAATGTACGTATACGTCTTGGTCAATCAGCCTTCAATACACCTAACGGCAGAACGCATTTGCAGCCTTATCCTGCTGCACACACCTTGATGGTCGCTCCTCATCCGTCTTTGAGCACGCATTCACCGCGTGCCGAGTATACCTCAGTGCGTAAAACTTCGTACTGCAAACGTGGAATCTGATCGTGCCCACAGCTCCTGAGCGCTACCTCCAACACCCATAGTTTGCCACAATCTACTTTCACAACTGTGAGCATATAATGGCCCTTCAACGCCCCGAATCTCATCCAAGCGCAGCCTCCGCGACCCATACATTTCGGTGCTCCTAGTGAGATCCTAAAGGTACGCTCTTCCACTCTCGCCACTTGCCAATAACCTTGAAGCAGAACATGGCATCCGCTTCTACCCCAAAGCCTGCGTGGCTAAGCTCTCCGACTCAGTCATCGGATGGTAGGCAGGGCGTGAACGGGAAGAGCGGTCCACAAGTGCGTTATCTGGCTTGGTCTAGCCGAGGACTTGTGCTGACTCTTCGCCGCAGCGCACTCAGTCGATGCCCACGCTCACCTTTGGGGAGCCCGTTCTACTGCCTGGCAACCCGTCGGAGACATTTCTGCTCTCCAGCACATTCCGCTACGCATCCACTTCGCCGACGAGCGGGCAGGCAAGAGCGTCCAGCGTATTTGATCCGAACCGGTTGTCTACCCAAGGACCAATGTCCTCTCAGGCCAGACCTCGTATGCCAAAGACGCCCACCATCAAGCAAGCACATACGCACCCCGAGAATGCCAATCACTGGCAATTCGCTGAACCCACGCTTGTAGACGGAAACGCCGCTGACGAGACCAAAATTCCGGTGTGTCCTCTTTCACCAATGCAGCCCGGCATCGCTAATGTCGTTCTAGACGAGGAGTAGCCCAGATACGAGCAACAATCAATTCCAGGGCATCACAGTGCGTTCTCTCTTTTCCCGCTTCACCCGACTCACTTTGTATCATAGAACCTGTTCTCGCCTTCTCCAGAGCTCGTTCAGCCTCCACCTACTTCCCTTCCCCCAGCCCACGAGCTGTTCACGCCTTCGCCTTCGCCTTCGCCGCCTGCTGTATCCGATACCGCACACCTTTTCACTCCACCGCCTCCGCCTTCCCGACCCTCCCTCCCGTCTGCCAAACGCAAGCGAGTCCAGGATGGCGACAACGATGACGGGGAACAACACCAGCGGAATGTGGTCTTGTCCACGCAGGCAGCGGAACAAAGACCTCTGAAGCGCAGAAGACAGATCATGGCCTACGTCCTCATTCCCCAATCCTCTTACCCTGTCCGACGAGCCACAAAAACGATTCCGACAGAGAGCGCGGGCACTATCGTTCTCAAACCTCTTCCTCTCCGGCGAATCATCACAAAAACGATTCCTTCGAGTGTCCCGACAGAGAGCGCGAGCACTGTCTCCGTCGTCCCCAAACCTCTTCCACGGAAGTTCGACCGCAAAACGACGACGGACTCGCAGTGGCATCATCATCATGACGACCTGAGCGCTGCAATGAATAGCGCCTGGGGACACAACTCGAATCCGCGGAAGGCCGAGCGCAAAACGACGACGGACTCGCAGTCGCATCATCATCATGACGACCTGAGTGCTGCAATGAATAGCGCGTGGGCACACAACGAGCGGGAGCTTTCGAGCGCAGCCGCAGATCCGGAGGCCAAGAGAAAGGTGCTACCAAAGAAGAAGCAGAAGCGCGCGGATTCGGAAGGGTTTACGCGGAGAAGCGATAACAATGCAGAGGTTGCGGAGAGACCACCACACCTTGACGAGGGCGACAAACGGAGGAGAAAACGTACCAGTCGGGAGGAGGAGCCTTGGTCCTACAAGTCCAGGGCAGACGACAACGAAGAGGTTGCAGAGCGACCACAACAGGACGTAGACGAAAAACGGAGGAGAAAACGTTCGAGTCGGGACGAGAATATCCTGACCTACATCTCCCGGCCAGACGTCCTTCGCCGTTCTTGCCAGGCCAGGGGACTCTCCGCAGGCGCCACCCAAAATATCGTATACGCGTCGTCGCCGGCACGCTCGTTCTTCCCCCGCTCCAAAAGCCACCAAAACGAAGGCGATTGTGACATCTCTACGGGCGGGAGCTTCTGGCTCCCCGCAATCGTGCAAGAACGCGACAACGACACCGCGAAGACCGACTCGGACATTACGCCAAGCTCGCGGACGCAACAACAGACCCAAAGTCTCGGTTCGACTTCCTCACACACTCCCAGTTCATCGTCGCCTCTCCTCGCGGTTCCGTCTCCTCCAATCCAATCCAATTCCCAGCCTGTTGCCGGTGATGCCCTTGCCACTGCGCTTTCTCCACATGCCTCGTCCCTCGACATCTGGCCACACCCGCTGACGACGGAATCACCAATGCACATGTCGGAGAAGGCCCGAGGAAAGCAGAAGGCTGTCGATATGGCGCCCAGCCCGATTGCCGCTGCCGCTGCTTCGACGTCATGGGATAATACATCAATGGGACCTTTTATGTCTCGCAGCCGCCCTTCTATCTTCAATGAGCTAGACCCTGCCGCTTGGATGTTCGCTGAGGAAGAACTTCCGGAGCTGCCACAGGGGTTGACCGCGTACCATCCACTGGAAAATCCTCTACATGTGCACGATTCGGCTTACGGGGACGGGACCGTGAACCCTCAGCAGCTTGGCGGTGGTGAACCCGACTCTGAGCACGAGCACGAGCACTATTCCGGTGAACTGCAGGACGATTCCGGCGAAATGCAGGACGATTTCATGGCGGCCAGCGACTCGGACGAATCGTCTGCGGACGACAAGTCGCGTCCTTCTGGACGGCGTCGTGCGAAACGATCTGTACCTAGTGGTATGGTGCGTTCCGACCGAATGCGGTTTTCTAGCGATAGCGATGATGGGACGTTTTCCGAAGCGGCTAGCGGCTACGAATCCTCCGAGCACTCCTCGCGTCCCAAGCCCAAACCGAAGTCGAAGTCCAAGCCAGCCCGCCGTGAGCCGGAGTCTCCTTCAACTTCAAAATCTCCGACAACGAAGAAGAAGAAGGTGGCCGTGGTGGCAGCTGCGGATGTGGCAGCTGCGGATGCAGTTTCAGCCTTATATAATCCCGACAAGTACTTTCGTTACGCTGGTCCGCCATGGCCGCAAAGCTCTTTACGGGAGTTTTGTCACCACTGCCGGTGTAGGACGGGTAAACTCAGCCTGTCATTCACGGATTGCCCCCATTCTTTCTGTGTGCGCTGTGTCATGGTCAAGTCAGTATATCTCCTTGAACGTCTCTTTCAGGATCTGATGTGTTCCACAGATTCCCGCCTGGGACCGTTCCTTTCGAGCAAACGTCGTCTTCGGATAACTGTCCCCGGTGTAAGGACACGTGCCCTTGCGATTCCTGCTGCGCCAGACGAGGAGAATTCTATCGTCCCTTGGTCGCCCGCGCCAAAGGACCTCCCCCGTCCGCCGAGATCGTCAAATCCCCTCGCCGCAAACGTACCCTTCCTCTCCCCACTCAATGGACAGCTCCACAGGACCCTGCGCTCGACCAAATCGTCGTCGACGCAGTGGTTCCCTACGCCATCATGTACAACTTGAATGACGAGCCAGTCGCCTACACCTACTTCGACGTGGACGACAATGAGGAGCCCATAACGGATGTGGTGGTTGCGAAACCCAAGAGGTTCCGGCGCGTGTTTATCGGTGCTGTACAGGAGTGCTGGAAGCTCGCACCCAACCCCCTCATCTTTATCGACCCGCTTGTTCGCACCAGCAAGCAGCGGAATGGCAAAAAGCGGTGGTTTATTGGTGATGAGTCGGTGCTGGATCAGTTTCCGCATCCGATTGCGGCAGACGCACCTCCTCAGATGGTGGATGAGCCGCCGCCGACCGATCAAGACCAGGACGAAGTCCCTTCCAATGTCTCGAGCCCGTTGTCCCCGCCTCCACCAAACCGCTTTCCCGAGTCCGATGAGAGTGACTCCGAGACCGCAGATCATCCACCGCTATTCGATGTACTGCAAGTTGGCGACGGCGATGGCTCGAACGAAATGGTGGACGTGCCAATGCCTCTGGTGGAGTATGACAGCTCAGATAATGAGTCGAGAATGTCGGATGAGCCTCGGCCGACTGACCAAGACGAAGTCCCTCCCAATCCCGAGGCTTCCTCCAGTCCATTGTCGTCCCCGCCTCCACCAAACCACATTCCCGATTCCGACTCCGAGTCCGTAGACCATGCACCGCTGCAACTTGGCGACGGCGACGGCTCGAGCGCAATGGTGGACCTGTCAATGTCTCTCGTACAATACGACGGCTCAGATAACGACTCAAGTCTGTCCGGTGAGCCTCGGCCGATTGGCCAAGATGAAGTCCATTCCAATCCCGAGGCTTCCTCCAGTCCGTTGTCGTCCCCAGACCCAGCGTCTTCACGGTCCATTCCCGACGAGATCGATTCCGCAGAGCCTCCACCGGTGTCCATTGTGCTGCAAGGCTCGGATCTGCCGATGCCGCTCGCGCAAGACGACGACGCCTTCGATCTAGACCGCGCCTCGAGCCCGTTGTCGTCTCTCGATTCGCCGTCGCCCCCCGCGGACGTCTCTAACGACATATCCCTAACACCAATGGCCGACTAGGGACGCACCTTCGCGATTCGCGCCAACTGCCCTCTCCGCCTAGTCTTCCCAGCTAATCTGCACGAGACGCAGCTTGTTTCCTCCACTCTACGCGTCTTTTTTGGTTACGATTTCCAAAATGTCTTGCAAAACACTACATACATCCATCCCATACCTACACAAAGGTTCCCAAATTGTAGCTATATGCCCCCCCGCGGCGAACGTCTATGTACTGCAGGCAATGTACATATATGAAATGAAGCCAGAACTTCTTTTTCAAACGCGTAGGATCTTGGAGGAGGTCTATTGGGTTATAGCCGATGCGTGCGCGTCGCCTTTTGCAAAGGCAGTCCACTTGCGAGGTCGACTGTGTTTGATCCACTGCCAATGCGCCGGCCTATTCCACCGAGCTCGGGGCCGCTTTCGATGGCGTGAACGACAACGTGTCCATGTCTACATCGTCACCAGGGTCCAATCGCTGTTATAAGAGATCCAAAGCCACCATCAGTCGTCGCAGTCGTCCCTAAAAGAAATAACTGCGAACCCTGTTGACTCTCCTCTCTTGATTGTCAATATGCACTGTCGTCGTCGTGCCCTCTGCGTTGGACCGGAAAACGACGTTGCTATTAATCACAGAGGGTGGGAGGGTTAATGTGTTGGTGTCGGTTTGTCGAGCGCTGGTGTTTCCGACGAGAAAGTTGGCGAGGATGGTGAGTGCGTAGACGCGACCTTGGCAGAAGAGGAAAAGGGAGTATGCTGTAGAGGAATTAAAGGAACTCGTGAAGATGGGCGAGGAGGAGAGAACTGGGATTGGGAGCTCACCGTGGTTGTTTTTGAGGAAGAGCAGCATTGCAATGAGGGTTGTGAACGCTACGATGATGCCGGACGTCGAGATGAGAAGCATGAGGTGGCGAAGGAGACTGGGAAAAGTCAAGGTCTGGTGTATCACACACATACTGGCATAATGTACCTTTGCGTCGAGAGGCGGACAACGGACGTCTTTTCTAGTCGGAGAAAAGTGTGCAGGAGCGTGCCTGCAATGAGGATGTCGGTTACCGCGCATGAGATGGCGCCGACCCTAGGAGCAGAAAAGTTGAGGCGGGAAGCGGGGAAGCTGGAACGGGTACATACTTGGTCGTCCAAAGAGGTGCTCCCCTCGTCGGCGCGGCTCTCGTTCCAATTATCAACCCCATCGAAGCGTAGGAGAATCCAAGCTTGATTGCATTAGAGATAAACGGGTCGGACGAGCAACACCACTTACATGCACAAAAACGCACAATACCAAAAACGCTACGATTGACCGCCTTTGTGATCTACCGCTCCAAGTCAACAACGATTTCATGGGAAATGGCGGAGCAAAAACGTACAGCGCATAATACAGATGGCACAAGAACAACTGCTCCATGGACGCAGTCGCATATGTCGTGAAAATCGTAAGGACCAGCGAATTGGTGAACATATTGAGCGAGGCCTTGGTGTGCGGCGACGATTCCAAGAGGCTGACATAGGTCAGCACGAAAATACTGCAGGTGCTTATGGCGTCGACGACGAAAAGGGCGACTACGCCAAGATTGTGCCAGCGTGGGCGATGACGCGCTGTGGACTCGGAGGTCCTGAATTGCCAGTGGAAGATGAGGACGACCTCGAGCGTGAAGAGGACAGAGTTGATCCAAGAGCCAATGAGGCGGTAGCTGGAGAATGGGATTGGTAAGCGCCTCAAGTCGAGGAACTCGGCGTACGTGTTGTCCGTTGCCATTTGAGTTGGTCTCCTCAAACTTGGTAGACGACTGCAATGGGAGCCGGGCTCGGAGTAGACTCCTCCAAGTCGAAGAGGGGAGGGAGAAAAGAGTCCGCGTCGGTAAGTAAGATGGATATATTACCACCGCTACCGTGCTCGCTTGCAACTCGACATCCGCGGGGCACGTCGCGTCTGAGAGATTAATGTAAACAGACTTACATACCGTCCAGCGGATTCTGTCGAAAAACAGACCGGCGATCCGAATCAAAGAGTCAGACCAATGCTTCGAGCTTTTTGCGCAGGAATGCCGCCCATGCCGCCCATTGGCCGCCCATCCGTAGCCACCCAGTAGCCACGAGTCCATGGCCGTCGACGTGAACCGTTATCGCTGTCAAAGTACTGTCGTGTTGTAAGCAAGTCGACGATGACAGGCGGGGATCTGGAGTGCCTGATTGCCGATACGGAGCTAGGAAACTGCTAGGGGCTTCGGTCTATTGGGTTGGTAGGGATGTAAGAAGTGGTTGCCGTTGGATTTCACGGCAGTGGACCGGTTCGTGGCGAGTCCCTGGAGACATACACTGGCATGTTTTGAAGTGCCATACGTAGTTCGCCGTCGGGGCCAACGCCCATGGAGAATGATGCTAATATTAGAACGAAAGAAATGTGAACACAGCAAGGTTTAACCCATTGATTTAGTTGGACTTCAGGTTACTGTACCATTTTGACCAGGTTTTCAGTGTTGGTTCAGTGATGGGTGACACCTGATGTGCACAAAAATTGCCTTGAATCAAATAATAATAATAATAATGGCATTTGCACCTTCGCGGTAGCAAGAAAAAATTTCGGGCATCCCGGATGTCGAAAATTCAAAAATTGATGAACACTTGGTCAAAATGGTACAGCATGTGGGATAAGCACCGCTAATATTGAGTCGCTCGAACGCGTCCTGATTAATACGGTGACAATATCAATGCGACGCGCCAGGAGAATAAAATCGGCTACTCGGAGAAATAACTCATTGTGCCAACAGGGTCGAAATAATATCCGGCGCAGACGAGTCGCCGACGAGGCAAGTTGGCAATTGGTCCGGGGTTGTGAAGATGAAGTTCGTTCCGCCCGTGCCAGTGGCGTTGGCTATATATGCGAGCACAGCAGCATCCTGTGCGCCGGGCTGCAGCCATACCATTGGAACACCCAGGGCCGTGGCCTGTTGGAGGATCGAGAGCGATACCTTGCTTTGTTGTTAGAAGAGGAGGATTCAATTCCGTGAGGAGTGTGCACAGACCGACGGTTGGGTTACGACAGAGACAGAGGTATGAGCAGGGTTCGAGAGGTCTGCGAGCGAATCGAGGCAAGATATTCCCTCAGAGGTGGACACGAACTTCGTGAAGAGTAAAGTCAATTTGCACGCGCGATTGGTGATCTTTACTCACTGGATTGACGGGCACGGCGCTCAGGCCTTTGTCGAGCATTGTCTTGAGGACCTGTGGTATTTTCTTCAGAGGGGAAAACAACAGAAAAGGAAGACTGACGACGGTTCCGAACTTGCTGGCGTCGTCTGAGGCACCGACTACCGCATACGACGGTGCCGCCAGGAATAAATTGATCTTGGCTGAGACCGAGAGATCCCGCGGGAGGGGTTTGGCGACAGAGGCAAAGGCAGCCCCAAAAAGCGGGAGCAGAGCAAAGGAGATGAGGCTGAGACGAAGCATCGTATGGTCGGGGATCCATCTCATCTACACCCCAGAATATATACCCGCCGCCGGCACCTGCTTGACCCCGCTGGGGAATATCAGGGCTGTTTGCCGATGCGTAGCCTAGAATATCCTAGCAAGATCTCGCCCGTTTTTGGCATTGGGAATGGGAAATGCGTTCCCCATGTGCCTGAGACGGCTAATGTACATCGCGGCGAATGTGGTGAGTGAATTGAGCTGCTCCGTATGCTTGATCGCCGCGACGCCGTTTGGCTAGGCCAATGTTCACTTTAAGATAGCAGAGAGTGGGAGTGGTTTCCGAGAATGGTCCGGAGAACGTTCGAGGCAGCAAGACGCCGTCGAATGAATTGCTGGAGGCGTGGTCCTCTGCGGACCAACTAGTCGCCGTGTTGCGGCAGTAGTAGAGATATGGCAGGTCCTGCCGGGTTTGACGGCCCCAGTACTAGGGAATGGTTGAATTGGACGGTTTTGAGCGTGCCTGGTATTGACTAATGGGCTCGAAGCTTGGTAACGCGCGTGGCTCGCCGCATCATGCATGTCGGATGGATTGCCACTGCCAGTGGCAGTGGTCTGAATCCGAGTCGGATCCTCAGGGCGGCTCAGGTTTTCAAAGTTGCCAGGTGCGAGTACCAGTTCTCGAGAGAGGGAGAGAGAGGGAGATTCGTTCTTGGCTCAAGAGGCATGGATAAAGCGCTCGCAATAGTTTTCCGTTGTCGTCCTCAAAGCACCAGACGAACCCGCGCCATCACGGTCACAGATCACTTCGTTCTTCTCTTCGAGCCTTCAGAGCACCCATACCGACCGCTGGAACACCACAGTCGCTTTCCTCACCTTCAATCCAGCGCCCTCACACTTTCAACAGGCTGGATGTAAGGTATACAGCGTACACCGCGTCCGGCCAACACTACATGTGCGTTGGAGCTTGATCTATCTACGAGTCGAGACTACGACGCTGACTCGGACGCTGCCGCAGGGACTCCGAACGACTCGACTAGGATTCCAATTTCCGCGGTATGGACGTCAGAGACTGCGCCGAACGACTATGCAGTAGTATGCACGCTGCCTTCTCGGTTTCGTCGACCACGGTTATTCCCAGTGGAGCAGGTGAATACCGTCTTCCTCATCTCAACCCGCCGCTGATTCACCGTTTACTTCATTGCTTCCCAAGTTTGCCTTTGCCACTATTGCCGACTGTCGAAAAGTTATCACTGAATTCACCACTTTTTTCCATAGCCACCTCATACTCCAAGCCAGGCAGTCCTACCACCTTCTCAGCCTCTAGGCCAGTCACCAGCGCCCATGTCTCGCCCAATCCTCAAGGATCGATCAGACCGCGCAAGAACATCAAACCTTTCCGCAAACGCTGCAAATACACTCGAATAGAAGAGTCATCAAGAGCAGAAGATCATAAGGCGGGCTGCCTCCTCGACGCAACACGCGTGTATATCACCCCCGCCTCTCAGCGCCGTGATTCAAACTCACGATGCCCGGGACGATGTCAATACCCGCCACAGGGAACGCATACCAGAATGAGCCATTAGATTCTTCGCTGAGACTCGCGGCGGGTGGCAAGCTCCGGTGGCAGTATTTAGGTCGAGCGCCCGCGGCTGTCAATGTCCATCCAGACAGCTATTGTCTCTGAACTCGAATGCCTCGTCGCGTTGCATTCACCACTGTTCTGCTTAGCGCCGTCTTTGGCCTCGCGGTCGCTTCGGACGGTGTATCGAGAGCCCTGCTCCTTCAAAGCAAGACCGAGCTCTTCCTCTCGACGCCGTCCTTCGCTGTAGTAGGCGCTTCGGGAGACGAGAGCAAGTTCGGAACTATCGTCCGTGCTACTTCATATCTTCCTTCCGGATCGCTCTGACGAGGCTGTAGGTGTTCAAGACCATGCTAGACCGCGGCCTTGACGTCGTTCCTATTAATCCGGTGCGTATCATCCTCGCTCGCTGATTGCCACCGACCATGATGTAGTTCGCGCCGTTCTCCTACGGGAAAACATGCGTCAACGCGCTGGCGGACCTCCCCGACCCTGAGCGGACATCCATCTCCGTTATCACCCAGCCTTCGGTTATCTCTCCTCCTTGTTTTCCCCGCTATTTCTAACAGGCAAAATATGCCAGGTGACCCTCGATATACTCCGCCAGGCGACCGAGCTGGGTGTATTCGCCGTGTGGCTGCAACCTGGAGCGGAGGATCATGCAGTGCTGGAGTTCATCGCGAGTGCCAATAACACAGGGACGACGTTCATCCATTCATTGCCGTTGCTGGCTCGCGAAAGCCCCGACACTGTGCCATCGTGCATGGTTGGCAATGTCGACACGCCCGATATCATTTCTACGCTGGCTCCATAGGCGTGAGGAGGGTGGTCTATAGCATCTATCTACCGACGGGTAAAAATACAAAATCATTACATCTACAGTTTTAGTATCGTATCGATGTTCTCTCTTGAGTACTTTTTGAGCTGTGAAAACGCATCACTTTTTACCCCCCTGCTTCCCCTTCATGGACTTGACGCGCTTGTTCATGTCCAACTCCGCCTTGCGCAGACGGACGTTCTTGGGTGTAATCTCCACCATCTCGTCATCCGCCATATACGCGACGACTACTATCGGCGGAGTGACTATCGATCCCATCCAAATTGCAAGTGTGCTTTATTCCCGCTACCTTTAGGTAACCGGTCTTATATTGCATGATTTTCAGCTTTCTGCAGGCCATCAGTCAAATGTCAATTCATATCGCGTCAGCTCCACGGAGCCTCACACGCTGTCCCGGGCCGGAGTTCAAGTTCTGCTCTTGCCCTCATCTCGTTGTCCGCGACTGTGTCCTATTCACTGGACAGAAGAGCAGAACATCCGCAAAATCACTGGCACAACCAATCAGGAAAGCAGCAACCCGAAACTTTCACGCCATCGGGTCCGAATCCAATGCGTTGAAGCATTGTGTCTTACTTACTTACGCAGGAAGTTGTGTCTCATCCACTAAGCGTCGCCACCACAAACAAGTATGACCCTACGCAGGGCAGCCGGAAACATGCTTGCGCCACCAGGGCTTCGCTAGAAGTTTCCCATCGGCGTACTCTTCACCTTTTAATCGGGTTCCGGAGATGCGGATTTTGACACCCTCCCGCGCCATTCCGAGTCGCCTTCTTAGCCGAAAGCATGGGTTGGACGCTCTTAGGCCTGAACAATGAATACATCTTGTTCATTTTAGTACCCCTGGAATACAAGAAATTCATATGATATTTGTTATTTGTGGGAGACTGCGAATAATTGGTAGCGGGCATTGCCGCTCGTCGGCCTTACAGCTTTATTCCTTCTCTGCGGTCTCCTCCTGTCACTGATATAACCATCTACGGAGCTCGTTGCGCAACACATACCCCAAGTACCAGGAAACATCGAGAGTACGCATATGATTTGCTACTCATCAGCTTAATATCTCTTGCTGACGGTTTCTGCAGGGAAGCTGTTACGCTGGGTTTGCCTACATCCATTCCTCGCATTGCCTCACTGTAGCATACATACACATTTGAATTCGAAATACCATCAGTGCTCGTTGCAGTTAACGTTCTTGCTTTCTGACCACCATCATGGACATCTTCCAAACCCTCCTCGAACCCAACCCCGCAACACGGACCATCAAAGTCGTCGATATGCACACCTCGGGGGAGGTGGGCTATCCGCCTTGCTCAGAGTCAATGCACAAAGCTTGAGCAGGCTACCTATCCCTCGAGGGCGAAACGCTCCTTGAGAAACGCCGCTGTGCACGAGATAAGCACGATGACATTCGCAAACGGCAAGTAGGATGGCTTGCAGATACATCAGTATAGGCTGATGCGCGAACCGGGAGATGTATGGTGCGATTCTGGTCCAGGAGACGGAGCTGACGAGGGCTGGGGAGGCGGATATCGGGGTGCTGTTCTGTCATAATGGTGAGCAGTTTACGTTGTTCACGGCGGTTATATATATTGACTATGAGAGGGTTACTCGACGATGTGTGGCCGGCAGTGGCCACGCGACGATCGCCCTGGGTCGACTGCTGGCCGATACACACGACCTTGCTGTCTTCCCGCGACGGAACGACCTTCCGTACGACGGAGAGACGGGCTTGACGAAACTGCGTTTACACGCACCCTGTGGGATCATCCGTCGAGGTCCCCACCGATGGGATGAAGACGATATATGTGCGGCGCAAGGCGGAGGAGCCGTCGGGAGACGATGAGGATGTGGAGGTGAAGTCGAAAGAGGAGGGCGGCGAGGTGGATCTGGTCGTGAACGATTTTACCGAGTTGGGACGCGTCGTGTTGTCGCAAAAAATGATCTGATGCCAATGTGACCGCGTCTTGGATGGCTGCCTCGAGGCTACTCGCCTCGAGGAGGGATCATGTCGGAAGACAGGGGGCCTTGTAGCCGACGACCACGATGCCCATGACGGGTCTCAAGTCCACCACCGCAGCCGACGAGGATATGACTGCCTTCAAGCGGCGTGTCCATGCGCAAATCAAGGCCGAGCTCGAGCCGACCGTGCTCAACGCCAAGAACCAGATGATTCAGAAGCTCAAGCAAACGAGGGACGACAAGACGAGACAGCAGCTGCTCAAGGAGTACAACGACGCTTTGGCCTTCGTCGAGTCGACTGGAGTCCAGCGTTTGTCGGACGAGGTCTCGGAGGAACGCATTCGCAGGAGTGCCGACGGGCTTGCCGCTGGGACGGATGTGAGGGCCCAGTCGCGGATGGGTGGCTTTGTGGGCGAGGGGACGGAGTTCGGTGAATGGGACACCCAGCGACCGGCGTCGACGATGGACCATATACGCGGGAAATCATCTCTCGGTACGCATCTTGCTTCCTGCCACCATATATTCACTCCACCAGGAAACAAGGCTTCGCTTCTCAGCGGCACTAGACCGGGCTCAGCAGGTATTTGCGTCGTTGTTCGGGCCAGCAGTCCAGCTCAAACGACCCTCAGCTGCCATGTACACGAACTCGACAAGCCGACCATCGTGAGTCCTCCAGCGAAGCGCTGGCAGCTCTGACCTCTGTCCAACAGAACCGGGACAGGTCGTCCGTAAGCCGCACTCCACCATTTCCACGTCACTCCCACCCACCAATCGTTGTACAGATCGCATCCATTTGTCGAGGACGCCAGATCTAGCGTTGACGAAGCTCGGGCACGCAAATTCGCTGAAGAACAGGCGCGGCTAGAGCGTGCTCATACTCCCGGTGTGTTTTCTGCGTTTCCTGTCGGGTCATATCTGAAGCTATTCCAGCCAACCCCAATGCCGACGATAGTAATGCCATGATGCGCAAGTTTGCAGAAGAGCAGGCTCGACTGCATCGAGCGCATTCTCCTGGTGCGTTTTCTCCAAGTTCTCCTTCGCCGCATTTTTAACCCAGACCGCCAGAAATCACACGTACCGCTGGCGCAGCTCAACGCAAGTTTGCTGAAGAACAGGCGCGCTTACATCGTGCTCATTCACCTAGTGAGCAACGAGTCCATACTCTCCACGTACATTGAGATGTTTTCAGCTGTTCCTGTCAGTGTAAGCGAGTCGCCCAAATCCTATCGAACCAGCACCGGCATCTCCGTGTCCCCAGGTCATTACCCGTCCCGCTTATTTTATTGTTCTCACCGAACCACAGACACTGCGCGGACTCGTAAAGTCAGCACGACCTCCAGTTCGCCTATCGACGCTGCGCGGTTTGCAGCTTTCGCGGAGCAGCAGCAGCAGTACCGTCAGTTTACTCCGAGTGGCCAGGACGCGTTGAGAAGTGCGTCTTTGACTTTCCTTCCGTGCTGGTCTTGATCCTTAATTCCTCCAGATACCAGCGCCTCCCGCCTTGGGCAGAACCCTCCAACGACGACGACATCCGCCCCAGCCTCGCGGGGAAAACCAACTCCAACTACCTCCGCGTCTGCGTCTGCGTCTGCGTCCGCTTCGGCCTCTGCGTCCGCTGCCGCTGGTCGACGCAACGCATCGGGCGGTTCCAACAATGCAGCCCAACACATGTTCGGCCGCTTCCCTTTGAATGAGCGGGACCACGAGTCCGTGTGCGATGGAAAGCCACCTCCTGCGAGTGAGACTGGTGACAGCTCGGACGACGGAGGAGGCGCTGTGGGGAATGAGGGAGGCGGACGAGGCGATACGGAAGATGAACCGAAGAGAGGTGGTGGTGGAGTCGGAGTCAGCAACGAAGATTTGCCCGCTCTGGCTGGCACTGCTACTATGGACGATGGAAAGCCACCTCCTGCGAGTGAGACTGGTGACAGCTCGGACGATGGAGGAGGCGCTGTGGGGAATGAGGGAGGCGGACGAGGCGATACGGAAGATGAACCGAAGGGAGGTGGTGGTGGAGTCGGAGTCAGCAACGAAGATTTGCCCGCTCTGGCTGGCACTGCTACTATGGACGATGGAAAGCCACCTCCTGCGAGTGAGACTGGTGACAGCTCGGACGATGGAGGAGGCGCTGTGGGGAATGAGGGAGGCGGACGAGGCAATACGGAAGATGAACCGAAGGGTACAGATAAGGTCCAATTCATCAGGAATTGTCCTCTCCCATCCAAGTTCTTCCAAGGCCGTGAAGATATTCTACAACACCTCCATAGCCTATTCCAGCCAACCGACCAGACAGAACAAAAAGTTGTGCTCCTTTATGGTCTTGGTGGGGCTGGGAAAACACAAACTGCGCTCAAATTTATCGCAGACTCTGACTCTGGATCCAGGTTTGCTAGACTTGCAAATTATTAGAATGTTTCTTATCCTGTTTATAGGTTCACGGACCAATTCAAAATCCATGCAAGTAGTAAAGAAACTATTGAAGCAAGTTATAAGCAGATTGCGCTGGACAAAAATCTGGGAGATACAGGAAAGGCTGCAATGACCTGGCTTCAAGGGAATCAAGAGGAATGGCTGATTCTCCTCGATAATGCTGATACACGAGGGATGGATCTGAGACCACATATTCCTAAATGTGGTCATGGAAACATTTTGATCACCTCTCGGAACCCAGACCTCTGGGTCCACACTGGGCCTCATAACAGGACTATTCAAATCTCAGATTTGTCTTCTGATGATGCTGCCATGCTACTGCTCAATACAGCTGGTGTGGGACAGACCGCTGATAACAAGAAACATGCAGCTGCAATAGCCCAGGTAGCTTATCACAATCTATCTCTTATGAGGTTTAATTATCTTTTCAGGAACTCTACTGTTTTCCACTTGCCATGGTACAAGCTGGGGCATTCATTTCCAAGTCTCCTCACTTGAAGGAGAATATGTTTGAATATGTACAGCTTTATCGAGACAAGACAGCTGAATTACTCAGTGAAAAAGCTATCCAATCTACGGATGACTATAAGGAGAGCGTGTATACTACATGGAGAATGAGCTTTTCACAACTGGCACAAGCAGAGCCTCTCGCTGTTCAATTTCTGCAGCTATGCTCCTTCATCCACTGTGAGGGAATCACAGAGGAAATTTTTGAGAGGGCATCCAAATATAAACATAGAGGTGGACCACTTGGACCAACTCAAAAGGCACTGAAACCAAGTCTGAAATTTCTCTCGAAATTCCAAAACTCAGAGACAAGCTCACAGAAGCCTGGTTTGAAGTATCTGTCTACAGTAGATTCAGAAAGAGGGACTCAGTATGGGACAAGATTGCGTTTCAAAAGATGACATCAGAAATCTGTGGTTACTCTCTGATGGCATGGCAGAACAATGCATATTCCATTCATCCACTTGTACACCAGTGGTCCAGAACAACAATGAAAGATTTAGTTGGCCAAAGGAGGTTAATGATCAATCTTTTGGGAATGGCTGCTGCCTGTAGCAACGGGGTTGTGCAAGAACTACAATTGCTGTTGCATCTTGTTCAGTTATCAAAGGATATAGAGCTTGTAAGCACAGGATTTGAGGCAACCTTTGGAGATGTCTTTTGGACAGGAGGCATTTTTGAGAGGGCAGAGAACTTCCAAGCTCGAATACTGGCAAGAAGTAGGACTGTGCTTGGTGATGAACATCGTGACAGCATTGCAGCAATGAGCAGCCTTGGCACAACATATCACTCCTTGGGACGGTACACCGATGCACTGAAGCTGAAGGAGCAGGTGCTGGAGAAACGGACCAAGCTACTCACTGCTGAACATCCTGACACTGTTCATGCAATGGCCAATCTTGCCACAACATACCAGTCCTTGGGACGGTACACTGATGCACTGAAGCTGAAGGAGCAGGTGCTGGAGAAACGGACCAAGCTACTCACTGCTGAACATCCTGACACCGTTGAAGCAATGGGCAATCTCGCCACAACATACCAGTCCTTGGGACGGTACACTGATGCACTAAAGCTGAAGGAGCAGGTGCTGGAGAAGCAGGGCAACCAAGTGATGGCATAGTGAGACATATCTCACCACGATTTACAGTGAGTTTGTCTTCCTCTATTTATATGAGGACAAACAAAGGTATAATGTCTACAGTGATGGCTAAACCCCAACAAAGTCCATAGCATAGTTTTTCTTGTCTGGATTCTATACCAAGGTATACTTCATGCAGCTCACATTTGCTGTACCATTTCGACCAAGTGTTCAGTGGATGGATGGCTTTCCATATGGATAGAATATATTTGCATTTCTTTGAGCAGTCCAAGTGATGGCTAACCTCAGAATCTGTTTGAAAAGATTTATTCTGCTCACCCCTTCCCACAAGCTTTGTTCACCTTCAGCTCCAGGCCCGTGCACAAGGTATTCCCAATTTCAATTTGCAAACTTCAATTTGCAACCGGCGCCGCTCACCAATGAGTCGCCATCACAATGCTGGCGCTAAATGAAATAAGGTCGAATGTCAACTTCAACCTCAACTTGAAGGCTACCAGTAAGTACCCAGGGCCTGAATTGGCAAATATCCATATCTGGCGGTGCTTCACGCTACTAGGCTGCCCCGTGTTCGGGGGGGGGGGGGGGGGGGTTCAATTAGTGTCACGTGGTCCACAGCCTGAACGTGCGACGTTACCGACGACAAAAAGTAACTACCGTAGGGTGGTTATCCTACTATACGATCTGTCAGTCGGAGACTACAATGATCCAAAGGGGGGCGATATCTGCAAGACGCTGGGCCCATGGACTGGCTGGCCCTCAAAGAGGCTGGGCTGCTGGGTTTAAACCCTTTTTAACGGGAAAAAATAAAAAAACCCATTGGGACACTTAGGCGGAGTTCTCTCGCCTATGCCGAATCCCCCAGCACCCACCAGTCCACATTGAGCCTGTCGCAGGTCTTCCCTTTGTTTGTGTTTGTGTTCTTTACGCAACTCTCCAGACGGAGAAGAACTTGTTGAAGAAGCACAGAGAGTAAAATTGCACAGGTTGACGTCAACTAATCTTGCCGCGACTCAAGTCGATCAAAATAAGAAATCTCTCGTAACAGCCGAAGATGCAGAGGGAAGTTGAATATTTTGGGTCTACAACTAGGTCAAGGGTATGTTCATACTGCGCTCAGAGGACATCACAATTCGACCCTTGGTTATGGAGAAATTCCATCAACTCCATTGACTCGACTTTGGAGTCGAGTCGCTGAGTCGATGGCTTTTTTCTGGTGAACCGTGGGCCAACACCCCAAAGCCTTTTGTGATAACAAGCACCCATAAGGAGGCTCTAAATACATCTCAAGAGACTTTCACTAATGTGCCCCAGCATGGCAGCAACGAGAATTTTTACGATAAATTGATTTGGGGCGACTTGAGTTACGGCAACATTAACGCCAACAGTACATGTAGCTCCGGACTATCACTTCCAAAGACTCGGAGCTCAAGTTGCGGTGTACCTGGGCATTATCTGTGCGCTGGCGGGCGATGGAGTCATCAATTCTGTCAGGTGACTACTTAATCTCACGCCGCCCCAGCTGCCCGGTAACTTGGGTCCTTCAAGTAGTCCTTGAAGTGGACATGAAACCCCGCGCCCGTACGCCTCGACATGTACATCCAGCGCTCATTCCCACCGAACATTTTTTTTTGTCTTCGCTGGTCTAATTATAAATTTAGCCGAGGCCATCAATGTGACTGTCACGGTGCCACGAGGATCGTGCACGACACAATGGGAAAAAGGGCTTGCCGCAAGACAATGAGAATGCCTGCCCTTTGACCTGTCTGTCTTCACTCCGGCCTTATAAAAGAGCTTTGGCGGATCGCCCCTGGTCCGTTAACCTTTCCTCCGCTCGCTCGCTGTGCGACCCATCCACTCACTCACTCTCTCACTTAGATTTTTTCACGACACGACATGCTACTACTCTCCCTTCCCCTCCTGGCACTCCTCCCCGTCTCCGTCTCCGCGCACGGGTTCGTGCACAAAGTCTGGATCGGGGACAAGACCTTCCTCGGGAACACCCCGCAAGCAGAGCCCACGCCGTCCATCGTCCCCCAGATCAGCGAGGTCGACCCCGTCAAGGGTGCCACCAACCCGTTCGTCAATTGCGGGCAGAACGCACAGCTGGCGGAGCAAGTCGCTGATGCCAACCCTGGCGACTCGATGTCGTTTCTCTGGACAGGCGGGGATCTTAGCACGGTCCGTGCACTTGCGCTTTTTCTGATTGTTCTTCGCTGACTCGGTAGACAGTGGCCACACAATATCGGCCCCATGCTCACGTACATGACCAACTGCGGCGACGACTGCACCACGTTCAACTCGTCTGCGGCCAAGTGGTTCAAGATCGACGAGGTCGGACGCATCCCGGGCGACAAGCAGGGCACCTGGTTCCAGAACCGTATCTGTACGTCCTGTCCTTCCTCCCCTTCCTCCCACCCTCCCATGTCCCACTGACTCACCCACTCGCAGTCGCCCAAGCCGGCATCCCCGCAAACGTCACCCTCCCCTCCACCCTTGCACCAGGCAACTACCTCATCCGCCACGAAATCATCGCCCTCCACCTCGCCACCGAGAAAGGCGGCGCTGAATTCTACCCGTCTTGCACACAGCTCCGCGTCGGTGGGTCCGGCACCGGCGCACCGACTGCGGACGAGCTCGTCGAGCTCCCTGGCGCGTACAGCGATACCGACCCGGGGATCTTCGTCCCGGATGTGTTTAATACTCCGCCGGAGGATTATACCTTCCCTGGACCGCCTGTTGCGGCGTTTGTTGGTGCTTCGTCTGGTTCTGGTTCTGGATCGCCATCGGCGTCGGCGTCGGCATCGGCACCGTCCACCACCGGCTCCAGCTCCAGCTCAGGATCCAAGGGCGGCAAGTCGTGCAAACTCAAGCGCGCGTCACCCTCCTCCTCGTCCAAGAAACGCTCTGTGGACGCGCGCCCACACAAAGTTAGCTGCATCATGCGTCCGATCTGTAGAGGCCCTTAACGTCGTACGCGCCCGGAATATTGGCCAGACTGCCGCCGCAGCTGCAACTCGCACTGTCGCAGGACGCGTTGGGCCATTCATAGTGCCCTCCAAGCGGCCGATGAAGAAGCTTCCGCGACAAGCACAAGTTGGTGGTGGTGTTGGTGTTGGGGGCGTCGAGACGGCGGATGATGTCACGAGTAGAATGCTCTCCTTGACATTGCGGCAGCAGCAGAATGGCAGCCGCAAGCGGATTTGTGTCGTTTGTCTGGATAATTGCGCAAAGATCGACGAGACGGTGGTGGACCAGTTGAAGGAGCTGGGTGTTCAAGACGTAGTGTGGATTGGGCCGTAGACTAATAAAGAAATGACTTGGGATTACCAGAATAACCACCCAGTAGTACACGTTTGTAACGGAGTCGCCCGTCCTTAGGACCAATGGATACTTTGCTCAAACTGACACCGGACAAACGGAAACCTCGCAAGGACATGGCAACACAGTCAATCGACACATCCACCACCACCACAAACGAAAACCTAGCAAAGTCCATTTGACATTCCCCACTTCCGCCTCACCAACCCACGGCCGATTGTGGAGAGACTATGTACTACTCGGCAAAGGTGCCGATGAGCGCAGAGGCGAAAGCCAGAGGTCGTGCGTTGTTCGGTAGAGGTTGTTTATTCCATTCAATATTAGGAATAAATCACAGCTGCCTCGCAACTTCATCCGCTTCTTCCTCCGACTCGTCATCGCTGTCCACCTCCCTGAGTCCCCTCTCGCCGAGCCGGGTAATACACGCTTCGAGCTCCTCCAGGTCCCACCCAATAGCGCTCTTCGGTATCCGAAAGCCAGAGGAGAGTAACGTAGTTCCTATGGAACGCAAGACGTCGGAGCTGGATTACATTCAGGTCAGCATCATGGGAAAGAAATGGAGATGCTAAATAGATACCTTGCACTACTTTGCACCCACACACAAAAGTCCTCGACCCATACCTTGCTGTAGACGTAGTACACCTCATGGTGCGCCAGGATATCCTTCACCGTCAGCAGAACGCGTACGATAGCGCGTTTGCCGAGTACGAAGAGACGGGCGGCGTCGATGCGACATGCATCTGCCAGTACGAAGGATCGATGGAGCGGGTATGCGAGGGCCCGGCGGTAGGATTGGACAAGCGTCGCGACGAGGTCCGTATTGGTCGCCTCGAGAGATCCTGTGGTTGGAGAGTAATAGGGTGCGGGGTCCAGCGCGGCGAAGGCAGGAGTGAGTGCAGAAATGGTCCATGCACTTTCTGGCGTCGAATCGCCCTCTGTCGTCCGTGCGTCGTATGCATAAGCGAAGAGGATTGTGAGAAGGGTGAGGTACAGGCCGCGGGAGTCGTGCGGAGAGGCGAGGTCTATAGTCGTTTAGCTGAATTCTTGAGTAAAAAGGAACGGAAACGGAAACATACATTCCCTCCGAGGGAGATTCAGCAATGCCAGCTTTTCCTCCTCTGTAAACTCGAATGGACCGTCGTCGGCCAGAATACAGGGATTTCGCCAACGGAGAAGCTCTTGGACGTACTCATCCTCAGCGTAGTCGGCCCTGCAAGCCAGTCATTGAGCTGTGTGCCGCACAACGAAGAGAGAGAGAAACCGCACATGTAGTACTCCTCGTCGAATTTCTCGTCCTCGCACTTGAATCGCCTCTGTCTGCGCTCGCGAGGCGTCAATCGCTCGGCCTCGGCACCCAGCTCGTTGACTTCGTTCTCGGTATGCCCGACGTGCGTAAAGTACCCCGTATGGCGATTGAGAAAGCCGTATGGCTGCGTTAGAGAGAGGGATATGGACGGAGAGTCTTGGTCTTGAGGGACGGTTTGGGGGAGTTGCCAGTCGTTTTCGGCGGCTACATCCTATGGTTGTGAGATTGACTCAAGAGAAAGCAAAAAAGAGCGCACCAAAGAGAATCTCTTGCTGCTCAGAGGACAACGACAACGCCTCTGTCCGCGCAACAAGGTCATTGTCGTCGTCGTCGTCCTGACTCCCATGGCCAATGACCTCAATCTCCGGCCGCCTCTCGCTCGATGTCGATGGCCTCGGCGCCAAAAGCTTGCCCAACAAATCCAAATCCGCAAACTCTTGCCCTTTATTCTGCTTGACCAGCGTCACCGTCAGATACCCCTCGCCAGCATCGTACTGCGCCGACGCCTGGTCGTCGTCCTCGAGCACCGGGTGGGGGAAGTTGAGTCGGAGGAAGTAGGGGTTTATGTGGATGCTGAACAGCATGTTGTCGGAGACGTGGATCTCGACGTCTGCTGCCTGTGTTGTTTGGTTTTTTTGTTGAGGAGGAGGGGAATGAGCTACGCACGCGGATGGAGGGACAGTAGAGTCGGATTATGACCGAGTCGGGCGTTTGGCTGCAGGAGAATTTTGGCGTGATCATGGTGGGAAGAGGAAAGGTCGGACTCGGAGTTTGCCGCGACTTCGTGATCTTTTTCTTTTCTCGTTCTCTGACTAGTTGGTTCCAAAGACCCGGAACGGTGATTTTTTGGTGTGCCTTGGGCATTATCTGTGTGGTTTTTTTTGGAGCCATCAATTCTGTCAGGTGACTACTTAATCTAATCTCACGAAGCCTGGGTCCTTCAAGTAGCCCTTGGAGCGGACATGAAAGCGCATACGCCTCGACAGCCTATGCACTCCTCTGCATTCCAACCGGTTAATTTTTCTTTTGTTTAATAGTTGGTCTACTGTAATTATAAATTTATGTGGCCATCAACAAACCCGCAACGAGGGCGGCACTCGCACGCACTGCGGTGCCAAACGCTAGTCGGGGGAGGAGGGCGTTGAGCATGAGGGGGTGGACGACAGCTCCGAGGGACGATCCGGACGCGACGAGGGTCATGGCGAGGGCACGACGAGGCGGCGAAGAAAAGTGCTGCGAGAGGACGGCGATGCAGGGGACGTAGGTCGTCCCGGAGCCGAGTGCGTGAGCGAGACCTTGGGAGAGGAAGATCTGGTAGAGTTTGTGCGTGCAAGGGAGAGCAGGAAGAGGGAAAGGGAGGTGAGGAGGGAGCCGGTGTAGATGAGGGCGTAGCTGCGGTTGTCTGTGTCAGATTCCATGTTGGAGCAGATAATGGAGAGAACGCACAAGTACCCCCGGTCGTGTAACCTTCCCGCGATGAAACCACCCGAGAGGACGATGAAGATGTTGACGCTGCCGATCGACCTGCGGGGTCGCGTCGCGTCATGGATGGATGCAAAGACAAGACGAGGAACGTACGAGATGGCTGACGGGGATGAGTGCGGCATGTAAGTGCGCACGTAAAAGTCTGCAAACGGAGATGAGCCAAGGCACGAACGAGGGGCGACGAGAAGGGACGGACGGACCTTGGTAGACGCCGAAGGAGCTGCTGTACCTGCAAGTGTTGTATGAATGAATGCTGGAGAAATAACTCGCGACTCACCCAAAGTCGCAAAACATGATCAAGAACCTACAGATTCAGAGTAAACGACAAGACGACAAAAGAAAACGCGACATACGAGCCAAGAACGGTCGCCCATGCTTGAACGCCACCGCCGTCGGCACTGGCAGCTAGTGGGGCGAGTGGACTCTCGACAACGTCCATATGCACAGGGCGCTTCTCGACTCGGTCGTTGTTGCAGCCGGAGTTTTCGTCGAGGTCATGGCCTTTCGAGGACATTGCGGGTGGGTGGGTGTGAGGGATTGGGCGGCGGGGAAGTTCAAGTTCCCCATTCGTCTATATGTAGGAGCGCGTCAAGAAGCAGGGAAGCCTGAGTAAAGAAGCAGAGACACGGATGCAAGGAAGCCAAAAAAAGGCCGTGGCGGGTCGCGATGACCATGACCATGATCATGGGAAAGGCCGAGGGGTCTTCGTATTATGTGTATGTGTTTTTATGACACAGTGAGCGTTCCGAGTGTGAGGCTGAGACGGGATGAAGGGAAAAGTGGAAAGGCTGCACGTGCTGGAATCAATTCCATTCCACTCCGGCACGCCCATGTCACTGGCATGTGGCTCCATACTTTCCAACTTCTCTGGTGGTCCTCGCGTCGCGTCGATGACTACTCTGGGTATCGAGATTCGGCGAGCAGCTTTGCAAGCGGCGTCTTGACTCGACTCGAGCTTACGACATTCGATATCGATAACCTTTTTAGTTTTTACTCCATTCCCGGGCCGTGCCTTCGAATTCGCAGAACGATGCCCCCGCCGGGGTTCAAGAAAAGAAAAAGGACGCCGGCGAGCGTCAGCGTTCTGCTTTGGAAGTTGGCAGCTGGAGCTTTCTTCCAGTTTTTTCTTCACAGTAAACGCCGTACGCCTACGACTTACTGCCGGCAACAAGTCAAACAAACAAACAAGCCAAACAAGAGTTACAGTCCCTGGCAACGTCGAACGTCAATTAACCTCTGGGCTAGCGCTAGAGCCTAGGTCCGCACTCGGGGTGAAACAGGCACTGGCGCTTTGGCAACGGAGGCCTCGACCATCGGCGAACTACGGGCTCAGCGCTCAGCCAGTGGTGATGACGGTATTGACTCGGACATAAAAGAATCCGACGAAGCCGGCGAACACTGGTACTCACTGGCCCGGGAGTCGCGCGACGTAATCAAACTGCAGGCCTGCGAAGGAAGCACATCAGGAAAAGCACAAATTTATAATCCTGCCATAATCAGTGCAAATTTCGAATAATGCTCATAACCAGTCGGAACCGCTATAATCATGGAATAATATGCATAAAGCTGGCGTGATTATAGGTGTTATTTCACGATTATTTCACCGCTATGATACGGTAACATATGCGTGTCGGTCGGACCATGGACTAATGTAAAATTTCTTACAGAGCTCCAGGACATTCCCACTCGTCCATTCCCGAGGCGCGACACGACCAAAGTTGGGGAAGAGATGTATACTGCGGCGAAGATTGGCGAGGGGGATAATCCGTGTAACGCACTCGGCAGGCCGCACTACTTTGTACATGCCGTGGTTGGGTTCGGGATGGCTGGGGATTTTGGAGAAAAACTTGACATACGCCAGGTGTTTGGGTGGTTTTTGATGAGGGAATAGATCGTCGACAGCGCGCTCACTGAGTGAGAACACGAGATGAACTTGGCCAATGTGGTATCCTGAGAGGGTTAGGGTTAGCTTCGTAATCAATGCGAGCCTGAGGAACACACGTACCGGAGAGCCCCAAATGGGCACCAGTCCCATCGTTCACCAGCGCAGTATCAAATCGACCGCCTACCAGACGTCCACGTCTGTCGGTATGGCCCGGCTTAACGTGGATGACGTTGTGCACATCAGGAGTACTGCTCCGCCCAAACGGATCCTCGTTCCAAAACTTGACCTTGTGGAAGGCGCTGACGCTGCGGAAAGGGAGAATGAGCTGGGCGGCCTCGTCCTGGACCTGCCGCGTGGTGAACTGCGGGTTGTTGAAAGTGACGACGTAGCGGGTGAATGCTTCGCGGAAGAGATCAGCACCGTATTTGTCTGCGAGGGTGTCGAGGCGAACGCTGACGACGGAGGGGAATTTGGTCATCTGTATTCGGGGATGAAGGACAATTGGGGGACCACCGAGCATGTTCGAGCGCCGCCAGTCATCAGGAAAAAGCCTCCAAAGAAATCCGAGGGAATTAAGATAGATTATTCCTTATCGTGCCGAATTAGCCCAAATTAGTTGAGTTACCTTTTTACCTTCAATTAGATCACCCCCCAAATATTTCGACCCAGATTACCCTGGATTACCTTGGCTTACTTCGCAGAGCAGAGCATTAGCTGGTGGTTAGGAGGTTATAGCATCTTTTAAACAACTTTATATTTCAAGATTCATCTGTTTATACACAAACCAAGTTGATTAACACTAAGAGAACATGTAGTAGTACAAAGAGTAGTCGTAGGGAGCACCGGTATCGCAGCCTGTGAATACGGCTAAGGCGACCACATTGATGTGGCAGCTCTTCACTGTGTAGGTATCAGAAGAGCAGAATAGAAGGAAGAACCACATACGCGGCGGCCTGATACAAGTCCCGTGTGCGCAACGGCGGCGGCGGACAATGGTGGCGGCAGGGGAGCGGCATGACCAGAGGCCGAGGCGAGACGAGGCACGAGCTGCGTGCATGAGAAATGAGCGTAGGGAGGAATATATAGGGCTTTGAAGGTCGTCGCATCAGGGTATTGCCGCCGTCGTGATGCTATCTTGAGCTATCTTGAAGCAAAGTGACTCTACGCAGTCTTCAGGCATGCGGCGGCTTTGAGGTTGTGCAGGCTGTGCAGCAACTTGCGTGGATTCAGGAAGAAGCGACGGGGGAGTCTTGAGGTAGCGCTGACTTGAGGCTTGAGACGGCGTCGTATCAAAGACGGCTGATTACGCGCGGGGCACATTGGACTGTCGGTCAGGCGGCAGTAGGGTGACGTCGTCAAGGAGCAGTGGTAGGTGTTGAGGAGGATGACGAGGAAGTCGATAACGGAGGTCATGAATACGAAGGTGGCTGCGATCGTAGCGAGGACGAGTTCGGCGTGGTTTGCGATGAAGAGGATGTAGGCATCTTTGAGGGTGCGGAACCAGGTGAGGAGGGTGAAGACGAGGGCGCAGAGGGAGAGGAGGGAGAGGATGGCGTTGGCGAAGAAGAGGATGACCTGCAACAGGGTTAGCGGCTGAAAAGAACGAAGGAAAAGGAAGTAGGCGCACCAAAGCTGCATCCCGCCCCTGACGGCGCCGGCGAGGACACTCGCAGTGGGCCGGGGTAGTCGTTGTTCATGCCGAGGTTATGCGGTTTTGCGAAATGGTGGTTAGTAGGCTTGCGAGCCCAGAGTCGTGTCGGGATCCAGCGCCAAAGTGGGCTTGCGTGGGGCTTGGGGGTGCGTGGGGCTTGGGGGTGAGGGTTAGTGGATTAGAGCGTCATAGGGCAGGAGCACGTACGACTTTGACGAGTACATGGGGGGACGACTTGAGGAGAGCCTGAGGTGGTGGGAGAAAGCAACCAACATGGCGCCACTTGTTGTGACTCACTGCATTATCACATCAACGATCTGTCCATCGCGTCGCTTGCGCGTCGCCTAGGGACTTAGAACAATTTTTGAAATTGTGTCGAGCCCGCTTCCAGCCTCCTTTGCCTGTGCCTCGCGCTCTCGATTGCGGCTGCCTGCATTGCTACAGCTGGACCAGCCATCATCGCGTCCTGGCTTTCCGGCCAAGTCCATCCAATGTTCGGCTCCATTGTCACTCCTCGGCGACTCCAACTCCGACTCGCCGATTGCGCTCTCCGGAATGCTACGCCGGCTGGATGTTGGGGTCATCCTATTCTTCCTAGTTACCCCGAATTATCTCTGCTTAATTAGTTAATCCCAAGATTAGTCTGAAATACCCTGGGTTGCCTTGGGCTAGGCTTTTTTACTTCAAATTAGCTGGCAGGCAAAATAATCGCAGGTAATTCTGGGTAAATTCCCAAGGGAGGTTTTTCCTGATGCAGCGAACAAACTTCGCATGCGAAAGGATCTTCTCCTTCCGCTCGAGCCACAAAGTCATCTGAAAGTACTCGTCTTTACGATTTGTTGCGCGATATGCATCTTTCGCAAGATCGATATGCAGGCGCTCGGTATAGCTGGTGTTGTAGTTATCGAGGGTGCCGAAGAGCTTGATGTACATGGCCTCGTGTGAGATGTTGTGCAGTTTTGGGAAGTTAAAATGCTGCCGAATACCTAGTTCAACAAAGATCGCCTTGTTGGCGTGAAAACGCTGCAACGCGTCGCCGAGTTTGACGAGGGTGTCGGAGGTATGGATGGGGTATTGTGAAAGGTATAGGAAGTCCAAGACCGCTCGTACAGCACGCACCAAACGCGCAGGAGATTGACCACCGGGGAGCGGCAGGTCGGCAATAAGTCCCAGGAGGATAGCACATATTTGGCTATGCTCCGTCCCTGAGATCCGCGAGAGCGACGTGATTCCCTTCAGGAATAATCGAACATTGTGGTTGGGAGGAAGACGACGACACCGAGCATCGAGCTCAAGCGGCCCGTACGCTTCCTTGACCCAGTTCACAACATACTTCACGACGCCCTGCAAAAGTTGGTGGAGGATGTCGGGCGTCATGGAAAGGAAGATGTTGGCGAATGGCAAATTCTCCCAGAACGGCCGGAAGATGGGCTTAATCCCCGCCGCTTTGCACGCCTTGGTAAACTCCGTCACATCCCCATCTGCCTTGGACATCGCGGCGAGTACTGCAGCAAGATCACGAGGCTCGTAGACGGCAGTGAGATCCCCTAGCTCGTCGAGTGGCGCCGGACAGCAGGGGCACTCGCCCACCTTCACGCCCGTCCCCAGACACTGCTCAGGGTAGTCCCCGGCGAAGATTGCGTAGAGGATATGGCAGCGGTGGACGTCTCCCAGGCCCGTGGACATCTCGATTCCCTCCCGACCAGCAGTCTCGAGCGGTCCGAGGACCTTCCGCATGCACGCATGGTATAGATTGGCGACAGCGCGCCGCTGCGCCGCCGCATTCGTGATGTGTTCGAGTCGAGTTGTGGGAAAGTAGCCAACGAGTATGTACGCCCCGCGGGATGGCTTCGAGCGAATATCTTTAGGGATATTGGCAATACTGGCGTACATCGGATAGCAGGACTTGTTCCTGAACATTGTCGTTTGGGTCTTGTTGGTCGAGATGATGAGCGGGACAATTGTAGCGCCTGGTTTCTCGGCTTCGAGGACTTTCTGATTACGATGAGCGATAGAGATTATAAACACGTCGAAGGCGTACCTGCGCTGCCCACCACCATTTTCCAGTGTGTACATCGGTGAAAACACGTTCCGTCATGTCGGCATCGGTGTAGTGCCGCTCCGGCGCGAAAATGAGATCCTGCGCAAACTCCGGGTCTCCCCAGAGGGCGCGGACACAAGGGATGATAGGTTGGAAGAAGAACTCCTCTGACTGGCCGCCAACGACAAGCTCATGCCGCTCGAAGATAGGTCTGACGCTGGGAAGGCTATCGTCAATGATTTGATTGAGCTCGGGAGCATTGTGATATGAGAGTCCGAGTTTATCTGCCAGCTATAAGCAATGTTAGCAAATTCATCGCAAGTCTGCAGCGAGACACATACACCATTTATATTCAGTAGGTCGGTCAGCGCTGACGACGTCGAGCCGCGTAACTTTGCCCAGTGCGCAATCTCCCAGTCGATCTCAGAATGGAACGGGGACCACAGATTATCGTGAAGGTCGGGGAGCCGCTTGCCGTACTTGGTGTACCCCGCAGTCGCTTGTCGAAGTTTGGCACCAGCAGCGCCGCCGAATTCTGTGACGTAGGGTTTCTGCACAAAGCGTGCCTCGGCAGGCGGGTCTCGAGCGGCAGGAGGCTCCCTGTCGTCGGCAGGCGGTAGTTCATCGTCCTCCCCGTCGTCCTCCCTGTGCCCTCCGGAATGGTGCCCAGCCGGTAACGGCGCCTCCCAATCCGGTACAGACTCAGCATCAGAGTCCTCATCCGAGTCGCCATCCTCCGAGTTCTCCCGTCCACGATCAGAGCCATCGGGCGAAACAAAGGCGAGGCCGTAGTTATCATCGTCCTCATCATCCAAATCCATCGGGTCACCGTGGGACGGGGAGGAGGGCGGGCGTAGATTCTCCGGAACGTATGCATTGAGGGTCTGGTAATGTGTGATACAGACAGCGTTAGGCGTTGAGCGCCAGTGGCGTAGAAGCGCTCCTTCGCCGTTGAACGAGCGAGAGCAGGCGGGACACAGCGAGTTAGGCGCCATCGGACAGCGATTTCACAAACAGCGGCAGCGCAGAGGGGAAAAGATATACTGACACAGCGGAAATGTGTCGGCGGCAGCGACTCCGACGAGAAACGGATGGATTACGCATGTAGCATGAGGTAGAAAAGATACGCGAGACCGGCGGCGCCCTATCGAAAGATACGGACTTGAGCGTGAAATTTTTTGAAAAGTGACGTGTCATCACTCACTCTTTTTTTTCATTCCCCACCACCAACTCGCCACCGTCCGCTCCTTCACCAGCCCTCCTCTAGCCATGTCCAAAGGCTCTCGACGTTCATTCTTGAAGCCCATAGCTTCACCCAAAAGTGAGCTCGCATTCAAGAAATGCACCGTTTGCTTACTTTTTTTCGTTTCCCCAAGAACCCACCGCGGCCGATACGCTGGACAAGTCCAGCAGTGCCCGGCGTACACTCTTCCTTCTCTGTTTACCTTTCCTGCGTTGCTGACACGCTCTTTAGCCAAAAGGACCTCCAAGACAAACGCCTACGGGAATCACGGTTAGTATGCAGCTCTCCCGTTACAAATCTCACCAAGTTCCAGTGTGGACTGGAGCCGCCCCAAAAGGCACTGCCATCCCGTCTCTTCCCGAGCCCATCGTCGGGGAGAAACGCGCTGCGGCTGCCGAAAGACCAAAGCCTCGCAAAAAGGCAAAGAAAAGTGCGTAATTTTGAGTCTGTAGCTTGATTTGTCTTCGTTTCTGACAGGTATGCAGAGGCCACTACGATTGAGGACTCGAATATGCAAGACGCGTCAGACGAGGACAATCCTCCGCGTCGCACACGCCACGGTCAGTTTAGCAGTTGTTTCGAGTCTTTCGCTGAATCCAATCAACTCAGGTCGCAGTTCTAGCACAGTCGTTGCCTCCGCAGTCAATTCAGACGACGAGCACTCCTATATAGCTCCCTCGCCTCCGCCGCGCCGGCCGGGCACCAAGAAGACTGTCGCTGTCGCGCATGTTCCCGCAGCAGATGTACCGTCGGCTGAAGAAGGCCAGTATGCCGAGTCGGGTGCTGAGGAGGAGCATGACGACGACGAGGAGTTTGAGCTAGAAGATGAAGACCTGGACGACGACAACGCAGCAGAGAAGTTAATGGCCGAGGTGACTTGTGACTTGATCCCAAGAGGTGGGCGGATCAAAAGCCCCCGATATCATGCCCCGTCTGTGACATGACCGGGTAACGCGCCGAAGGACCTTTTCGATTTCAAGCAGCCCGCCAGTGATTCTTGAATTGCTCCTCCAATTCTGGCTCAATCGCTTAGCTGTAAAGCGCTGAACCCCATTGTAATAGCCTAGGAAGAGATCTATGTAGTCAGATTTTTCAAATAATTATTTCTTGCATTGTAATGAGACGTGTAGCGTCTCATCACGGCGTGACGAACTCTACCTCCAACCACCACGACTACGCCTAATACCTGGCCCCAACGCTAAGGCGGTGGCCTTGGGCCTTTAATCCACCTCATAATACCACATGGACATCGATAATACACCTTCCTCCTCCGCCATAAACCCCCAACCCTCCCCGCGTCCCATCGTGTCGCAATCGCCGCGACGAAACCCTCTTTCACCGAGAAACGTCTATCCACTCACCCACGCGACACCTGGAAACGAAACAGGGCCGTCGGGTACGCTTGTTTCGTTCTTTCTACGCGTCTCAAGACGTCTTACTGGGTCCAGTCTTCCTGCCCAATTCTTTTGTCTCCAAATTTGCGCCGCCGTCCCTCCCGAGCATTTCTCGAGCAGGATTCGACTCTGGCCATCTGGGAACCTCGGCGTTTTCGACCTCATTCCATTCCTCTCATGCTCGAGCCACTCCTTCCTTCACCTCACGCCGCGACACCCGTTTCACATCTCAACCTTGGCCAAGTGCCTCATCCACGTTTCCTCGCGCTACCGAAAGCGCATATGACACGCATATATCGTACTCTCCGCGTCGGGACAACGCTAATTCGCTCTTTTCGGACACGACACTGGTTACCCCATCGTACACATTTGCGCCAAATCGCGCCTCCTCCTCCATTGCATCCTCTTCCACCACGTTCAACACCCCCTACGACGAGCTTTCTCTTCATGCATCCCCCGGTCACTCGGCACCCACCAGCGATACATCCTCCGCACCCCTCACTCTCCCCGACGCACCCACCTGCGAGGACTTTCTCCGTTTCGATGCTGCTGGACAACTTCAGAAGCGGCCTACGAATAAGCAAAAGTGGGAATTTAAGTGCCCACTATGCTCAGCGTGGATTCCGTCCAGCGCGTCTTCTCTGCATCAACCCAGTTCCCCCGAATCGTTCCAACAAGTCCACGGGCACTACAACAGCAAAACGTGCGAGAAGAATGCGAGGAAGCGGGAGCAAGAGGAGCGCCGAATCCGCAAACACGTCGCAATGGAGGATGTGCAGACCTTGTATGTCGTCGTTTCCGGGATGCAGCTGATTCTGACATCCTTTATAGTGTCCTCCCGTCCCAGACGACAACCATGAACCAATGTCCCGGCGTTCGCATCGACTGGCCAGTCAACGCCGGCTCCTTCTACCAGACATTCCCGTTCCACCGACTTGGTGACGGATACGGCATGCTTTCCTTCAACCTCGAAACTCGCGAACACGGCCGTGTCCACATTGCATTTTCGAAGGAGTGCCTCGATACCGGTATGAATGGGAACTGTTGCTCATCATGCCGCAGGATTCCGGGCGAAATCGCAATGCTCGTCCAGCTTGCAAAAGACGCACCGCCACAGACCAATTTTCTGTACCTCTCGCGCCAACAAACGACGGAGCTTCTGGAGCAACGGACGGAAGAGGTGCGAGGTATGCGGCTAAAGGTTCGTACCGGCAACGTCTCGCACCACATTCGCTGATAATGCTGCAGCGGCTGAATGTTTCTCGAAAACTGGGCAACGCCCTCCGAAAGGTCGCGGATTACAAGCGATTCGTTGAGGCTGTTGCCCAACAAGACGTCCCTCGCCTGCAGCGTCTCGTCAGCGTCGGTCTCCGCCGCGGCGCTAGCGTCAATCAAATCATTCGGACAATGCAGAAGGCGGTGGACGGCGTTTATCGTCCGCGTCCAACAATCTGCCAGAAGACACTCGATATGGCACTCCTTATTTACCGGCTTGGTGGGCGGAAGCTGTTATACGCGGTCAACCAAGGCCTCGACATCGTTTCGCTTCGAACGCTCCGAAACCACATGTCCTTGACCCGTATCATGCCTACGGTCGGGTGGATCAATATGGACGACATCCGTCACAACATCGAGGAAGTCGTTCTCAAGCCTCTGTCCAAGGGCACCCAGGCTCCGCCGCTTCGAGGTGTCAGTCTTCAAATCGACGAGGTCGCAATGGAGGAACGTGCATCCCACTCCTCTCACGGCATCCTGGGCTTCTGCTGGTGTCACTCGTTGGGACTGAAGTTGTCGTTCGACACGTTCCAGGACGCGCTTCAGTTGTCGAAGCTTCTGCGGACCGGTAAAGCTCATCTGGGGAAAGAGATGACGGTTGTCGCCGCTTGCTGCTTCGGTGGACGACAAACCTTTCCTATCCTCGCCCTCCCAACGTGCAAACAGACTGGACCCGCCGAATCAAAGACGATTTACGAGACGGTGATCGCAGCGTGGAACGAGCGGGCCAAGCACATTGTCGGTCCAGTCTGGTCTTTTGCGACGGATGGGGACGCGTCGCGTCGGAAGGCCGGATTCGATTGCTTTTCCAAGATTAAATTGGCTCCGACATCGCCATTGTTCTCGACGCTAGCAGGAATGAAAGGAATGAATCTCTTCACAGGGATATTTGACATTACACTCGATTCTGATTTCAAGCATCTGTTCAAGAGTGCGTATGCAGTTCGGTCAATTGCAATATCTTTTAATCATTTCTTCAGGATTCTGTACCCTTCTCTGCTCCAAGAGAGGCTTCGTGCTCCGCAATGGCCGAGTCGTGAATGCGTCGATACTCAAGCGATTCCTTATCAGGCTCCCCGGACAAACGGAGACATCGGTGGAACGGCTGATCTATGCCGACGACCCGCAGGATGTGCCTCGCGCTGTCGAATTGATGGAGTGTATTGTGAGTGTCGGAGCAATGCAATTCGAGTCGACGGATCCGGAAATTCTGGCCGATTTGGATTCGATTGCGCTACTCGGCGAGGTCCTTAACGCACCTGTAGGTGTAGGTATATGCCTTTCGCTCCAGTAACTGCTGGGTAGGCCTATGCCAAGTAGCCCAGCTCCTGCTGGGCCCAGCAGCTACTGGATGATTTGCCTTCTGGCTGCCCTTTGAGTGCTAGGCCATATTACCTGATGTAGGCTTGAATGTCACAGCATGTAACACATCACCGAAGCTCCCCGGATGGTCCTGCCATATATGGTAACACTCCGTGCTATCATTCCTGCCAATTGATAACCCTCCAAAACAAGCCTGAAATGTACTCAGACCTCAATTCCCCTCAAAACCATCCCAAAAAGGGAATTTCCCCTCAAAACCATCTCAAAAAGGGAATTTCACCCAAAGTACCCAAATAGGAAGTACTTTAAAAACGACGATTACAGCTCTGCTGTGGCTGCGTCGACATCCATTCCTGCCTCCGCGGCCTGCTCTTCACCCTCCCGCTCTACGTCGTCATCATCCGCGTCCTCCGTTGCCTCAGTAACCACCCTCCGCACCGCCTCTGCCGCCGATGTGCTCCATTGCGCCTTGAAAGACAGCGCGATCCGTTGATAGATAGCTTGCTGCCGCTTAGCATACGCTCGGGCGCCTGCAGCGAGCTCTGCATCTGCCTCTCCCGCAACCCGTCCCTCGCCCCTTGCCTTCCAATCCCTCTGCACCGTTTCCAGGCTGCGCAGCACGCGCCGCATCTCTTCCCGTATGATTTCTACCTCTTCCACCCAACGGTCGCGGCGCGCCTGCGCTTTCGTCCATTGAACCCGAACCGCTAATTGAAATCATCAGTTTTACTCAATCATCCTTTGAACTAAACTGCACTTACCGTCATGCAGTTCCTGTGCATCCGGGTCCCCACCCACGGACCAAATCCACGTAACCGGCTTGATTATCTTCGGCACGGTAGGCTCATTCCTGACACGCGCCGATGTTCCCGCCCTTCCCAGCGCTGCTGCGTCCGATTCCACTTCCACCCCTACCCGAGCGTCGTCGTCGTCGAGTACTTGGAAGTGCGGGCAAAATGTTGCCTTCAACTCCAGTCCAGCCCTGCGAGCCTCCCGGTACTTCGTCATCTCGCGGTGTCCCTGACTGGTGATATGTCCGATGAGCGTATTCGAGCGAGTCGATGCAAGCTGGCCGACGGCGTTGGCGTTCCGATGGTCAATGAGGTGGTGCTTCGCTTGCAGATAGCCCCGCAGCTTGCAAAGGGCATCTCCGCACTGCCCTTCCCGTAGCCGCAGCTCCGCCTCCACCAACCCCCGCCTACAATCCCTCCTCCGCTGCGCGCTCGTCATGTCCGAGGGTAGCCACAGCTTCGTATCCTCCGCCAGTGGGGCCGGGACATCCCGATCCCTGGTCTCCTCCTCCGCCGCTCGCAGATCCTCCACCACTGGCATAAAAACCGCCTGGTGTGTTTCCCAGTTGCGTAGCTTCTTGAAGAACGACACGCGAAGCTCGTCGAGCTGGCTAGCACGCTCCGCAGTCATTGTGGCCGTCGCCTTGACCTCTGCCCGAATACGACGTCTCAATCTTGTTAGAAATAGCACCACCACACTCTGAATATAACTCACTGGAAATCTTGGAGCTGCAGCCCAGCTTTGATGAAGGCGACACCCGTCATTTTCCCAATCATCGCTTCCCCGCGCCCTGCCCGCACGTCCTCCAACTCTGCCTTTTTGAGGTCCGCCAGAATCTGACTCTCCGTCGGTCCCGCTTCACACAATTAGCACCATCTAACGCGTGTTGGTAGATACGCACCATGCTTGCCTTCCATCATGTATGGGTTGGGGGCCGATGGATCTGCATACCATTTGTCGATGCGTCGTTGCCACTCGATACGATTCGCGGGACTCAGGCTGGTGTCCACCACAGCGAACTCGGCCATTTGTCGGTCGCGTTCAGCCAACGCGATGATCAGCTTCCGTGCCAAAGCATCACCTGCATTAACACTCAGTCAGTCGTCCACACAAGGTGCTCCAATTTACTCACCCTCTTTGACGTTCTTCTCAAAATTGATGTGGTCCACTTTGTCGTCGATGGTGTCGTGTCGGTGTCCCTCACCCATCTCTTTCGTCGAAAAACCAATAGGGTTCAGTATCGCCCAAGTCCGCTCGATACCCTCGCCATCTGTTCGCCCGACGCCGACGGCATGGCTGAGCGAGTTTGCCGCTTGACAGCTCGCTTCGTGCGCAGCCGCATGCCAAACCGGCAGCGCAAACTGGAGTCGATATTCCCCAAGCTGGGTCCGAATCGCCGGTGTTCGCTCCTCATCCTCCCAACCCTCCTCCTCAGCCAAGTCTTCCAGTCGCTCCGCCTCTCTCGACACCACCGCCGCGGCACGGATCGTCAGCCGCTGTTTCCACTGACAGGCGATGTCATAGGACAGGACGAGTCGCTTCACGCCTATTCCGTCGATGGCTGCTAAGAGAATCCAATCCATGTTCGCGTATCTGGGGAAGGAAGGCGTCAGTGACCGACCCGAGTCCACATTTACAAGCCTTACCTCTCTCCCTTTTGAAGATCCCCTAAACCCATCGGTCGCACTACACCGTGTCGAGCACAAACACACCTGCCGACCCCCGAGACACGCAAGCCCGTCGTAAGCCGTGTTTCCTTCTGCATGAGGGCGGCAAATGCAATGCAGGTGCTCACCTGTCCAAAAACTCGTTAGAAGATCTCATATCTAGATCAAAGGAAAGAACGCACATCCTCCTCTGCGACGTAATGCCGCAAGAAATACTTGTAAGCGTCCGTTGGGACGAAATATCCCAGACCTTGCCCCAGGGATGGGTCATGTCGTTCGTTAGCGCGGATACGGTTCTTCAATCGGAAGTTGGCGTCCATCGCCAGTAGCAGGGAGTGGCGATACCTAGAGTCGGTCGATATCAGCGGGATGTACGATCCGAAAACACACGTACGCCTCGTGTTCTGGGGCATTTTCCCAACCATCTGGCATATTCTTCCCCGGGTCAGGACAAGCCCAGCACCGTACGGCCAAGCCACCAGGAGGCGTATTCTTCACGCCGTTGGGCTGGTGTCCTCTCCCTGCCCGCTTCGCACGCGTCAAGAAGTCCCACTGTCGCGACATTCGGACGAACGACTTGTACCGATCCTGCCGGAAGATGAGTACGTATCCTTGGCCCCAACGTCATACACACCGCTACTTTCTTCGTGTGAGTCGCGTCTGTAAGCCGCTCCAGCGTATGCACGAAATCATTTGCGTTAACGTTGGCGACGACTTTGAGCAAGCGAAAAAGTTCCAGTAACGCATACGTGGCACATGTGGACGGGTCGATGGTGGTGGCGGGATACCAGCCATTGTCCATTAATTGCGAGAGGTGGCCATGCGGATGACGCAAACTGTCGGAGCACCCACAGAACCTACGATTTCATGAGTAAGCTCGCCACCTACTGCCGCCATAATTCTTACCGTACGTCGACTTTGAAGATTCCTCCATGATCCATCACCGTCAATGTCCAAGGACGGTCTGGGGATCGTCGGGCGGGATACGGGCACTCGAAACCATGGTGCCCGAGCTGGTGAACCATTGCAAGCTGAACTGCTGTTGTAGAGTCCCGAAAGAGCGAGCATGGAGCCCAAAAGTCTCCATTCCAGACCTACGAATTCGTGTACTTCAGATGGGGCACGAAAACAACTCGAAAAACATTTACCTCAGGCCTATGAAGAGGCTGCTGTTGATGCCGCTCTCGCAGACACGTTTCGCACTGAAGAAACTGTCCGCAGGGGCGGCAGCGAAACAGTCGAAGACCATCCGCCCCGCAGACAGCGCATCTTGGATGCTCCCAATGCCGACCCAGTCCCTCGCTACGCAGCAGCTCATCGAGATACGACGGTATCTGACGTCGCCAAAGTCGCATTGGGTCATCCTGACAACCCATGAGCATGGCGAAGGCAGATAGCACCCACAACTCACCGAGCTAATGTACCGTTTCCTCCGGGCGGGTGCATCCTCTATCTGCACGACGACCTCATCCGCCATGCCCGAGTCCTCCCATCCCGTCTGCTCCATTGGTGACCATGAGCCAAATGCGTCGTTCGCCTCAGCCGCAAGTCTCGGTCGATGTGCGGGCTCAACGTTGACGAGGCGAGAGCGGGTACCGCGGTTGTTGGGGAGGAAATGGATGGCCTGGTCGCCCTGCTTGGCGTGGACGTTCCCGACGCGAAATGGATGCTTGCGTGTGCGCGAGTGCTTGCCCTTGCGCTGGTCGGTCATAAGTGTCGGTAAGTGCTGGTCTAACAAGGACTAATCAAAACATACACAAAGCAAGGGCCCCCGCTTGGACCAAGCGCCGCTTCGCTTGTCTTGGATTATTGGTCTTGGAAGTTTTCGCGAATTCGTGTGATGCTGATGGTCACAGATACCGAATCGAATCAAGCGCCCAAGAAGCGCCCAAAGATCAAGCGCCGAAGATCGCATATGTTGTTCACATGCTCAAGATAGCCCAATGCGGGTTCCTGTAGCGAGTTCGCCATCTATTACGATACGATACGACTTTTGTAGCAGGAACTATTATATGTACGGCTCTACAGTCGGGCAGGGTACCATGGGAGTTCTGGGAGCAATTCTCAGCGCACTGGCACTGGCAGAGACAGGGGAAAAAAAGAAAAAAACGCACCTCGCTTGACGACCTGGGCGCTCCGAGTCGACCAATCCACCCCTTCGCCGGCGGTTCGCCCCACTTCGCGCATGGTGAACTGGCATGGGGCGTTGTGTGTGGCCACGATCCATGGGCAGCTCATGTCGTAGGACATGACAATCGGCCCCGAGGGAGGAGGAGGTTGCGTAAAATGAATGGTCTTGTAGCGTTCTCCCTTAACGAGGGCTTGGAGGCAGATGAGTACCGTTACGATGGAGCAGACGACAGAGCTCACTTACACCAAATATTCGAAGTTGGCCCGCGGGCCCTGGCGGTATTCGAGGTGGGGGCGGCGGTTTTCATGGAAGGGAAGATGCAGACCAAGGGGAAGATGAAGGACGAGACTCGTAGGGCAGAGCCTTTTATGCGAGCGGAGTTTTGCGGAAACACAGGGCTGATACGCGTTAGCAGCCAGGCGATGGTACCATATGCATCATAGGGCGAGAATCTTGTGGTGATGGTAGTGTAGCCTGCATATGAGCCGCTCCATTGGTTACCCCCGGTTGAGGATAGCTTACAACTCGTCAGCGTCCCTCGGGTACATAGCAATCACGCTTCAAAAGCCACTGCAGCAGTTCCCAGCCGTGTAATTAAATCGTGGTATAGTGTGCCCCAGGCGCCGCTCGGCGACTCAATCCCGAAAGAGGTTACGTCTGTAGTTGTGGTGAATCGACAATCGAGGCGGGAAGGCAAGCGGTGGTTTTGATGATCAGGCATGGGGTCACAGTCACATTCGGCTCATACTTATGCGCCATGGCAGTCTGGGTTTCGTGCGCTTCGTTTTCTCCCCCTGCGGATAATGCCTGAGAGCAAGTCACCCTGACGCCCACCACCGCTTTGAGCTAACTGGCTGTTAGGGACTCTCTCGGACTCGCTTTTCATCGACGCCGACTCTGGGTCCGAGCACTCGGACTCATCTTATTCCGATCCCAGCGTTTTGGAGGTCTCGTCGGACGAGGACCTAACTCAAGCCGCAGACCCGAACGTTTTGGAGGTCTCGTCGGACGAGGACGAAACTCAAGCCGCAGACCCGAACGTTTTGGAGGTCTCGTCGGACGAAGCAGACGCCGGCACCAAGGCAAATCCCATTGTCGTGGCACCTACCCCAAGCCCTGCCAAAAAAACACCCAAAACGCCCGCGTGGGCGACCCGATTCTCCCGAGTCCCCTTCACGTAGGTGGCGGACTTGGCTGCTTTTTGCCGCTAACACCTCGTGTAGCTCACTCATCTCGCAAGACGCGACGCATCGTCAATCGCGGTCGACTTGCGCATGGCCCACCGGAAGACGAGGCTGCAGCAGAAGCCCGAGCTCGTGCGTGAGCCTCGTCTTTAACTCAATCTCCTTGCTTATGAATGCGTGCTCTTATTCAGTTCGAATTCTCAAAGCGAACCTCCGCGTCGACACTAATAGCGCGTGCTTGAGCGCTATGGCACGCAGCGGCTTGAAGGCCATGATGTCCAACGACATCGTCCTTCCTAACAATCACGCTCCCGTCCCCCGTCCTCGTCCGGGCCAATCTTCTGAAACCGTCGAGCACTTCACCGTTGGCGAGGAGGTCCAAATGCGCGAGTGGGAGGCCTATGAAATTCTTCGCTCCTCTTTCGTCGCTGCTGCCCTCGCTGTTCTCCAAGACCAAGACCCCGATGCGCCGTACGCCGTGGTCCGCCGGAAGTACACCCTATACGTCGACCCGTTTCAATCGCCACCCCAACTCGCCGATGTCGATCCCAACCACAAGTGCGGTCTCTGTGGTTCCCTTGCGTCGCACCCTGTCTTGTACGTGTCTCATCTTCCACGCATATCATCGCTTACCTGGCCCTGGTATCAGGCTCTGGTGTAACCACCTGTTTTGTTTTGTGTGCGCTCGTGTCCACCTGAACAAATCTTGGCTGTGTCCTGATGGAACTTGCGGGGCACTGCAGCGCCGTCCGCCATGGCGTCGGCTGGAATTGGAGAATGAGATAAGCCTGGTGTACACAGGGTTTGCCGACTTCACTCAGGTCCACTATGGTTGGGGTGATGTACGGTTCCCGGGAGCGGGCTCGTCCGGACTACCGTAGTAAATTGTGTCCTATCCTCTCTGAATGAATGGTTCATCCTCTCTGAATGAATGCAACCTGTTCCTCTGCCTCCTTGTTTCTTTTTCATGAGCCATGAGGCGGCGACAGCTGTTGAGACGCACTTATGCCCGCTGAGGCAGATATGACGAACTGACGACCAGGGTATGACGAACTGATGCCAGACTTGCAGAGGCATTTATTGTCTCTAGCTAATACTTTTGCGTGCGAAACTGTACCGAGGCCATAAACGATGTCTTCTTGAGCAGCCTGGACGTTTTTGTGAAGCTCCGATGGGGGTGCCTCAGCGTCATGTTGCCCTTGAGTCTGAAGGCAGCATCAAGCACATACAACACTACTGTCTCTTGACGAGATCGCATAACTTTTTCAGGTCGTCAGCTCAACACCTACCTTTTTTAATCTAAGGTAATACCAGCATCCTTTGGTCCTGACAGACCCTGGTAGAATCGCCTGAAGTGTCCGCGATCCATCGCAAGACGCCAAAGCATTCTGGCCCTCGTCACAGACCCGCATCACATCTTGTCCTCAACCATGACGTCCGCAACCACTGGCACCCAGAAGCAACGGCAATGCTCCACTGCCGCGCAACGTCGGGCCGCCGCAAGATACAGGCAGAGGCGAGCACCGAGGATGTTTGACGGACCATTGCTGAATAGCCCTGCAGGAATGCCGATGAGCTTCGCGAAAAGGCTCGCGAACGGATGGCGAAACATCGGGCGCGTCTTGCTGCCGACCAGACTCTGGCCGCGGAGGCCCAGCAGCGTGCTCGCGAGGCCAGTGCCTCGTACCGCCGTTGGCATGCGAAAGAGGTGTCGACGCGTGCCAAGGAGAAGCGGGAGAGGTGCGTTTCGTTACACTGTCCAACTCTGACCTATCTAACAGGAACGACAGACTGTGGGCTGGCCGACATGGAGCAGACGCGTACATAGCCCGTCTGATACAACAGCGATCAAGCTCGTAGCTCGTAGCGGTCGTGCATCTATTCATTCATTTTCCAAAGCATACACCGCGTTTATACACTACGAATCTCGAGCCGCGACGTGCCCATCCAGCTGCGCCCACCTGAACTCGTCGACGGCGTCTTCGAAAGTGTTCCGGTGGTCGTGGACATTACCGGAGACACCCAAGGTATTCAATGCACACTCCAGACTGCATAACGATTCCTCAGCGCATGTTACGCGCCATGGAGACCACTCACTACGACGAATAAACCCCAGGATGGACCCCGACGTAGCAGATGTACCACGGGTCGCGTTCCTTGCGCGGGGGACGTCCAACCAAATCACTTGCGTCGGTGCAGGGACGAGGGACAGACTCCAAAGAGACGGGGCGAGAGCCGAAGGTCGATTTCGTCGACGTCCATCCCTTGGCGGCGGCGAAGTCCACTAAAGCCTGGGCGTCGGCCACGGACTCGCACCCGAACTGTAGGGCGAATCTGAAGTTGAGGATGAGCTCCTGGACAGCCGGCCTGGGCGACACCGTGAGCTCCGGGACCTCTGGCAATCTGCAGACGTACCAGTTCGTCCGAACCCCCACCTGATGACCTCGAATCACCGCGTAGGCGGCCCACTTCTTCTTGGACGACCGTTTCGATTTGTTCTTGCGCAGGGCGATGGCCGACCCGCCCGGCGTGTGCTGAACAGACGCTGCCTTGGGCCTGGAGGTGAGTTTTTACGTCAGTTTCTGCCAGTGGATACGGGAATGGAGAAGGACTTTCCAATGAGACGTTCGGCCAGACGTTTGTGGAGACGAGTACGCATATACTGCCCTCGTCGTGCCATGGGCTGCCTGTGACGATGAGGACGAGGAGGAGGACAACGTTGTCGTTGTCGTTGTCGTAGCCGAGATGGTCGATGGAGAATCTCGGGCCGGGGGCGGAGGACGGGTAGATGGAGAAGCTGGCGGCGGGGGCGGAGGACGGGCAAGGAGCCGACGAAGCTGGTCGGGGGAAACTGGTGGATTGTCCCGAGGGCGGGATGGCGGAGGTGGGCGCCTTCCCCTGCTGTCTACAACGAGGTGTTCTCATGAGACGACATGAAAAGCAATGGCCGATTGACTAACCCTGGAGCTGGAGACCTTGGAGGAGGCTGGCGAGGGGATCGTCTGATTCGCTCATGATTGCTGGGTACTAGGAGGATCGTTCTCAGTCACACCTTCTTTTGTACGCATGGAAAAATCAAAGATGCATTTTACATAAAACAAAAGACATTTTGCAAGAGTATGCGACGGGCCGGCTCTACCACGGCTGCAAATCCAAGGGGAAGAACTTGCCCCCGCTGGTCAAATGGAGACGCTCGGCTGCTTCGTACTGGACAAAGTATCGCCAGCCGAGCCGATGCGCGTCGAGCAACGACAGAGCCCTGGAGATGATCAAGATCTGCAGGCGCGCCGATGAATGTTACTCACCGAAGCACGTAACCATCGATGGCAGGGACATCGTCGGGGCTGACGTTCGCCAAAGGAACGTCGAAAACTGTCGCAGCGGTGGCGTCCACGCCAGGAGCTTCCCAGCCGAGGGCTTCGTGCTTGAGGACGACCACGTTGCCGAGAGGAGCCTGGATACGTTTTGCCTGCGGTGGCGGGTCGGGGATGATGGCGTCGATCTCCTCATTCGCCCAGACGGGATCGGCATCATCGGGCCAGTGGGGACACTGGAACAAGATGGTGAAGCCCGCGCCGTTGTGGGGGAAGAAGGGACGGGCGCAGTCAGGGCAGGCGGTGGGGTTCGCGTCGAAATAATCTATGCCACCGGTATCCGTGTTGCTGGCGGCGAGAAGGGTTTTGTGGCGGATGCGAACAAGTTTCTTGCCTCCCCCCTGCTGGTAAAGTAGGGCGAGACAGGAATCTACGGGGATCTGTGAGGGAAAACATGGATGAGTCGCGATTGACGATTGAGATTTGAGGAGGAGAAACACTCTTACTGGACCAACGAAGGCATGTACCTCCGAGGGGTGGACCTGGACGGGGATATTTCCGGGAGGAGGGAGGACAAACGAGCCGAGGGGCATGAACAGGGGAGCGGACATGGATAGCGGATTCGGCTATGAAGAAACCACGGCCGTACGGATTCGGCTATGAAGAAACCACATGCCTCGTCGTCGTATCCATCTCGCTCAGGGCTGGCTGATGCGAGCGGTCTCGTGGTACATTTTATATCTTGATCGTTTTTTGGTTTCGCACTTCCGCGTTATTTCGCAGTGTCCGCTCTTCTCTCCTTCGCGTACGTGTTCGTCGTTGCTGGCGCGCCTTGCTGACCTTGTCCATAGCGCTATGTCTGTCTCCGCGTCATCCTCTCGCCAAAATTCGCTTCCTGCAGACCGTGAGTCCAAACCTGCTTTGTCTTGGGAGGTTGGTGACCTGAACGCCCGCGTCTCACAGTGCCGGGTGCTGAAGAAGCACCAGAGGAAGAAACTAGAGCTCCAGAGCGCCCAGGTAAGGGGCCTTGCAGTCAGCGTTGTGGGCGGATGCTGAATTGCCACCAGAGGAAGATGACAACGATGACAACGATTCCGACGAGGAAGATATTGCCCCTGCTGGGAGGACGTCGAAACTCAAGGGCTGGGCGCGCGGAGTACGCGAGGACGAAATCTTGAAAAAGCATATCGAGCCGTATAGGCGGGCGCGGCAGTTGGGGACGCACGACGCCGACGATTATTTGCAGATGGTCGTCAACGAGTATTGCTATCGCATTCCATACGACCTCCCAGACGGCGAGGAGCCCCCACTTCCCCTGCGCGAATGGACACCGACGACCTCGCCCGACGACGACAGCCACTTGACGAAGAAAGAGAGAAAGGACAAAGCGGCCTGGATCGTTTACATGATACCAGTTAGTGTTTGACCGCCTGTGACGACATCTCTTCTGATTCCATTCCACCACCATGTAGCGCATCAAGCGCTGGCTCGACTACCGCGCCCAAGGCGGGGCTCACGCAACACCGGCCACGGGAAAGAAACTAGACCCCACCGACCCCATCAACATTATGTTGTTTCAAATTGCCGACACGCTCCCCGCACATCGAGCTCGCCAAGGATGGCAGCAGTTCTGGCACGAGGAGGCTAGGACGACCATCGAGGAGGAAGTCGCCCGTGAATGGCCGAATTCAGCGGAGCGGAAGGCAGCATTGGCGAAGGCCAAGGAGAAGCAGGCGTCGGGGAAGGGCAAAGGAAAGGGGAAGGCCAAAGCGCTGGATACGAAGCCAACGGGTGCGTATCGCCAGAGCATCGCTCGGGCGCTCTTCGCGAAGAAGTCGAAAGCAGAGCAGAAGCTATATCTCGAGCGTGCAGCGGCAGACAGGGCTAGAGACGCAGGCGCCTTCAACGCAGCGATGAAAGCGTGGCCACCCAAAGACCCTGTGGCGATACAAGCGTACGTCGTAGTATGCGCTGTTGTTCTGGACGCTCGCTGACCGACTAACAGAGCTATTGACAATCTGGCGCCGACGATAGGCCGCTTCATGCAGGGCGTTGCAGAGCTGACGAACATGCACGTCCTTATGACGTTGGGTGGTCCGTCGCCGAGATTCCATGGGACGCTCCACACAGCGCAGTAAGTGTTCGTTGTTATCTGTATGAACGTAACTAAAACACACATATCAAGCTTCTCCGCGGGCCAAAATAACGCGCCGTCGCCCGTCGCATTCCCAGATTGGGACGCAAAGCATTTCAACACGCACACGCTCGACAAAATGAAGGCGTATCTTCGAACTGCATACAGTACGTGGCCTTGTTTTTCCAGAATACACCTTTTCTGGTCTAATATCCGCTCCTGTAGGTCGCGAAGAATGTATGGCAGCCGCGTTGCCTGAAAACATGTGCATCGGGTCGCGGGAGGACGCCTGGGCTTCGCTTTCAGAAGGTCCGGCGCCACCTGCGACACTGGACGACGCAGACCTCATCCGAATGTCCCCCACGCTCGAAAATGGCGAGGAAAGTGCCGCGAGCTCGCGAGGGTCTGACGAGGAAGACGAGGTGACCGGGGATGACGAGCCCGGAGACGAGAGTGAGGCGGAGACTGGGGGAAAGCGGAAGCGCACGGCGGGCAACTCGGCTGGGAAGGGCAAGAATGGGAAACGGGCTCGACGGGAAGTTGGCGATGACGAGACTCCAGTGGCTCGGACGCGCAAGCGAAAGAGCCCAGACGAGAGGGCGGATGACGGCCCAAAGAATCACAGACGCGCCGGGACCGAGACGAAGAAGAAATCAAGAACTTCGTCAGCAGCAGCGCCACGAGTCGGTATCATTACCGGGATGCCACGTCCACTGCCTCGGCGAGCCTACCGAAAACCCGACCTGGTCACTGCTCCGGCAGTGGGTACCGCGCCCGTTCCCGAAGCTCTCGATAAGCCCGCCTCACAAGAACCCTCGTCTCCGCATGCGCCCGAAACCGTGGACGAGGGGAAAACGCCAGAGGAGGTTGCCAGGGAGAAGGATACAGATGTGGAGGAAGATGGGCAGGACGAGGAATTGGTGGATGAGGCAAAGTCGCCAATGGCCTGTGCCCCAGACGCGAGCCAGTGGGTGCAGGAGATCTGGTCCGAGATATCGGGCGAGTACGTTACCCGCTCGTACAGCCAGCTTCTCGAAGCCTTCCTCGCGTTCGAGCGAGCTCACGGGTGGTCGGACGGAGAGAAGGCGCTTTCGGCAACCGGACGTCCGAAGCAAGTCAAGGACTGGATTCGAGCGGATCGCAAGGCAACGGCGCGCCTGACCAAGCTCCATAAGCGATACGACGAGGAGTTCTGGATCTGGTGGAAGGTCCTCCAGCCGCAGTGGAGGAAGGCGAAGACGGATTGGCCGGCGATGGATGCGGTGCAGAAGGGCAATGAAGGAGAAAGCTGGACGACGTTGAGGGTGCCCGGGAAGAACGGGCTGGTGAGCGTCGTCGCCAGCCTGTATTGGTGGGGGAGAGATGGTGTTCTCAAGGAGGGCCCGGTGCCTGAGTGGTCTAGGGCGGTGAAGGATGTGACTTGGGCTCTGCACCAGATGGCTTCGTCTGGTGGTGTGGCTTCGTCTGGTGGTGATGCCGAAACGACCCCGTAGTTGGACAATGGTCATTTTAGACACAGTAAGCTAGCGCACGAATGATAATGAGACTTGTTCTGACCTCGAATTTGCGATTGTGAAGTCACGTGACCGGAGGACTTAGACAAAATTCGAGAAGATGAAGAGCATCAGGGACGGACGTCTCTAAATTTGAACGGCGTAGAACGGGGTATGCAACGGCGTTAGAAATCTACTCTAAGCAATTGTACATAGGCAAGGGGGGGTAGCTGGAAACGCTGGAATTGGTGTGGGGCGGCCGGGCGCATCACCGACTGATTGATGATGTGCCATTCCGACTGATGGGAACACCGACTGATGGTAACAAGAATGCAGCGGGGAATAATTATACAATACAGGTCTGTACATGTATACAATACAACCATTCAAAAGAACCAAACAGCGGCAACAAATTGCTGGTAGAGCCGGCCATCAATAGATTGCCTATTTGGTATTTTTTATTGGATAGGATCAAGCGATCAATCAATTGCCTATTTGGGTATTTTTATTGGGTGGGGATCAAGCCATCAATCAATTGCCTTTTTGAGCAATTTTTTAATGGGTACCCGCGGCCGGGGCCCAACCAAATCGGGTAGCCCGGTGCCAAAAAGGCCCTGCCAGCCTAATATGCAAACGCGCCAGTAGCTGCTGGCTGGAAGCATTGCTGGAGTATTTGGCTTTTGCCCTGCCAGCAGCCACTGGGTCTGTTTGCCTTTATATTACCACTATGGCTCCTTAACGCACTTCTTTCCCCGTTCACAACACCAAGCATGTCGCTCACCGAGCAGATGACCCAACTCTCCACATTCGCGCACCTCTCCTTCACGCTCTTCCGAACCCACCGCATGGATTTCATGTGTAACCAACTTTACGTCGACTCCCACACCATGGTGAAGAACGCATTCTTCTGTTTGGCCAAACAATAGCTCCTCGATCAGACTCAGCCGTTCTACCTCTTCCAGACCGGCGATGATCAGCTCGAGAAGTTGTTCGGCAAACTGCGAATGCTTGGAGCTCATAATTCTGCAATGAGCTATCAAGAGGCCGTCGCGAGGTTGGGACACGCTTGCGACTTGCAAAGTCTCTTTCTCCGCAATCCCCATCTCGAGCAGACGCCGGTACGGCTGAATATGACGCGATCGGAACACGTCGACCATTTGAATATGGCCTCGTGGACTGGCGATGCGACCTCCGGCGGATGTCATGCACCCACAGCCTGGGCGGACGGCGCATCGCGAGCAGCTGCAATCTTTCAACGATTCCGATTTGACCCTGCATCGTACAACTACGCCACTATCTTTGCGAGCGACGATATCAACATGCTGCAACCGCTGGGGGACAACAAATATCCCGGCGTTGACAACCTCGACGAAATGGACGCATCTGCCATTCCGGTTTCCACTCCTGCTGCAGCGTCGTCGCCGGACGCGTCTGATGGAGAGGCTCAAGAACAGGATGGTGAGGGCGAAGGCGAAGATGACGAGGGTCAGACGTTCGTTGAGAGCTTGCCGCAGATCCCCGAGTTGGAGCTTCCGCAGAATCGTCCCGGCTTCAATCCGACGGCGTATCTCGACATTGGCGCGGGCAAGTTGGTGCATGTCAAGACAATCTGCCGGCTTTTACTCAACCTCTCATCCGAGACGAAGTCCCTTGATCGACTGAAGAGGGTGTGCGGATTCAAGAAACTGCACTCGCAACGTCACGATTTGGATCCCGATGACATTCACGGCGCAGACGCGTTTGTTATCGGAGATCTTTTTCTCACCTTGCTGCGCGTTGAGAGCGAGGTATCCTTGGCGGTCGTCCGCTGCACGGGCATCCACAATGGCACGACTTCCCTCGGTAGCACCCTCGGTACCACGATTCGCAACCCCAAGGCAAAGATCAAGATAACGGGACAGGTCCTTACCATGGAACTCATTCCAACACTCGCAGAAACCGACTCCGCTCTTCCCCAACCCCTTCCAGCTACGCACGCCGGCATTCGCCCATTCGACTGGACCGAAACACCGACGTCACTGTTTTCGTGGATTTGGACCGGCGCTTATCTTGTCGTTGATTCGGCTATGGCTGGAACGACACAGTCAACGGACAAGGTCGTTACGGTGTCGGTTCCCGGTGTGCTTGTCGAGCCAATAGACCCGCGCATGGTCGATGCTGTTCCGTGTCTCGGGGAGGACCGTGCTTTCAAGATCAACTCGGAGGGCCGTACGTGGGAGATCGACGATGGGGTGATGGGTGCGGGTTGTGAGCTGTTGTGGGAGGCTGTCGTTGAGCAGAAGATCGCACCCAAGGACATTGTTGCTGTTAAAACCAGCGGCGGCTTTCCGTACTCGTTCAGTGACGGTCCGTGTTATTCTATCTTTGATTGCGCCGCAGCTAAGCTTAACTTGTTTATAGGCAAACCTGCACTACTGTGTCAACTGGCAACGGACCAACTGACCCGCCGGAACGAGGACAAGAATCGCGCGTGTTACTTCTGCAATGCCGAGAAGGTCGCCAATTGGCGTGCGCACATCGGCACCCACATCTTGCGCTTCCTGCGTGGGGTTGACGAAAGACTATCACGTCAGGTATGCACCTTCTTACGTGTCGCTTCCATTCTCTCATTCAATTCCAGTTTGACATCGGCCTTCCGTGTGGATTCTGCGGAGGGTGCTTTGCTCCGGAGTGCCAAGTTTCGCTCAAAGGAACCCAATCGTCGTTCCAAGCAGTCAGCAACTGCTCCTCCTTCTCAGACTTCCAGTATGGCTCCGCGAACAAGGGCTCCGCAACAGCGCCCTGTCGCAACGTACCTGTCGTTTGTCAACTCTGTCACCCACAAGATCATAAACGGCACACAACTCTCCCAGCCCAATGGCGCTATAATATGCCGGTACACCTCAAGACAGCACATTCGGACTACGCGTCGCCTCTGAACCCAGGCGGTGTACATCCGCTTCCTCACGCTGTTTGGGAGAGCATACGACTTGGTGTTGATGAAGAAAAGGACTCAGGGATACCGGCGGAGAAGAGGTCAGCTCCATTTACGAACATTGCAGCTGCGACGGCGGCTCTTGACCGTACGGACGTTGTTGGGAAGAAGCGCAAGGCGGTCAAGGCGATAGCGCCGACGGATGATGCGAGTTCGAGCGGGAAAGCCACGAAACGTGTTAGAAAATACAAAACCATGTATTTCTAGCGACTTTTAGTACCTCCAAATGTAGCGCTACCCTCCCCAGGTTGAGGAAAAAAGTTTCAAAATATCGCCTAGGCGATGCTCGAACGGCCGACCTTACAATGTGTCACGTTTTGACCACCCCCACCCCTCACGCGATTCTGAGGCATGATATCACGCCTTTTCTGTCCGCCCACCTCTTGCTTGATCCGCTGCCGAATCTTTCTCACCCTCTCCAGCGACCTCTCTGGACGGGCTCACCTAGGGCGCATGCTGCAGCCATCCCCGACGACGAGGAGGACATCGAAAAACAGCCACCCCGTCGACGCCAGCGCATCTCCGTTGTCCATGACTCCGACTCCGAGTCCGACGATGCTGCCGTCAAAGCTGGCCTGAATGGCTTCAAGGCAGCGCAGAAGCACCTTCTAGTACGTCCATCTCGTGCTCTCCTTCGTCGTCATGCTCATGATACTCAGGCGGCCGTACCCACTGGACGCGCGGTACGTAGCCGCTTCACGGTCTAACCCTGCTCTGACGCCGCCCGCAGGTTCGTCCATCGAAGGAGAGCCCGCTTGTCGATCTCAACAAGGTGTGTAATCCAACGCATTCAGGTTTTCTACCTCGCTGATATCTTCCAGGTATCTTCTTCGGCCGCGGCCAAGACCACGGCACCCAACAAGCGTAACGTGCAACGTACTGCAGAGGTGCGACACTGTCTGCCGCCTCAGTCCTTCTAACTCTTTATAGCTCACTTTCTGGAGCGCGCCAGCTGCCTCCAAATCTTCGACGAGCAAAACGAAATCCGCACCGCCGGCTCGTTCAAGTTCCCCGACACTTCCACCATCGACTGCCGATCCCCACAAGCTCGTCCTGAACGGTCGTGGCGGGCTCAATCTGCAGGAGCAGCCTGACCCTGTGCAGGATGTGCTTCGCCTCGCCTTGGCCTACAACACGGGCTTCCACCTCACGAAGGGGGTTTATGTCCCGCACGCCATCAAGGTCGGCTACGCCGGAGACGCACTCACTCGTGCGGCGAGGGATATGGATGATGTCGAGATGATGTCGAGGCTGGAGGATGACCGGTACCGGTCTCTCTGTTCCTCACTGGTTCGACCTCTCCCAAGTTCACGATGATTCCGCTTACTGACACTCGTTAGCTGTTCCAACGATTCGGAAATGTTCTCACCAGCTTCAAGACCGCCGCAGACCCCACTGTCAACGGGCAATACGACATCTCTCACCACATGGCTGCTACCGCTCAAGAACACCTCAAGGGTGTGATGTATATCTTTGCGAAGACACCGGACGTGTGTTTTTATTTCTGCGCTAACTATCATTACTCACATCTTGAACTAGACGATCGACCGAATGACGGGGACCATCATAGTGAGTTTATGTGTCGTTGTATTGACCATACTCATGCACCACGTTCAGCCAGGCAAGGCTGACCCGAAGAAGTCATACGAGCACCCCGCCCTTGTGCAGGTCATCGCAACCGCGTGCTTCAAGAGGGGGAAGCTTGGTCAAGTGCCCATCGGCGAGCAGATCATGCAGCGACTTCCGACCCATGATGGCCAGATCGAGGTGCCGGCGCCGATGCTTGCCATTGCTGCTACAGCGGTGAGTGTCGGCACAGCCTGCCTTCACCCTTACTGAGGCTATCCAAGATCCACAGCTCCATCGACGACTGGAAGACGGGTGCACACGTCGCAAGCAATTTCGACAGCGGGCGCTTCGTAGATGCCTACAACACACACCTCAATCTCCTCGATGAGATTCACGTCAAGAACCCCGTGCGCTACCACAACACCATGGCGGCGATCTTCCGCGCTGCATCGTACGCTCCCTCGGCACTCATGGTCCTATTCCGCTAACAGTCTTCCCTAGTGGCAGTGGAACATCTGATCTATCCGCACCGTCTACACTCGAGCAGGACGCGCGCGCCTTCATCGTCTTCGATGACTAGGATTGCTTGGTCCACCATCAACGTCTGTACATACCATACCCGCCCCTTGTTTGCCTCACACCGACCTGACCTCTCGCGCTCCTCCGCCCTTCTTTTTACCTTTGTATAATACCTAGCATGTACATACGGTACCCTCTTAGCCACGATACACTTGTTTTACATACCTTTTTAATCATTGATAATTTGTTTTCCTGTAAACTGCTGAAACCTAAGTCGCGCATAATCACCCATACCTCACTCATAACTCACTCATAATTGTCTTGGTTTATGGGGACACTTAGCTAAGAGCCATAATGATCATAACCTCATAAACGTCGCTAATTAGTGTGAGTTATGAGCTATTATACAGCTTTATAAATTTGTGCTTTTCCTGATGGCCAGCGCCAGCTCTTGTCTTGACTCTTCCTCCCGCGAGATGTGCCAGTGAGATGTTTCTCTGTTCTCTGTCCTGCGAATCACTGCATGACGATGTTCTAAATTCGGGGCCAGCGAGTCAAGTTCCTTCTCGAAATGTTGAGACGCCTGCGTCGAAGAACTTGAAGATCGAAGCACCGCCGCCGGCAAAAGGTCATACATTTTTCTTTCACTGGCGACGGCAGCCGCTTGTTGAAGAACAGTGAACGCGGAAAGGGAAAGGGAATCTGTGCGCGGCGGCGCGCAGACAGAAGACGAAGACGAAGACCGGCGCGCATTCGCATTCGAGCACCAATTTCTTCTCCTTCCTCTCACCTCAATATCCCATATGAACGCCGGCGCTATACCATACTAGGATTCAAGTTTCAACCCATCCTGCGCAATACTTAAAGGCAAGGCTACCCGGGCTTGAAGTGGAAAATCTCCATATCTGGCATTAGTCTGCATCGTGTTCGTGTTCTATTCTTCTTGCTTATCCTCGAAGGATTTACGCAACTTTCCCGACGAAGAAGAAGAAGCGTAAAAACAACGCAAAAGGTAAAATCGCGCAGGAAGACGCAGGTTGACGTCAGCAGTACATGTAAGGTAGGTGACATCCATACTCGACGAACGCCACTCAAATCCCAAATGGGAAGCGGCCGTTCCGCTCGATAGAATTTTCTTTAAACTGGTCAGTCGATAGGTCTTCCTATTTAATGGATCCTCCCAAAAAACGGTGGCTTTTTACGGACCGTAGCTTTCATAAAATGTGATTTACAATGACGTCTAAATGGCCATCAAACCACTAAACGGCTCACAGTTCGACGGTCTGGACGTAAAAGTCTCTATAATTTGGTATGCACAGTTTTAATACATGCTCAGACCTAATCCGAGATTTATAAAAAAATCTATCGAGTGGTTCGAGCTGGAGGGCAGATTTATGCGCCACAATGTGGCGTTCGTTGAGCATGGATGTCACCTACCTTAGCTCTGGACTAGTCGGGTCCAAAGACTCGGGAGCTTGAGTTGCGGTAACTTTCTGGTGTGCCTTGGGCATCATGATTATTTGTGCGTCTTTTCGTTGGGCCATCAAGTCTCGCTCCGAGTCCACTCTTGTCGTCAACTTCGTTGAACCAGCTTGTCTTTGGGCGTATTACCAGATTTCTTCCTCTTTTCTGCCACAGAAAGTGTATCCATCTCTACAAGCCAAGATTACCGCTTATCTCGCATTCCTGCCGGTCTGTCCCGCTGATACCACCACGCATTGCGCTGGCATGGCTTGCTCTCTTGGCTAGGAAACACGCGTCTCAGACGGACAACCCTCTTGCTCGGAAATGTCGAATATGTAGTACAGTACTCGGGTCTACTCAGCCTGTAACTCACGACTCCTCCCGGACACTCCACCGAACTCCAACTGTGGAATATATCATTCTGTCCTATCCTATCCAAGCCTCTCAATATCCTCTCGGCGGCGATACTGCGACAGGGCGGCGCGTATTTGAGAAAAAGTCTCTGGATCATCTAACCAAGGCTTCATCTCTGGCCGAGGTTTGTGGCTTTTGTTTTGCTTGTACTCATCTGCCGCTTCGTCGACCAATGAACCAAGTCCAAGATCTCGGCTCTGACTTTAAGTAACACCCTCCTCGTTCTTGTCTCCACCTACTACGAGTCTACGACGACTCCACGTGAGCTTTGCCGCAGTTTAAGTATTGGATACACGACCTTACCACTTATCCACGGTTGTGTATCCAATACAGTCAAGTAATTCACGGGCGAAGTGTTGCTGGTGTGTTGGGTGCACACTGGCAGCCCATAAGCCCAACCTATCTGCTCCCTGGTTGAGCTTTCTCAATGTTTCCACAGGCTTGTACACCCCCTGCTCTGACAAGTATTGTTCTAGCACTCTGCGCAGACAACAAATTGTGCCTCCGCATCCCGCTGCTTTAGATCTAAGGGGCTAAGGGAGTGGATTTTCCGAGTCGGGAGTCGTCCAGTACTTAGCTGCGGGGTGGCATGTATATTTGAATGAAACTTGTCTTTTCGTGAGCGTTCGGCTTAGCGCTCTCCGGCCCGGGATGCTGTGCCGTGATGCCACGCCGTTGCCACGCATGTGCCTCGTGCTTCACAGCTCTCTGCTCTCATCTCTCACCCGCGATTGTGCTTACTAGCACGGTGCGTGGTTTTCCTTCTTGTAGAAGCTGTAACAAGTTACTAACAACAACGCTGACTACATCTTGTAGACTGATTGCTGTGATGAGTCGGTGTGTCGTCTCATGACCAGACTGTCCCCAAATTCATGCATGTCTTAGCTGGTTTGCAGAAACATTTGTGGACACCACTGGCAGATCCCAGGCTGAAGGTGCACTAGCTGCAAACATTGAGGATGTAATCCAAGACATCTCTCGTCGTGTACACCTCCCGGATGCTGTCTCCACGCAGTTAGTCTATGCCGACAACCGCCTGATGAAGACTCAGATACTGTTCCGCTACCTTGATGCGCAGGCTGGGAATGCAGGATTTGTCCATGCATTTCAACACGCCGTCTTGAAGTGCGATGGAATTGATAATATGCTCAATCCACAACTTCTAGTCACTGTAGAGGGTCAAACTTTGCCTCATCATAAGATACCAGCTGTTCAAAGTGATTATCTAAGAATTTCAGCTGCTTAACACTCTGACATGCCATAGGTGGTGGTAGAGTCGGAGTCAGCAACGAAGATTTGCCCGCTCTGGCTGGCACTGCTACTATGGACGATGGAAAGCCACCTCCTGCGAGTGAGACTGGTGACAGCTCGGACGACGGAGGAGGCACTGTGGGGAATGAGGGAGGCGGACGAGGCGATACGGAAGATGAACCGAAGGGAGGTGGTGGTGGAGTCAGAGTCAGCAGCGAAGATTTGCCCGTTCTGGCTGGCACTGCTACTATGGACGATGGAAAGCCACCTCCTGCGAGTGAGACTGGTGACAGCTCGGACGACGGAGGAGGCGCTGTGGGGAACGAGGGAGGCAGACGAGGCGATACGGAAAATGAACCGAAGGGAGGTGGTGGTGGAGTCGGAGTCAGCAGCGAAGATTTGCCCGCTCTGGCTGGCACTGCTACTATGGACGATGGAAAGCCACCTCCTGCGAGTGAGACTGGTGACAGCTCGGACGACGGAGGCAGAGACGGAGGCGCTGTGGGGAAAGAGGGAGGCGATGAACCAAAAGGTGAAGGTGAAGGTGGCCGAGTCAGCAACGAAGATTTGCCCGCTCTGGCTGGCACTGCTGCTATGGACGATGGAAAGCCACCTTCGCCCGTTGATCCGAGTCGCGTAAGTACCCGCCCCGAGCGGCCGAGCCATAACATCTCTTCCTGTCCATTCTCACCCGTGCAACATATAGGATCACTCGACACTCGTCGTGAACGACATCGATAATCGAGATATCGTCCTACCTATCGAAAAATGCTTGTCTTGGGAGGCAAGTCTAGCGTTTCCCGGTACAATCACTGGCAGACCTGACGATTTTCCAGGCTTTGCGCTACCAACTCAGCGAAAATAAGGTTCAAGCGCTGGCATATGTTACAAGCGGAAAGTTCATACTTCGGCTTGTGGATGGTCGGGATTACGACGACGATGACAACTGGAAATCCAAAACGAACTGGGACGAATGGGCCAATGGACTTGCGCCATTCGATCAGGGCGTTCGCGTTGCCCTGTCGCTGTGGATCGTTCAACTTCACTGCCAGTGTCATCCCAGACCAGTGAGTTATAAAGACGGGTTTTGGTGGATCATCTCTTCTAGTCCCCGTCCTACCGCTCATGATTCACAGTGAAACTTGTCGGATGCGATGTGTCGAGAATGACGAGGATGAACTCTTCAATTCCCCACCGGCGCCGGACGTTCCAAGCAATAACTCGACGCCTGGTGTAACTGGCAGTGGTGTTCAAGTTGCACAGGACACTGTCGCAGTGACGTCATCGGTGTCTAAACCAACAGTGGTCCCTCCGGAACGCTCAGTCGTCCAGGTGCTCCGCCATCGCAGACCCGGTCGGGGAACCGCGCGCAGCTCCAGTCCGAGCCCCATTCAGGACGTTTCAGAATCAACGCACCCCGCAGGATACCCTCCACCACAGTCCAACGTAAACAACCACCAACGCCGTCGCCAGACAGCATGGGCAAGCCTTCGACTTGGGAATTTCTTTGCGCAGACCTGGAATTATGTGATCATCGTGTACGTCTCTATGACTGCCCTTGGTGTTCAGCAAGGGGTCAAGTGGGATGCACCTCGATTGAAGCGCCGTGCAAGCATGCTCCTAAACACATTTCTGGTCATCGATGGTGGTCTCTTGGCGCAAGTCACCCACTTCTTGAATTCATGCATGTTTTCTGATGTAGCAAACAGTTTCGTTGTCGCCTGTCTAGCTCTGTCAGATGTCGCCAGCAGCCCTGTTCCTCGAGCCTTTTTGATACTGGTCGCTATCTTTGCAGTTTTTGCCTGCGGAGCCAGCGTATACCTGTCGTACAAAATATCGGACTGCGAGGTCGAGTTTTCGGAATGGTTTATAGTAAGCTTCCCTTCCTTCATTACCGCTTCTGCCTCTGAAACATCAACAGCACCATAAGAATCTGGTCCACACTCCTGGATCGCTTTGGGATTTAGAAACCATGATTGCGCTACCCAGCATGTGGACAGCATGGTAAGACGCCTTCAATCTTGTCTCAAGAAAATTAGATTCATGAATTTCCAGGGCGTTTCTCAACCTTGCGTTATTTGCCATCAGCTTCATAGGCCAGACATTCACATCGTACGTTGGTAACGAGAACGCCACGACTATTCCAAAGTTCACCCTAGTCCAATTCATCATATGGGCACTGGCATTCTTGTGGAGTTCAGTCTATTCCTTCCGGATCTACCTGCAGATGCGGGAGTTTGAGGGAGTTGTCAGGCGGCGAACTCAGCCTGAGCGGCGAAACACGGCTCAGGTTGAGCATTGTTAGGTAGTAGTAGTACTGTAGTAACCGCCCGAAATTCAGTATTTCTGCGATTTATTCCTAACGAACTAACGGCTACTCACCGTCAATATCGTCGTCTAGCTCTCTATGAAGTGCGGGTGACGGAGATCCTTGGGCGTCGAAGAGGGGCGCGAGCTCCGTCGATGAGTCGGCGAGACGAAGCAAGTGGTGCAGCGATTTGAAGAAAGACTGTTAATGGAGTCATGAGAGGATAAAGACCCGAGCCCACGTTCGGAAACGTTGAAGTTATACTCAGCGCTGGCCCATGCAATAATTCTCAACGATCGCCAGGAAGTCTTTGGGAAGTCTTCAGTGATTGTAGGGGAGACGACCGAAATGCCGACGTCAAGCTACAACTCCATCGATATCCCTAGCTCCATGAGTGCGAAGAGGGAGCGGCACAGTGGGCGGGAGAGTCGGGGAGACGATAAGCGCCATCCACCCTTGGCGCATAACTAAGCTGCAGATCCTCCAGCGATCGGAACGAGCGAGTGTAGAGTAGAACTCGAGTCTAAGTGCGTATACACTGCCAGTGTATGTACGGAAGTAGCGACTCGTGAGACAGGTATAGAAAATGTCCATCAAGTCCATAGCGTAGCAGGGGAGCCGCAAGGTAGAGCTAGCGTATGCAAGGAAAGAAGAATGAGGACCGTATGACTTGGGATACGGAAGACTACCCCGCGACATCTTCTCGCCGACCTGGCGATGTCCACCTAGATCCCCATCGTCGTCTCCGCCATGGAACGGGAAAAAGTATACCGCGTTTTCAAACGCTGACGGTGACGCCGACGTAGACCGGAAGATAGTGAAGACCGCAGCCGGACGCCGTCAATGGATTGGCAGCGTCTCTCAGGATGTCGAGAGGCGGTCGTGGAGCGGGGAGTAGCGAGACTGATGCTGAAGGCGGAACTTGAAGGAAACGAGAAGATCGCGACTAGGGAGAACGTCAGGCAGGGAACGACACCGGAGAGACAGCGAGGACACACCAGCTGGAGGCCCGAGCCCATGATCCAGCGTAGCTGTGTCTCCGTTGGCTCCATGGGTTCGAGCTGTTTGCACCGCCAGTCACGAGTAGAAGGAGGAGAGGTAGGCGTCGGGAATGCTCCTGTCGCCTGAACCCGCCCGAGGACTCGCCTCTCTCCGATGGCGAACGAAAGATGGGGCGGCATGGAAAGTACTCGACGGACAGCGAGCGGTATGGGTGAATCGAAGACGACGCCAACGGAGACGACGTCACCGTCAGGGCAGAGGAGCCTATACAGCCACTCGCTGGGCTGTCCTTCCTCCACTGCCGTCGACACCCAGGCTTCCCGAACGTGCGAGCCTGCCGCAGAGAGGCTGAAGATAGCACCGTACGGTGAGACGGGGAGGGAGGGCTCGTGCGCCCAGAGTAGTGCTCACGGGAGCTGGAGAGGGAGTGGCGGAGAATGATGAAGGTCGTCGTCTGATCTCGGGGACACGTCCAGCTTGACGATTCCGTAGTCCGACATGCCCTCCACCCTGCCGCCACCCATCGGAGACGGACTGTTATCGTTATCGTCGATGGATACAAGTCGAGACCGGTCGATGGTCTATGGGGGCGAACCACACTGCAAGACGCGGACGAGCAGAGTCGGTAGAGGAAGGATGAATAGTGAGTGGACGCTGGAGGTGCTGAGGGTGTACAGCCGGGCAGAATCGGTGGAGGACGCGCAAGAAGGAAGAACGCGGGTGGACCGAAATGGTGTAGGGCGTGGCTGAAGGTGCTGAGGGTGTACTACGGGCGTATAGACTGCCGTTTGGGGGGAGTTTGGACGGCATCGACAATCTCCTGCGGCGAAAAGCGAGGTGCGTCCGGGTCAGCGGCTTGGTGACGTGGCATCTGCGATGCATCATCTGCCGGCCATTCTCCCCGGGAATGCGTAGTGGAGACGCAATGCTGAATGCAGAGTCGCCAGTGGGTGGCAGCGGGAGCGAATGGCGAAGGTGGTGCATGGTCGTAGGCAATGCCGAGGGTGGGTTAGCTTCTTGACCCGTCCCTCCCCGACCTTGTTGCCCTGGGTGTCGATGGCAGTCAGGTCGTCCCCGACGCGGATGACACCAGAATGGACACGACCCAGGTAGAGAGTTCCGACATACGGGTCTGCATGTTATGAGAATCACCAAATTGGAAGAAATCGGCGACGTACCACTCTCAATCTGAATAGTGATCATCGAGAATGGGTCCTCATTCGTCCGGGACAGCGTCGGCGGCGCGCAATGCTCCAAAATCATATTGAAGAGCGGCTTCATCCCGTCGTGCGAGGTAGAGACGGCGGATCCAGAGGCGTCCTAAGCGGGCATATTGGCAAGTTCCGAGACGGCCCAACCTTGCTTTGCGCTGGCATAAAGCACAGGTAGTCCATCTGCTCGTCTGTCGCTCCGAGTGTGGCAAAGAGATCGAAGAGGTCCGCTTCGACTTGGGCGGGTCGAGAGGTCGCACGGTCGGCCTTGTTGAGAACGACGAGCGGTCTGGGGATGGATGAGTATATAATTGGAGGAGAAAAAGGTTACGCACTTTAGACCACGCGCCAGAGCCTTGGAAAGCACAAATCGGGTCTGGGTCATGGACCCTTCCGTTGCATCGACGACAAGCGCGACGCTGTCCACCATACTCAACACCCGCTCGACCTCTCCGCCAAAGTCTGCATGTCCGGGCGTGTCGACGATATTAATGAGGTGGGTGCCGTCGTTTGCGCTCGGGGTGTAGTACACGGACGTGCATTTGGAGAGAATGGTGATTCCACGTTCCCGTTCTAGGTCGTTCGAGTCCATTACTCGTTCTCCGGCAGCGCCGTCTCCGTTTTGGGCTGCGAGCGTGCCAGACTGACGAAGAAGCTGGTCGACGAGGGTGGTTTTGCCATGATCGACTGAAGCTCGTTAGAACTTTTAGGTTGAGGAGAAAAGAGACTCGACGCACCGTGAGCAATGATTGCAATATTCCGGAGCCTCTCCATAGGCAGCAGGTCGGCATTAGATGTGCGAGTGGAGGAAAAGCACCTCCGAGACGATTGAAAAGCCTTGAAGGAGTGTCTAGCTGGCGCTCTGAGCGCTGTCCACACGTTCATAAATACAATGCCCACAGAGCGGCAAGGTCAAAGCGGAGAGAGAGAAATTCGGTCGGGAGTCACAAAATTGTTACTTGACTCTCGACAGGTCTCGACCACCATGGACCTCGGCACCAACTTCGTCAACAAGCTGGAGCTCGTCTCTGACGCAACAAGCGTTTGTGTTCTCCGAGCTACTCGAGCTCTCCAACATCCAGGAGGTCCGTGTGTCTGCGTCTGGTACACCGGTGCTTACCTCAAGAACAGTTGAAAGCTAATGAATCTCACGCAAAGTCGTTCGCGTTGCTAGAGCTGTTTGCGTTTGGGACCTACGAAGATTACTTGAGTGCGTCAGGTCCCTCTGTCCCTCGGACAGCTCTGAGTCTTACTCCCCAGAAAACAAGGACGCTTTCCCGCCCTCAACGCTGCACAAACAATCAAACTCAAGCATCTCTCCATCTAGTCGTCCAACTTTGCCTCTCATAGACTGACTTCACAGTCTGACTGCGGGAGACAACTCTCCATCGTCTCGCTCGGCTCCAAACGTCGCGTGCGTGCCCCTCCGCCCGCTTCTTCCAATATCCTTATTCAATCCAGATCCTCCCATACTCTGACCTCCTCCGCGCACTCGACATGCCCACCATCCGTGGACTCGAGGACCTGATCATCGACGCCATCTACCTCGACGTCCTGCATGGCCGCCTCGACCAGAAGCAGTCCCAGCTCGAACTCGAGTACACCATGGGTCGGGATCTCGCGCCGGGCGCGACTGACGCCATCCTCGTTGCCTTGAAAGATTGGTGCGTCCTTTCCTTGCAAAAAAACCTGTCTCCACTCGTTGACCCCCGCCCTACACCCACAGGGCCGAGACCACCTCTTCCGTTCTGCAGACGCTCGACGACAAGCTCCTCCGTATCGGAACGCATACTACAGCACGCAAGACGGAGCGCGCGGAGCACCAAGAAATCCTCGAGGGCATCCTTCGCGAGGTGACCAAGGAGAAGAGCTCGCGCAGGGGAGCCGCGCTTGGGATGGGGATGGGCGCAAACACGCATTATGCCGACGCGATGGACGTGGATGAGCCGGGGATGGGCATGGGCATGGGCATGATGGGCATGGGCATGATGGGCATGGGCCAGGAGAACAGAACGAAGGGCCGCAAGTGCGTATTCCATTTCCATCTTTATCTTTCTTTGTATATTGATTTCATTTAGACAAGCGATGCAAGAATCGTCGAAACCAGTCCGCAAGCGAAATCGGTTCTGAGCCTCCCAATGACTAGACTGTTGCTGTACGATACAAATGCAAATCGATGCGCTCTTGATAAATCTTGGTTCTCATGCAAATTCCTTCATCTTTTAGTGACCGCCTTCCTCCACTCATGTCCCTCGTCTTCGACACAGGGATGTTCTACCTATAGCAATGATGGTCCGTTTGCGATGCTGGGATGACTGCCACACATTAGCCATTTGGCAGAATACTACACCTACGGCTCCCCGTCCCATCAAGCAGGAGCGGGGAGTCATGTAGCTGCAGTTTTGGCGCCTTGTGAGCCAGTTTGGCAACGTCTCAGACGGAGAAGTGGGATGAGCGCAAAAGTGCGGGGATGTTGACGAATGGCGCGCCTGCGAGTGTCGGTCGGGCCAGTGGTCAGGGCTGACGGTCCGGCTAACTCCCCACTCGAGGACAGGGTTTCGCTGCAATTGACGGAGTCAACCAAGACACCGCGTCCTGCAGGACAGTCCACTTGCCGTCCACGCTCTACTAGTACCCTGGGGGGTTACGTCACGGTCACAGATCATTTCGCTTTTCTTCCTGAAGTCTTCCCTCCAAAGCTTCACGTCTCACAAAAATATCCATCCTGCCGAGCAACTCTTGAGTCCGGAATCTTACTCCATTTCCTCCACAAGCCCTGAACCAAATATTAGCTCCGCAGTGGACCACCGCTATCAAGATCCAAAGACGCCTCCAGCAATTCATTCGACGGCGTCTTGCTGCCTCGCACGTTCCCCGGACCAATCTTCAACTCTCTGCTATCTTGAGGTAAACATCGACCTAGCCAAACGGCGTCGCGGGGATCAAGCATAGGATGGAGCAGCTCAATTCACTCCCCACATTCGCCGCGATGTACAGGATACTCTAGGCTGCGCATCGGCTAACAGCCCTGATACTTACCAGCGGGGTCCGGCGGCGAGTATATATTCTGGGCTGTGGATGGATGGAATCCATACAATGCTTCGTCTCAGTCTCATCTCCTTCGCTCTGCTCCAGTTTTTGGGAGCTGCCTTTGCCTCTGTCGTCAAACCCCTGCCGCGGGATCTCTCAGTATCAGCCAAGATCGATTTATTCCTGGCGGCGCCGTCGTATGCGGTAGTTGGTGCCTCGGACGACGCTAGCAAGTTCGGAACCATCGTCAGTTGTTCTATCCTTGTGATTCCTGCCTCTTCCTGACGAACGCAGGTTCTAAACACGATGCTTGAAAAAGGAATGAACGCCGTGCCCGTCAATCCAGTGAGTGCAATCCACAATCTGTGTGGTGGTAAATCAACCTACTCTTCCGCAGTTTGTATCCACCTCTGAGGGAATATCTTGCCTCAATTCGCTCGCAGACCTCCCGGACCCCGCTCATACCTCAGTCTCTGTCATCACCCAGCCCTCTGTCTGTCCATACTGCTCATCGCGTAACTCTCTCATCTCATGACACACAGGTCTCGCTCTCGATTCTCCAACAAGCCACCGCCCTTGGCGTGCCGATGGTCTGGCTGCAACCCGGCGCTCAAGACGCTGCCGTACTCGCTTATATCGCCAGTGCCAACGCCACGGGCAGAACGGACTTCATCTACACGGACACCCCGGTGTCCCCGGACACCGGGGGACCTTGCAGCGTCGGCGACCCGGATGTACCGGATGTTATTTCGACACTGTTGGCGTAATGAGCGTTTTATGTTCAACGATCTACTTGTTTTGGCGCCTTTCACAATAGCCTGAGTACTACGTTCAACCCACTCAAATGTACAAACTACACTGTTCCTCGATCGGCGATCTTTGTCGGTTGTTTTGGGGTCAAGTTCACCTACCAACGTTCGCTTGGTGGCCGTTTAACCGCCTCGGACGTTGCTCAGCCGCAAGCGGAACACCGTCATTTTCTCCAATGCCAAATGGGCGAAATCTTGCTGAAAACTTGAGATATTCTGCGCTAAGCATCGGCAAACATGGGCTGATATTCACCGGCGGGGTCGAGCAACTGCCGGCGGCGAGTATATATTCTGGGCTGCAGATGGGGTGGACCACAGGCATTCCATACAATGCTTCGTCTCAGTCTCATCTCCCTCGCTCTGCTCCCGCTTTTTGGAACTGCCTTTGCCTCTGCCGTCAATCCGTTGCGCCGCGATCTTTCAGTCTCGGCCAAGATCGATTTATTCCTGGCGGCGTCGTCCTATGCGGTCGTTGGTGCCTCGGACGACGCTAGCAAGTTCGGAACCATCGTCAGTCTTTCATCCTTGTGGTTCCTGCCTCTTCCTCACGAACGTACATAGGTTCTAAATACGATGCTCCAGAAAGGCCTGAGCGCCGTCCCAGTCAATCCAGTGAGTGAAGATCCCCAGTCGCGCGTGCAATCAACTTACTCTACCACAGTTCGTGACTAGCTCTGAGGGCATATCTTGCCTCAATTCGCTCGCAGACCTCCCGGACCCCGCTCATACCTCAGTCTCTGTCATCACCCAGCCCTCGGTCTGTACATATTGCTCATCACGGATAACTCTCATCTCATGCTACGCAGGTCTCGCTCTCAATCCTCCAACAAGCCACAGCCCTTGGCGTGCCGATGGTATGGCTGCAGCCTGGCGCACAGGACGCTGCCGTGCTGGCTTATATTACCAACGCCACGGGCGGAACGAACTTCATCTTCACGGACACCCCGGACACCGTGAGCCCTTGCGTCGTCGGCGACCCGCATATCCCGGATGTTATTTCGACGTTGTTGGCCGAATGAGCGGTGTAATCTGTTATCATGTGACCGCGTCATGAACGGTTTGCTCGCGCGTTATTCGAGTCGAGCAGCGTGAAAATTACATTCAGCCATGGAGTTTGTGGATTGGTTCATGAGGCATTAGTACTCGTCGAATCATTGGAAAGACCAGATATCTCGACGCTTCCCGGGCCCGATTTCAATCATTTCATGCCCGAGGCGGCTCCGAGCGAAAGCTGGATATGTTCAAGTTCTTCTGGGGAGCGCCATACTCTTGGAATATCTGTCGCGCAGCAGTTCTGCTCATCCGCCACCCCATAACCATCACCCCGGACGCAAACAGAGACGTTGGATCAGCAAACTTCCGAGTCAGCAAGCGCCTCACTCGCAAGGCAGCTTCGAAATTTACCTTGAGAAGGTTGAATTGCTTAGGGAGGACTGTAAACCATTTTGAAGAAAAAAAACAGAGACACTTGCAGGGGAGAAATTTTGCGCAGGCCTACGCTCGCGTCCAAAGAGTTGGATCGAACAGTATGCTCCGGGCCGCGACATCATGATCGTGGCAAGTTGGGTCGACTTCAAAACGTGCGGTTTCAATCAAACTAACGCCCTGCATCATGCGGCGAATACACTCCCTATCCTGTCCGTGCAGCCAGTTGGCTGCAATAATAGCGTCATAATCCGCGAAGCACTATGGAACTGTAGTCGGTTCCGCGAGGTCTCTGCCGTCACGGTCTACGTGGACTCGGAGCTTGTGGAGAATCACCTGAACCGGCAAGAGAAGACGAAGTTGAGAGTAGGATGGATGTATTCAAGCAAATTGGAGCGAGGCTGAGCGCCTAACTTGCGGCCGAACCTTGATAAGCGCCGAGATCGGCCCATAAGGCAACTTCCGGCGTTCCGGCGCGGGATCGTGCTGTCCTTCCTTCCTTCCGTCATCACCTCACCGTCAAACATTGAACTCTCGCCAGGATCTTTCTGCCTCTACAGCAGTGGTAGACCTCATAGATGTCTTACTAGTACGCTCCCGTAACCTGAAACATGCCCAAGGTCCGAGTTTTTCCCTTGTGGTCTTGACCTGACCGCAGGCTCGAATTTTCCTCCTCATGCTTGCCAGTGTGCGTGCACCCATTCCCTGGCGCAACTCAGCGCAATGGGTTTCGTTCCGGATTCCCGTAACACATTGCCTCTTTCGCAAGCGTCAAGTAGGGCGAGCGCCGATGTCCCGTTCTCTCACCTCTGCTCCACCACACAGTTCTGCTCTCCAGCTTTCGTGGCCATGACCGTCTCTTGTATCTTCCAAGTATCTTCCGAAATCCCGCTCTTTCAAAATCCAGTGCCAGTGGTTCGTCCTCGTTCCAGACTGCTCGAGCGGCAAGCTGAATTCGGGGCAACAAGGGCGAGAGTTGGCGCTACCTGCCAGTGAACGAGCGACGCAGAGAACTTGAAGACTGACGATGCCCGGGCCTGCGGCGTGTGAATCCATGCGCGAACTACATGGGGGGCGTGAACTTGAGGGTATAAATGGGCTCAGCCCAGTCTTGTTGCCCAACCACACCCACATAGTTTTCTTCCGCCACCTACACCCACAACACAACTTTAATGTCTGGCGCTCGCAACCGTGCTCTACTCCCTGCCAGTGGCGCACCACCCGCTGGTAAGAACTACCGTGGAGGCGCCGGCGGCCGATCCCCAGACCTTCGGTACGATATTTATCCACTTCTGTGATTTACTATGCCTGCCTGTGCTGACGATGTGGTTCCCCCAGTGCCCCCAGTGGCGGCGCACTCGCGTACGTTCTTGGCTTTCTCATAACTTTTCCTTTAGATGCCAGTGCTGTACCGTCAGGCTAACATTCAAGTGCGTTTGTTTTGTTTAGATTGACTGATTTCTTTCTGCTAATGTTGTTCTAGTGACGAAGGGTACGACTTTTACGGCTATGTCGAGGTCGGGGACTAACGAGGATTGCTTCATGGGGCGCCAGTCGACTTTCTCAGAGGCGTCTGAACAGCGGAACTCCACTGGCAGGCAGTTCGAACAGAGCCAGCAGCGCCAGGAGTCCCGCATCGTCAAGTTCGCTACCCAAAGCGATAGCACCAGCAGCGAGGTCACAAGAAAATACGAATATTCCAAGTGCGTTTTCTTCATACTAGTATTGATATCGCGGTGGTGCTTTCTCTGAACCATGGGGGACAGGGACGACCGCACCCGTGCGCGCAAGCTGACCCTGGCCTCTTGCGAATTGGCCTTGGTCGGTACGGGTAACGGTGCTCAGCATCAGCCCGCGGGACGACGCCGATATCGAGTTTGAGACCTCCCTCGTGCCGTGACCTCAACGACCACGTCGGCAATTCCAGCGGCGAACTGATCTGGGGTGGTATACTACCCAATTTCGGCGACTCGTGCAGCACCATCCGCCTCGAAAGAACGCCTTGTGCTCCCGGCGCATCGTCAAGGACAAGGACAAGCCGAAGGAATACGTCGAGGGGAAGTTGAACTCGGACGACCACATCGCGCAGCGCAAATTCGAGGCGATCCAGCCCGATCCGGCGTTCACCGAGATGATGTCCTCTGCGCAACTGGATGAACCTGACGGACGGTCATCACGCAGCTGGACATGCGCGGGTTCCTGAAGAACTTGAACAAGGCGTTCCAGGACGCGATTGGCGGGGTGGGTGGTGGAGGTGGTGGAGGTGATGAGCGAGATGAGGGAGGAGATGACATAGGGCGGTGGAGGAGGCGATGGTGAGGGTGACTGCGGAGGCGGAGGAGTATGTCCAGATGGAGAGGGAAACGCTCATCAAGAGTGCGAGCATGGCCCCCAAGACGGGCGCCTACGCTGGGCTCGCGCAGCTTCATGTTATGGGCAGCCAGCAGAGGATTGCTTACAACCAGTTTGCTCCGCTCATCGCGGCGCCCCCGATTCACGAGGAGAGCACGTCCGACGCCGGATACGACTGATCCAGAGTTACTTCTGCTATATAGTCCGCGACCATTTATTTATTCGATTTCCTCAGGCTGGTTGCTTGATTGGTCGATTGCGACAAAGTTGTCCGTTTTCCTCTCTTAAGTGGTTTATTAGCAAGGAGCGAGTAGCCGCTGATACCGATATATTCATCACCGACTAAACGCTGCTATAGATGGGGGTAAGACCCGGGAATATTTCGGGTGGGGACTTACCCTGCTCTCCGAAAGGCATGCGCCGTAAGGGCGGTTATATGTTCTGTAGCTGAGCGATGCCAGTTTTGAGATGGAAGCAGAGACCATACAAGTTCCGCGACCTACATGGCTGCCGTCCATCCGTTCCTTATTCCTTTGGCCTTTGGAATCCTGAGCCCGGGCCGAGGAATGCGGGTTGTGGTGGTGTTTCGAAGTACAAGAGAATTTCCAGGCTTGAGCGTTCCAGTCGTGTACCTTGACAGGATACTTATTTGCGCTCCGACTCGTGCTTTGAGGTGGTGGTGAACTTGGAGGGTAAGTACTGTGATTGAGGCGGAGAGCCTGACGCCGAAGCGCTGTTCAATGGTGGAGCAGAAGCAAGGAGGAACGTTGCGATCAAACACGTCTTGACCGTAACCGTTTAGTAAGAGCATCGTTTAGAGCAAGGAGGAGAGGATCCAAATGCATCATGCATAACCCATTAATTACCCAGTACAATACAATACAACAACAACCCGAACCCAAGAATAACGATACAAGTAGGAGGTACTAGTAAATAATACAGACAGACACTCGCTAGGAGCGCAGAGAAGGGCGTGTGGGTTCGTAAGTGTAGGTCGCGTGAGAGGGATGCGTGTATCGTTATCGATCAAGGACGAGGAAAGAGAAAGGACGGGGACGGGGAAAGGCTTAATGCCTGCTGCCGACGGTGCGCAGCCCCAGCGCCAGCTCGCGCATGATGCGGCTGACTTTATGGGGCCGGGGGATAGTCGAGTCCGAGTCCGCAGAGCGTTTCTTGGACGAGGAGGAGGGTGACGCGCGTTTGAGTTTGCACGACTTGCCGCCCTTGGATCCTGAGCTTGAGCTGGAGCCGGTAGACGAAGGTGCTGATGCCGACGCCGACTTCGACGCCGATGGCGCTCCAGAACCAGAACCAGACGAAGCACCCACAAACGCGGCAACCGGCGGGCCAGGGAAGGTATAATCCTCCGGCGGAGTATTAAACACATCCGGGACGAAGATGCCCGGGTCGGTATCGCTGTACGCGCCAGGGAGCTCGACGAGCTCGTCCGCAGTCGGTGCGCCGGTGCCGGACCCACCGACGCGGAGTTGTGTGCAAGACGGGTAGAATTCAGCGCCGCCTTTTTCGGTGGCGAGGTGGAGGGCGATGATTTCGTGGCGGATGAGGTAGTTGCCTGGTGCGAGGGTGGAGGGGAGGGTGACGTTTGCGGGGATGCCGGCTTGGGCGACTGCGAGTGGGTGAGTCAGTGGGACATGGGAGGGTGGGAGGAAGGGGAGGAAGGACAGGACGTACAGATACGGTTCTGGAACCAGGTGCCCTGCTTGTCGCCCGGGATGCGGCCGACCTCGTCGATCTTGAACCACTTGGCCGCAGACGAGTTGAACGTGGTGCAGTCGTCGCCGCAGTTGGTCATGTACGTGAGCATGGGGCCGATATTGTGTGGCCACTGTCTACCGAGTCAGCGAAGAACAATAAGAAAAAGTTGCACGGACCGTGCTAAGATCCCCGCCCGTCCAGAGAAACGACATCGAGTCGCCAGGGTTGGCGTCAGCGACTTGCTCTGCCAGCTGTGCGTTCTGCCCGCAATTGACAAAGGGGTTGGTGGCACCCTTGACGGGGTCGACCTCGCTGATCTGGCGGACGATGGAGGGCGTGGGCTCTGCTTGCGGGGTGTTCCCGAGGAAGGTCTTGTCCCCGATCCAGACTTTGTGCACGAACCCGTGCGCGGAGACGGAGACGGGGAGGAGTGCCAGGAGGGGAAGGGAGAGTAGTAGCATGTCGTGTCGTGAAAAAAAATCTAAAGTGAGTGAGTGGACGGGTCGCACAGCGAGCGAGCGGAGGAAAGGTTAACGGACCAGGGGCGATCCGCCAACGCTCTTTTATAAGGCCGGAGTGAAGACAGACAGGTCAAAGGGCAGGCATTCTCATTGTCTTGCGGCAAGCCCTTTTTCCCATTGTGTCGTGCGCGATCCTCGTGGCAGCGTGATAGTCACACTGATGGCCACGGCTAAATTTATAATTAGAACCAATGAAGAACAAAAGAAATGTTCGGTTGGAATGAGCGCTGGATGTACATGTCGAGGCGTACGGGCGCGGGGTTTCATGTCCGCTCCAAGGTCTACTTGAAGGACCCAAGTTACCGGGCAGCTGGGGCAGCGTGAGATTAAGTAGTCACCTGACAGAATTGATGACTCCATCGCCCGCCGGCGCACAGATAATGCCCAAGGCACACCGCAACTTGAGCTCCGAGTCTTTTGGAAGCGATAGTCCAGAGTTACATGTACTGTTGGCGTTAATGTTGCCGTGACTCAAGTCACCCCAAATCAATTTATCTTCTTTTTTTTTTTTTTTTTTTTTTTGGAGCATCAGGGCTGAGGTAGACTGATCTAATCAGGCCTCAACCCAAGCTAGAGTGGGAAAAATAACCCTTTTGTTGAATCCTTGTCGCCCCCTGAGGAGATGCACTTACGCACACCCATAAACGGGCAGTGTGGGACTCGGTAGATTTCGCTAGCAACTAGCGGTTGCGACCCGGAGGCCGCAACATACCTATACCCACTAAAACCTCAGACTGCCCAACCCAATCGTTCGGCAGATGTTTGTTGTCCATCAGGACACCCTCCCATGTTTGGAGGACCACTTTTTTGTCTGTTGCCTGAGCACCAAAGCGAGATGCGTCAGAAGCTAACTGATCTAATTTGAGTCGTTTGTTCATTTGAGCGACCCAATAGTTATGAACCTCCATTTTTGAATGGGGTAAGCCACCACGAGACATTAGCCGCTCACATCGGAGTTTCCATATAATGAAAGCTGATTCAGAAACAAGTATTCTGAGGAGACGCTCAGCGCCCTTCAGACGCTTGCCATTTTCGTCCTTAACGTGGCATAAGCCGATTCCGACAATGAGCCCAAGGGACACCGTCGGCATTTCGAGTGTTTTAAGCTCCCATAGTTGTTTGCAGAGAGCCCAGACCTCATGCGATCCAGGTGCGCTACATTCAAGCAACGCATGTGCCATAGAGTCAGGTAAATGGCATGTTGGACAGTTTGCCCAGTGTTCAAAGGATGGGATATGCAGCCATCGTTCACCTAGTTTATAGGTTTGGTGGATGGTTTTCCACATGAAATCCTGGATGGATGGCGGGAAGTCGTGACTCCAGGTAGAAAGCCAGATTTCCTCGTCTGTGGGGATCTTAGTCCCTTGTGCATGAACTGCAAAGCGAGTTATATCTAGCATTGTAGTCGTCTTTATTCGCTCTGGGTTGGGAAGCTGTTCAAGTAAGGCAGCATAGAACGTGGACTGGGATGTGCCGAGAAGGCTTACGCCTTGAATTTGGTATTGAATCGGAACATCCAGATGGAGGTCACCCCCATCTATGAAGTAATTTTCAGTTGGATCAGTAAAGGCGGTCTGGGCGACCTCAATTGCATGCTTGATCATTGCCTGGTCATTGCTATCCATGTTATTGGCTTGTCTGAAGGAGGTGCGCGTACCACGTGTACGAAGAGCAGCCACAATTACCCGCAGGAGTTTTTTGTCTTGGTCCCCAGTATATCCGTTCGCCTCCAGAGTTGGAAGACCCAGGGTGAGTTTTTTAACCATGTCCTTTGAGTTCAGAACAAAGTTCATAGGAGTGGAGTTTGCTGTACTCTGAATGGCATAGAGCATTGCGGCTAGGGTTCCAGAGGTTCGTGTTACGTGTCCATCTGGCACGTAGACACCTACATTCTTAGGGTGGTCATTTTTTATCCAGATACCACCGGCTGCACGGTGTTCACCATCACAGTCTACCTCTGATATACCGGCAATATATAGTGTCAGCTCTGAGGGGTCTTCTTCACAAATCATCTGTTCAAAGGCAACTCGGCTGGTTGGCTCATCAACGAAGACACGGAGGGCAGAAGCAAGGTGGTCAGTAATGAAAATGTTGGGGTTGAAAGTGGTGGGTTGTTTGTCTGCAAATGCATCTTCATTTTCGAGGATTTCATCAGGTGTTAAGGCGGGGTTGCTAAAGAGAATTTCCAGACTTGGGTTCCATTTTGGGTCAAGCGCTCCAAGGAGTTGTCTAGCCTGCTCCTGGCATGCATATGGTTTTTTGCATCCCATACTGCGGTCGTATTTGCATGGTGCACACGCACAGTTTATACGTCGGGAGTGTCTGGGGTTCGGGTCATTTGCATAGGGTGTTAGGTCAGCTACCCATAAGACGTCATGATTATTGCGCAAGCACTTGGAGGCAGGCGAGTTATTCATATTAGTCGTGGAGAATTTGTGGAACCAGGCTGGCATGGCTCCAGCCAGGTCAGGGTCAGTTGCTAGAGCATCCATTTGAATGTTGTATTTCTTTGCAGTCTCCATTAAGGATTTGGCAGGCTGACGGAGGGATCTGAGAAGCGGTGACCAAGATTGAAAGAATGGAACGATCCTGCAGTTCTCCGGAACCACAGGGTTCTGAGGTACAAATTTTGCCATAATTTGGTCGGTAAAGTACGCCCATGCCGGGCGGTTAGACGTTGGGTCAGCATATCTTTGTAAGAGTTTTAGTGAGATTGCAGCATTTCGAAGTTCTACATTGAGCAGTTTTTTTCCGCCCACGCTATGATCTTGGTAGAGTATGTCCATGTTCAGAGGTGCTCGTTTATTTTCTCCCCAAAGGAAAGATTTAACCATCCGTTCCAGACGATCCAACACTGCGGTGGGCATACCCTGTACCATAGTCAGATACTGAGTTCGGCCCCCCACTTCTACCTGAATGAGTTTAATTTTCCCATCAAGTGAAGGGAATAGTGATGTGTATAGTCCAAGATTCTTCTCAATTTTATCAAGAGTAGGGTTCCAGATGGAGATTTGGTCAGCGGTATTCCCTTGCCATGACCCTAGATATCTGAAGGAGCATCCGTCGGCAACTAATTTCAGATCGGGTGGAAGTGGGTTGTTAGTGTTCATCATTCTTGTTTCAAGAACCTGTTTCCGATAGGCTGGAGAGCCCACAGGGAGACCAGCAGACTTGGGTGCGTTGAATTTTGCACCTGAAGCACAACACCAAGTATTAAGTATAGAATGGAGGGTGGCGTAAGAGTCATTGGCCGACAGGAATGCCGCCGTGTCATCTGCCAAGAAGGAGCAGATTGTGCGGGTGTCCAGCCCTGGGCATTTAAACCCTTCCAGGTCCGAGTTGCGAAGTAATTCGCCCAGCGGTTCAATAGCGATATCGAACATGATACAGGATAAGGCACAACCTTGGTGGAAGCCTCTGTAAATTGGGAATTTTGAGCTTACAAAGCCATTCACTATGACACATGATTCCGCACCCTTATAGAGTGTTTTCAGGGTCTTGGTAAAGTGATTTGGGAAGTTCATATGGTCTAGGACTGCCCATAAATAGTCAAGTTGAATTTTATTGTAAGCCTTCTCCTGGTCCAGTGAAATGATCATGCCATTAACTTCTTCGTATTCAGCATAGACGATTATCGACTCGACCAGTTTAACCTGGTCGACAATGCTTCTCCCTCGCACAAAGCCCGCTTGGTCAGGGTGAATTAGGGAGGGAGCTATTTTTCCGATTCTGATTGATAGGGCCTTTGTAAGAATTTTGTAGTCACTGTTCAGGAGCGTAATCGGACGATAGTTAGCTACATCCCTTACTTCGCCTTTTTTGTATAGCAGGTGAAGCCATCCCTCACCAAAGTCACTGTTTTCTAGCAGACCATGGCGCTCTATGTCATTGAATACTTTGGTTAGGATCCGAACAGGGTTAAATGGCTTTGTTTCCTTATTTTTCCCCTGCTCCCATGTTTTGCGCAGGGCTTTCCAGAATTCATAAGGCAGTCCGTTCAGACCCGAAGCTTTACCGTTCGGTACGAGTTTCAAGACCAGGTCCACTTCATCTTCTGTGATAAATTTGGCAAGGTCGGCCTTGTCTTCTGCAGAGAGTCTTGATTGAGTTGCGTCAAGACAGATTTTCAGATTTGCTTTCCGATCCTCCAGGGGTTTAAGGTCTTTATCTTGTAATTCCATGTGGTAGTTTCGGGCAAGTTCCGCCATTTGGTTAGAGTGCGTGACATACACGGGTGGGTCAGCTCCCGGTTTTTTGAAGGCGTGTATCGTTCCCCGAGGGGAGTTGACCTTCATAGATTTCATCCAATCACTTGTCTGCGTGCAATTCTTATATACCCAGCTTTTGGTTGCAACGTTATCATGTATACGCATGTGTCTTTTCTTTTCGAGTGCATGGATCTTTCCCAGAAGCATTCCTTCCGTGAAGCTTTTGTCCTCTTCTGACATATTTGGATCGTTCCTCGAAGCGGACAGATCTTTTTTGAGTTTCGTGATCTCCTGCTCAAGGGCAGGTAGGACACGTTTCGAGGCTTCGCGAACTAGGTTTATTGTATTATCTTTGAATTCTTTGAAGAGGGTCTGCGGGTTATTTGAGTCTGTTCTGCAATACTTGCATGCGTCAAGGTGTTCTTCCAGCTTTTTCCCGAGTTTTTGGATCTCCTTCATCAACGGAGCATTTTTGAGCATATGTGGAGCCATTGACCACCGGCCTAGTCCAACTGCAGGTGCATCTGGGTTGGAGTATCGAACAGTTACCAGCATGTGGTCGGTTGGGATTGAGACCACATCAAACTCCCATTCGAATAAGTTCTGTTTTGTGTTGCTCGGAGTTAGAATGCGGTCGATCCGTGAGCGTGATCCGGTGGCCTTTTGGAAGTACGTGTATTCCAGGACGTCTGGGTGTGTCTCCCGCCAGATGTCTGATAAGCCATATGTTGGCTTGAATTTTATCATTGCGTCACGAACGGTCTTGGAATCTGCCCTTTGGGGTGCTCTGTCTATGGCTTCCTCAACCATGTTGTGGTCTCCCAAGACAAAGTCTGGTTTGCGATAGTCTTTTAGTTTTAATTCTAGTAGTTCAAGAAATTCAGCGTTTTCAGTTGGGTCATTCGGTGTGTAGACCGATACAATAGTCAATGGTTGGCCATTATGCCATCGGAGACTGAGAAGCATTGCTCGTCCCGGGATAAGTGTAACTTGTTTAGCTTCGTTGGTGTTGACCATGCGGCGATTGAGGACTATGGCCGTGCCTTTCGAGTCTGGGTTGTTGGCATCTAAAGTTGAGAAGACGTTCAGTGTCCGCGAGAAGGTTTTGTTTAGTTTATGTTGTTCGGCCTCCGTTAGATGTGTTTCTTGGAGAGCGAGGATACCAATATTTTGATCTCTCATGATTTGGTTTACGTGGGGCCATTTATCCACGCCTTCGGCGTAGCGGCCACGCATGTTGAGAGTTCCCAGTTTCACTGAACCTTTTGTTCGACGGAGCAAAACTTTGCGCTGTTTAGACAGCGGCGGGCCTGGCAGCATTTCCGGCTCAGAGCCGAGTGAATCGCGGCGCCGACGACGATTGGGTTGAGAGGGTCTGTGCGACCCTTGAGACGACTGTACGTCATCTGCCTCTGTACGAGGCGGCACGGTATGTGCCATGCGCGGGTGTGCGCTGGATCCTGATGTGGATCCGTCTCCCGCACCGGAGTGCTGGCTACCGTGTGTGGTAGCGCTGGGAGTGCTGTCTGCTGAACTCGCAGACTCATCATCGAGGACATAATCGACAGCAAAATTATGCACCCCTCTGAGATCTGGAGTGCTGTTGCCAACGCCGGAAGAGTGGACCAGGGTGGGTGGGGATAAATTGGTAGTGGTTAGGATACCCCCTTGCCGTTTAACCAGACAGGCAAGGGTGGCGAGCAATTAACCCAGAGCTCACGCGGGGAACGTACTTACCTGGCTAGAGGTCAATTCTGGGTCGACAGATATTGACGTACGCCTGGAAGTTTTGGCTGGGCTGCAGCCGCGGTATGTTCAAGCCTAAATAGGCCACCGCGAAGGAAGAAACACCCGGGGCTTTCCTGTCCTACGAAGGCAAAGCCTTCATAGTCAGTACCGGCGGGCCCCCGTTGGTGTGAGTGGATCGTGGTTACCAGGCTACTGCAGTCGCGCAGTAGCTGCCAGGCTTCGACCAAGCCCGGCAAGGTAACCATACTCTAGCGTTTATTGTTTAACGAGTGCAACGATATATCATTCAAGTAGTAGCGATAATAGTAGTACATTTTTTGGGGTTTTTAAAGGTTTACGTTGGTAGATAGAGATTGTAAGTAGTCGATAAGTAATAGAAAAGGTTATTCAAAAGCGGTTGTACGGGGGGCCGTGTCCGCGACCACCACGATAGCCACCGCGAGTGGGGCCGAGGCTGCGTCCGCGTCCGGCCAACGACGGCCCGGCAGTGGCAGTGGGAACGGTGTCGAAATCCGCCAGGGTCTTGTCGTCAGCAGCGACGGTGGCGGCGGAAGGGCCTTGCCATCCCTCGATCTTCGGATACGGGCACATTCCGGCAGGGTGGTCGCAAGACTTGCAGCCCGAGCACTTGAACTGCTTGTCGCCGGTGCGGCAGACACCACGCCCGAAGCGGTGGAGCTCGTAGGTGAGGCCGCGGAGGAGTCCGACCCAGGCCAGCCACAGGTCGAAGGGCATATCCGGGGTGATGGTGACGTAGACGTTCCAGACCGTGAAGAAGGAGGTCTTGTTGCGGGCCATGCGAAGCGGGAGGACGGCGATGGAGTTAACGATGATGTCGGCCTCGTTGGCGGGAGTAGAGCCCTCCGGGAAGGAAGCGTTCTGGGAGAGGAAAGCCATGACAGGCTGGTGAGCACGGATGATGCCGACGATACCCAGTGCAAGGGCTTCGCGGGAGTCAGGCGAGTCGTCGCAGGTGTAGCCGTCGAGGGTCATGAGGAAGCTGGAGCGGGGAACCTGGTAGGGGATAGCGAAGAAGGTGATGTCCGGGGTGGACCATACGATCTGGTTGGTGAGGTGGGTGACCGACTCCGTGTCGCCGTCAACGAGGTAGCTATAGGGCGGTGGGCGCGACTCGTCCACGGTTCCGTTGGCGATGGGGGCAATGACGGTGAGGGCCTTGCAGCCGGTGAGACCGCAGACCGCGTTGGAGAGGCGTGTAGCCGTGGACTGAAGATCGTCGGTGGCAGAGCCGCAATACGGGACCAGCCAGCACTTGGGCATGGGCTCGCCCGCACAGGCGGTGCGGTGACCCTGGGTCATGTTGCGCCAGACCGACTCGCAGATGTGAGGCGTGGGGAAGCCGCCGACGGGAGCCGCTGTGTAGCGCAAACCAAGGACGGTGGAGACGACACCATTCTTGGTGTTGAGAATACGGGGTATGGCGGGAGCAGCAAGGACTCGTGGGTTGTTGGGGGCTGAGGAGTCGCCTTGGGTTTTGTTAGTGAGCGTTGTTACGGGCAGGCGGTTGTATACCCATGGTCACAGATTCTCGATTTGGAGAGCAGCGGTGTGCGTTGCAGAGTCGAGTGGAGGCAGAATCGTCGCGCAATGATACAGAGCGGGTGGACCATCCTGTATTTGAGGGCTTGTTTCAGCTTCAGTTGGGATATATTGGCACGCAACGGCGACGCACCGCAGTTTATTGCCATTGTCCTCCTATCTGGTGTCCTCCTATCTGGTGTCCTCCTATCTGGGTGTCGTGGAGACGGGGGTGGGTGGTGGTCATCGGGCAGGTCAGGCGCCAGGGCCGCTTTGGTTGTTACATGGGCTGTATGCACGAGTCGGGGGGACAAGGTGGTGGGGTTTGGGACGAGTCAGAGCGCATTTTTGAGCGGGTTATTCATAATTCGAAAGTGGTGTCATTTTGCCGGATAAACGGGCAGGTGAGTCATCTTGATTATGAGGTCGGTGTCAGTGGCCGCTGAGTGAGCGAGCGTCGTCGGAGGCTGTCTCTCAAGGCCTCCCGGGCCCTCCCTTTCACTCCTGCAGGGATTCTACAGTAGTAGTAGGTTATCTACAGCATACATGGGCACACAGAGAGGTTCTGGGTGGAATGAGCCCGTTGAGCTGACTACGGCGGGTATGCCGTGCACTGTGCGTGCATTGACCTCTGTACGAGGTGCCTCGGTGTGAGGCCTCTCTGTGCGAGAGAACCCGTCTCGTTGGTGACGAGGACGGGCGGTGGCGCTGGTGTACCCAGACCACCATTTTTCCGACATGGTGGTGCGGATCGTAAACGGTACGTCTTGCGACTCCCCAAATCAATTTATCATAAAATTCTCGTTGCTGGGGCACATTAGCAAAAGTCTCTTGAGATGTATTTAGAGCCTCCTTATGGGTGCTTGTTATCACAAAAGGCTTTGGGGTGTCGGCCCACGGTTCGCCAGAAAAAAGCCATCGACTCAGCGACTCGACTCCAAAGTCGAGTCAATGGAGTTGATGGAATTTCTCCATAACCAAGGGTCAGATTGTGAAGTCCTCTGAGCACAGTATGAACATACCCTTGACCTATTTGTAGACCCAAAAATATTCAACTTCCCTCTGCATCTTCGGCTGTTACGAGAGATTTCTTATTTTGATCGACTTGAGTCGCGGCAAGATTAAGTAGTTGATGTCAACCTGTGCAATTTTACTCTCTGTGCTTCTTCAACAAGTTCTTCTCCGTCTGGACTCTGGAGAGTTGCGTAAAGAACACAAACACAAACACAAACACAAACACAAACACGGGGCAGCCTAGTAGCGTGAAGCACCGCCAGATATGGATATTTGGCAATTCAGGCCCGGGGTACCCACCAGTAGCCGTCAAGTTGGGGTTGAAGTTGATGTGCGACCTTATTTCATTTAGCGCCAGCATTGTGATGGCGACTCATTGGCGAGCGGCGCCGGTTGCAAAATGAAGTTTGCAAATTGAAATTGGGGAATACCTTGTGCACGGGCCTGGAGCTGAAGGTGAACAAAGCTTGCGGGAAGGGGTGAGCAGAATAAATCTTTTCAAACAGATTCTGAGGTTAGCCATCACTAGGACTGCTCAAAGAAATGCAAATATATTCTATCCATATGGAAAGCCATCCATCCACTGAACACTTGGTCGAAATGGTACAGCAAATGTGAGCTGCATGAAGTATACCTTGGTATAGAATCCAGACAAGAAAAACTATGCTATGGACTTTGTTGGGGTTTAGCCATCACTGTAGACATTATACCTTTGTTTGTCCTCATATAAATAGAGGAAGACAAACTCACTGTAAATCGTGGTGAGATATGTCTCACTATGCCATCACTTGGTTGCCCTGCTTCTCCAGCACCTGCTCCTTCAGATTTAGTGCATCAGTGTACCGTCCCAAGGACTGGTATGTTGCGGCGAGATTGGACATTGCATGAACAGTGTGAGGATGGTCAGCAGTGAGTAGCTTGGTCCATTTCTCCAGCACCTGCTCCTCAAGCCTCTCCGCATCAGTGTACCGTCCCAAGGAGTGGTATGTTGCGGCAAGGTCGGCCATTGCTTGAACTGTGTCAGGATGTTCAGCGCCAAGTAGCTTGGTCCGTTTCTCCAGCACCTGCTCCTTCAGCTTCAGTGCATCGGTGTACCGTCCCAAGGAGTGGTATGTTGTGGCAAGGTCGGCCATTGCTCGAACTGTGTCAGGATGTTCAGCGCTGAGTAGCTTGGTCCGTTTCTCCAGCACCTGCTCAGCAAGCTTCAGTGCATCAGTGTACCGTCCCAAGGAGTGGTATGTTGCGGCAAGGTTGGCCATTGCTCTAACAGTGTCAGGATGTTCAGCGCTGAGTAGCTTGGTCCGTTTCTCCAGCACCTGCTCCTTCAGCTTCAGTGCATCAGTGTACCGTCCCAAGGAGTGGTATGTTGCCGCAAGGTCGGCCATTGCTTGAACTGTGTCAGGATGTTCAGCGCTGAGTAGCTTGGTCCGTTTCTCCAGCACCTGCTCAGCAAGCTTCAGATCATCGGTGTACCGTCCCAAGGAGTGGTATGTTGTGGCGAGGTCGGCCATTGCTTGAACTGTGTCAGGATGTTCAGCAGTGAGTAGCTTGGTCCGTTTCTCCAGCACCTGCTTGGCAAGCTTCAGTGCATCGGTGTACTGTCCCAAGGAGTGGTATGTCGTGGCAAGGTCAGCCATTGCTCGAACTGTGTCAGGATGTTCAGCAGTGAGTAGCTTGGTCCGTTTCTCCAGCACCTGCTCATCAAGCCTCTCCGCATCAGTGTACCGTCCCAAGGAGTGGTATGTTGTGGCAAGGTGGGCCATTGCTCGAACTGTGTGAGGATGTTCAGCAGTGAGTAGCTTGGTCTGTTTCTCCAGCACCTGCTCCTTCAGCTTCAGTGCATCGGTGTACCGTCCCAAGGAGTGGTATGTTGTGGCGAGATTGGCCATTGCTTCAACGGTGTCAGGATGTTCAGCGCTGAGTAGCTTGGTCCGTTTCTCCAGCACCTGCTCCTTCAGCTTCAGTGCATCGGTTGTACCGTCCCAAGGAGTGGTATGTTGTGGTGAGATTGGCCATTGCTTCAACGGTCTCAGGATGTTCAGCAGTGAGTAGCTTGGTCCGTTTCTCCAGCACCTGCTCCTTCAGCTTCAGTGCATCAGTGTACCGTCCCAAGGACTGGTATGTTGTGGCAAGATTGGCCATTGCATGAACAGTGTCAGGATGTTCAGCAGTGAGTAGCTTGGTCCATTTCTCCAGCACCTGCTCAGCAAGCTTCAGTGCATCGGTGTACCGTCCCAAGGAGTGGTATGTTGTGGCAAGATTGGCTATTGCATGAACAGTGTCAGGATGTTCAGCAGTGAGTAGCTTCGTCCGTTTCTCCAGCACCTGCTCAGCAAGCTTCAGTGCATCGGTGTACCGTCCCAAGGAGTGGTATGTTGTGGCGAGATTGGCCATTCCGTGAACAGTGTCAGGATGTTCAGCAGTGAGTAGCTTGGTCCATTTCTCCAGCACCTGCTCCTCAAGCCTCTCCGCATCAGTGTACCATCCCAAGGAGTGGTATGTTGTGGCAAGGTCGGCCATTGCTCGAACTGTGTCAGGATGTTCAGCGCTGAGTAGCTTGGTCCGTTTCTCCAGCACCTGCTCAGCAAGCTTCAGTGCATCAGTGTAACGTCCCAAGGAGTGGTATGTTGCGGTAAGGTTGGCCATTGCTCGAACTGTGTCAGGATGTTCAGCGCTGAGTAGCTTGGTCCGTTTCTCCAGCACCTGCTCGACAAGCTTCAGTGCATCGGTGTACCGTCCCAAGGAGTGGTATGTTGCAGCGAGGTCGGCCATTGCTTGAACTGTGCCAGGATGTTCAGCGCTGAGTAGCTTGGTCCATTTCTCCAGCACCTGCTCCTCAAGCCTCTCCGCATCAGTGTACCATCCCAAGGAGTGGTATGTTGTGGCAAGGTCGGCCATTGCTCGAACTGTGCCAGGATGTTCAGCGCTGAGTAGCTTGGTCCGTTTCTCTAGCACCTGCTCCTTCAGCTTCAGTGCATCGGTGTACCGTCCCAAGGACTGGTATGTTGCGGCAAGGTCGGCCATTGCCTCAACAGTGTCAGGATGTTCGGCAGTGAGTAGCTTGGTCCGTTTCTCCAGCACCTGCTCGACAAGCTTCAGTGCATCAGTGTACCGTCCCAAGGAGTAGTATGTTGCGGCAAGATTGGCCATTGCATGAACAGTGTCAGGATGTTCAGCAGTGAGTAGCTTGGTCCGTTTCTCCAGCACCTGCTCCTCAAGCCTCTCTGCATCAGTGTACCGTCCCAAGGAGTGGTATGTTGCAGCAAGATTGGCCATTGCGCGAACAGTGTCAGGATGTTCAGCAGTGAGTGGCTTGGTCTGTTTCTCCAGCACTTGCTCCTTCAGCTTCAGTGCATCGGTGTACCGTCCCAAGGAGTGGTATGTTGCGGCAAGGTTGGCCATTGCGTGAACAGTGTCAGGATGTTCAGCAGTGAGTGGCTTGGTCTGTTTCTCCAGCACTTGCTCCTTCAGCTTCAGTGCATCGGTGTACCGTCCCAAGGAGTGGTATGTTGCGGCAAGGTTGGCCATTGCTTGAACTGTGTCAGGATGTTCAGCAGTGAGTAGCTTGGTCCGTTTCTCCAGCACCTGCTCCTCAAGCCTCTCTGCATCAGTGTACCGTCCCAAGGACTGGTATGTTGTGGCAAGATTGGCCATTGCATGAACAGTGTCAGGATGTTCAGCAGTGAGTAGCTTGGTCCGTTTCTCCAGCACTTGCTCCTTCAGCTTCAGTGCATCGGTGTACCGTCCCAAGGAGTGGTATGTTGCGGCAAGGTTGGCCATTGCTTGAACTGTCTCAGGATGTTCAGCAGTGAGTAGCTTGGTCCGTTTCTCCAGCACCTGCTCCTCAAGCCTCTCGGCATCAGTGTACCGTCCCAAGGAGTAGTATGTTGTGGCAAGATTGGCCATTGCATGAACAGTGTCAGGATGTTCAGCAGTGAGTAGCTTGGTCTGTTTCTCCAGCACCTGCTCCTCAAGCCTCTCCGCATCAGTGTACCGTCCCAAGGAGTGGTATGTTGCGGCAAGATTGGCCATTGCGTGAACAGTGTCAGGATGTTCAGCAGTGAGTGGCTTGGTCTGTTTCTCCAGCACCTGCTCCTTCAGCTTCCGTGCATCGGTGTACCGTCCCAAGGAGTAGTATGTTACGGCAAGATTGGCCATTGCTTCAACGGTGTCAGGATGTTCAGCAGTGAGTTGCTTGGTCCGTTTCTCCAGCACCTGCTCGGCAAGCTTCAGTGCATCGGTGTACCGTCCCAAGAAGTGGTATATTGCAGCAAGGTCGGCCATTGCTTCAACGGTGTCAGGATGTTCAGCAGTGAGTAGCTTGGTCCGTTTCTCCAGCACCTGCTCTGTAAGCTTCTCTGCATCTGTATACCGTCCCAAGGAGTGATATGTTGTGCCAAGGCTGCTCATTGCTGCAATGCTGTCACGATGTTCATCACCAAGAATAGTCCTACTTCTTGCCAGCAATCGAGCTTGGAAGTTCTCTGCCCTCTCAAAAATGCCTCCTGTCCAAAAGACACGACCAAAGGTTGCCTCAAATCCTGTGCTTACAAGCTCTATATCCTTTGATAACTGGACAAGATGCAACAGCAATTGTAGTTCTTGCACAACCCCGTTGCTACAGGCAGCAGCCATTCCCAAAATATTGATCATTAACCTCCTTTGGCCAACTAAATCTTTCATTGTTGTTCTGAACCACTGGTGTACAAGTGGATGAATGGAATATGCATTGTTCTGCCATGCCATCAGAGAGTAACCACAGATTTCTGATGTCATCTTTTGAAACACAATCTTGTCCCATACTGTGTTCCTCTCTCTGAATCTAGACAGAAACTTTGAACCAGGCTTCTGCGAGCTTGTCTCTGAGTTTTGGAATCTCGAGAGAAATTTCAGACTTGGTTTCAGTGCCTTTTGAGTTGGTCCAAGTGGTCCACCTCTATGTTTATATTTGGATGCCCTCTCAAAAATTTCCTCTGTGATTCCCTCATAGTGGATGAAGGAGCATAGCTGCAGAAATTGAACAGCTAGAGGCTCTGCTTGTGCCAGTTGTGAAAAGCTCATTCTCCATGTAGTATACACGCTCTCCTTATAGTCATCCGTAGATTGGATAGCTTTTTCACTGAGTAATTCAGCTGTCTTGTCTCGATAAAGCTGTACATATTCAAACATATTCTCCTTCAAGTGAGGAGACTTGGAAATGAATGCCCCAGCTTGTACTATGGCAAGTGGAAAACAGTAGACTTCCTGAAAAGATAATTAAACCTCATAAGAGATAGATTGTGATAAACTACCTGGGCTATTGCAGCTGCATGTTTCTTGTTATCAGCGGTCTGTCCCACACCAGCTGTATTGAGCAGTAGCATGACAGCATCATCAGAAGACAAATCTGAGATTTGAATAGTCCTGTTATGAGGCCCAGTGTGGACCCAGAGGTCTGGGTTCCGAGAGGTGATCAAAATGTTTCCATGACCACATTTGGGAATATGTGGTCTTAGATCCATCCCTCGTGTATCAGCATTATCGAGGAGAATCAGCCATTCCTCTTGATTCCCTTGAAGCCAGGTCATTGCAGCCTTTGCTGTATCTCCCAAATTTTTGTCCAGCGCAATCTGCTTATAACTTGCTTCAATAGTTTCTTTACTACTTGCATGGATTTTGAATTGGTCCGTGAACCTATAAACAGGATAAGAAACATTCTAATAATTTGCAAGTCTAGCAAACCTGGATCCAGAGTCAGAGTCAGAGTCTGCGATAAATTTGAGTGCAGTTTGTGTTTTCCCAGCCCCACCAAGACCATAAAGGAGCACAACTTTTTGTTCTGTCTGGTCGGTTGGCTGGAATAGGCTATGGAGGTGTTGTAGAATATCTTCACGGCCTTGGAAGAACTTGGATGGGAGAGGACAATTCCTGATGAATTGGACCTTATCTGTATGGCATGTCAGAGTGTTAAGCAGCTGAAATTCTTAGATAATCACTTTGAACAGCTGGTATCTTATGATGAGGCAAAGTTTGACCCTCTACAGTGACTAGAAGTTGTGGATTGAGCATATTATCAATTCCACCGCACTTCAAGACGGCGTGTTGAAATGCATGGACAAGTCCTGCATTCCCAGCCTGCGCATCAAGGTAGCGAAACAGTATCCGAGTCTTCATCAGGTGATTGTCGGCATAGACTAACTCCGTGGAGACAGCATCCGGGAGGTGTACACGACGAGAGATGTCTTGGATTACATCCTCAATGCTTGCAGCTAGTGCACCTTCAGCCTGGGATCTGCCAGTGGTGTCCACAAATGTTTCTGCAAACCAGCTAAGACATGCATGAATTTGGGGACAGTCTGGTCATGAGACGACACACCGACTCATCACAGCAATCAGTCTACAAGATGTAGTCAGCGTTGTTATTACAGCTTCTACAAGAAGGAAAACCACGCACCGTGCTAGTAAGCACAATCGCGGGTGAGAGATGAGAGCAGAGAGCTGTGAAGCACGAGGCACGGCGTGGCATCACGGCACAGCATCCGGAGAGCGCTAAGTAGCCCGAACGGTCACAAAACGGTCACGAAAAGACGAGTTTCATTCAAATATACATGCCACCCTGCAGCTAAGTACTGGACGCCTCCCGACTCGGAAAATCCACTCCCTTAGCCCCTTAGATCTAAAGCAGCGGGATGCGGAGGCACAATTTGTTGTCTGCGCAGAGTGCTAGAACAATACTTGTCAGAGCAGGGGCTGTACAAGCCTGTGGAAACGTTGAGAAAGCTCAACCAGGGAGCAGATAGGTTGGGCTTATGGGCTGCCAGTGTGCACCCAACACACCAGCGACACTTCGCCCGTGCATTAACTGTATTGGATACATGACCTTACCACTTATCCAGGCGCCTAAGTGGTAAGGTCGTGTATCCAATAAACTGCGGCACTGCGGCAAAGCTCACGTGGAGTCGTCGTACTAGTAGTAGGTGGAGACAAGAACGAGGAGGGCGTTAAAAAAAAAAAGTCAGAGCCGAGATCTTGGACTTGGTTCATTGGAAGGTATATTTCGACGAAGCGGCAGATGAGGAGTACAAGCAAAACGGAAGCCACAAACCTCGGCCAGAGATGAAGCCTTGGTTAGATGATCCAGAGACTTTTTCTCAAATACGCGCCGCCCTGTCGCAGTCACGGTATCGCCATATTATGGCTGCCGAGAGGATATTGAGAGGCTTGGATAGGATATATTCCACAGTTGGAGTTCGGTGGAGTGTCCGGGAGGAGTCGTGAGTTACAGGCTGAGTAGACCCGAGTACTTACTACATATTCGACATTTCCGAGCAAGAGGGCTGTCCGTCTGAGACGCGTCAAGAGAGCAAGCCATGCCAGCGCAATGCGTGGTGGTATCAGCGGGACAGACCGGCAGGAATGAGAGACAAGCGGTAATCTTGGCTTGTAGAGATGGATACTACTTTCTGTGGCAGAAAAGAGGAAGAAATCTGGTAAAATGCCCAAAGACAAGCTGGTTCAACGAACTTGACGACAAGAGTGGACTCGGAGCGAGAGACTTGATGGCCCAACGAAAAGACGCACGAATAATGCCCAAGGCACACCAAAAAATCACCGCAACTCAAGCTCCGAGTCTTTAGAGCCGACTACTTAGTCCAGAGCTAACTTACATGTACTGTTGACGCCAACCTGCGTCTTCCTGCGCGATTTTTCCTTTTGCGTTGGTTTTACGCTTCTTCTTCTTCTTCGTCGGGAAAGTTGCGTAAATCCTTCGAGGATAAGTGGAAGAACAGAACACGAACACGATGCAGACTAATACCAGATATGGATATTTTCCACTTCAAGCCCGGGTAGCCTTGCCTTGATTGCGCAGGATGGGTTGAAACTTGAATCCTGGTATGGTATAGCGCCGGCGTTCATATGGGATGTTCAGGTAAGAGGAAGGAGAAAAAATTGGTGCTCGAATGCGAATGCGAATGCGCGCCGGTCTTCGTCTTCGTCTTCTGTGTACGCGCCGCCGCGCGCGGATTCCCTTTCCCTTTCCGCGTTCACTGTTCCTCAACAAGCGGCTGCCGTCGCCAGTGAAAGAAAAAGAAAAATGTATGACCTTTTGCCGGCGGCGGCGGTGCTTCCATCTTTTCTTTCAACGTCTCAACGTCTCGAGAAGGAAATTGACTCGCTGGCCCCGAATTTAGAACATGATTCGCAGGACAGAGAACAGAGAAACATCTCACTGGCACATCTCGCGGGAGGAAGAGTCAAGACAAGAGCTGGCGCTGCTTCCTTCGCAGGACTGCAGTTTGATTACGTCGCGCGACTCCCAGGCCAGTGAGTACCAGTGTTCGCCGCCTTCGTCGGATTCTTTGCGTCAATACCGTCATCAGAACTGGCTGAGCGCTGAGCCCGTAGTTCGCCGATGGTCGAGGCCTCCGTTGCCAAAGCGCCAGTGCCTGTTTCACCCCGAATGCGGACCTAGCGCTAGCCCAGAGGTTAATTGACGTTCGACGTTGCCAGGGACTGTAAGCTGTAATTCTTGTTTGTTTGGCTTGTTGCCGGCAGGAAGTCGTAGGTGTAAGGCGTTTACTGTGAAGAAAAAACTGGAAGAAAGCTTCAGCTGCCAAATTCCAAAGTAGAACTCCCCGACGGATGCGAGCGTCCTTTTCTTTTCTTTTCTTGAACGCCGGCGGGGGCATCGTTCTGCGAATTCGAAGGCATGGCCCGGGAATGGAGTAAAAACTAAAAAGGTTATCGATATCGAATGTCGTAAGCCCCAGCTCTAGTCAAGACGCCGCTTGCAAATTGAAAGTGCTCCAAATCTTGATACCCAGAGTAGGCATCGACGCGACGCGAGGACCACCAGAGAAGTTGGAAAATATGGAGCCACATGGGCGTGCCGGAGTGGCATTGATTCCAGCACGTGCAGCCTTTCCACTTTGCCTTCATCCCATCTCAAAGATCCTCGGAACGCTCACTGGCAGCTCTCCCAGTGTGTCATAAACACATACACATAATACGAAGACCCCTCGGCCTTTCCCATGGTCATGGTCATGGTCATCGCGACCCGCCACTTCGGCCTTTTTTGGCTTCCTTGCTTCCGTGTCTCTGCTTCTTTACTCAGTACTCAGGCTTCTCTGCTTCTTGACGCGCTCCGGATCCTACATATAGACGAATGGGGAACTTGAACTTCCCCGCCGCCCAATTCCTCACACCCACCCACCCACAATGTCCTCGAAAGGCCATGACCTCGACGAAAACTCCGCCTGCAACAGCGACCGAGTCGAGAAACGCCGCCCTGTGCATATGGACGTTGTCGAGAGTCCACTCGCCCCACTGGCTGCCAGTGACGACGGCGGTGGCGTTCAAGCATGGGCGACCGTTCTTGGCTCGTATGTCGCGTTTTCTTTTGTCGTCTTGTCTTTTACTCTGAGTGTAGGTTCTTGATCATGTTTTGCGGCTTTGGGTGAGTCGCGAGTTATTTCTCGTCCACACGGCTGACTCGCACACTTGCAGGTACAGCAGCTCCTTCGGCGTCTACCAAGGTCCGTCCTTCTCGTCGTTCGTGCCTTGGCTCATCTCCGTTCGCAGACTTTTACGTGCGCACGTACATGCCGCACTCGTCCCCGTCAGCCATCTCGTACATTCCTCGTCTAGTCTTTCAATTTGCATGAAGCAAACGCGACCCCACAGGTGGATCGGCAGCGTCAACATCTTCATCGTCCTCTCGGGTGGTTTCATCGCGGGAAGACTACACGACCGGGGATACTTGTGCATTTCTCTCCATTCGCTCCCAACATGGAATCTGACACCACCACAGCTACGCCCTCATCTACACCGGCTCCCTCCTCACATCCCTCTCCCTCTTCCTGCTCTCCCTCGCACGCCCAAACAAACTCTACCAGATCTTCCTCTCCCAAGGTCTCGCTCACGGACTTGGCTCCGGGATGACCTACGTGCCCTGCATCGCTGTCCTCTCGCAGCACTTTTCCGCCCCGCCTCGTCGTGCCCTCGCGATGACCCTCGTCGCGTCCGGATCGTCCCTCGGCGCTGTCGTCCACCCCCTCATGCTCAACGCCCTCCTCCCCCGACTAGCGTTTGGCACGGCAGTGCGTGCCAGCCCTCATTGCGGGTTTGTTGATGGCCACGGCTAAATTTATAATTAGACCAATTATTAAACAAAAGAAAATAATTAACCGGTTGGAATGCAGAGGAGTGCATAGGCTGTCGAGGCGTACCGCGCTCTCATGTCCGCTCCAAGGGCTACTTGAAGGACCCAGGCTACCGGGCAGCTGGGGAAGCGTGAGATTAGATTAAGTAGTCACCTGACATAATTGATGGCTCCAAAAAAAAAAACCACACAGATAATGCCTAAGGCACAAACCAAAAAATCACCGTTCCGAGTCTTTGACACGACTAGTCGGAGAGAACGAGAAAAATAAAAGATCACGAAGTCGCGGCAAACTCCGAGTCCGACCTTTCCTCTTCCCGCCATGATCACGCCAAAATTCTCCTGCAGCCAAACGCCCGACTCGGTCATAATCCGACTCTACTGTCCCTCCATTCGCGTGCGTAGCGCGTAGCACATTCCCCTCCTCCTCAACAAAAAAACTAAACAACACAGGCAGCAGACGTCGAGATCGATGTCGACGACACGCTCTTCAGCATCCACATAAACCCGTACTTCCTGCGACTCAATTTCCCCCACCCGGTGCTCGAGGACGACGACGAGGCGTCGGCGCAGTACGATGCTGGCGAGGGGTATCTGACGGTGACGCTGGTCAAGCAGAATAAAGGGCAAGAGTTTGCGGATTTGGATTTGTTGGGGAAGCTTTTGGCGCCACGGCCATCGACATCGAGCGAGAGGCACCCGGAGATTGAGGTCATTGGGAGTCAAGACGACGATGACGACGATGACCTTGTTGCGGGGACAGAGGCGTTGTCGTTGTCCTCTGAGCAGCAAGAGATTCTCTTTGGTGCACTCTTATTTTCTTTCTCTCTCGATTCAATCTCACGACCATAGGATGTAGCCACCGAAAACGACTGGCAACTCCCCCAAACCGTCCCTCAAGACCAAGACTCTCCGTCCATATCCCTGTCTCCAACGCAGCCATACAGCTTTCTCAATCGACATACGGGGTACTTTACGCACGTCGGGCATACCGAGAACGAAGTCAACGAGCTGGGTGCCGAGGCCGAGCGATTGACGCCTCGCGAGCGCAGACAGAAGCGATTCAAGTGCGAGGACGAGAAATTCGACGAGGAGTACTACATGTGCGCTCTCTCTCTTCGTTGTGCGGTACACAGCTTAACGACTGGCTTGCAGGGCCGACTACGCTGAGGATGAGTACGTCCAGGAGCTCCTCCGTTGGCGAAATCCCTGTATTCTGGCCGACGACGATCCATTCGAGTTCACAGAGGAGGAAAAGCTGGCATTGCTCAATCTCCCTCGGAGGGAATGTATGTTTCCGTTTCCTTTTCCTTTTTACTCAAGAATTCAGCTAAACGACTATAGACCTCGCCTCTCCGCAAGACTCCCGCGGCCTGTACCTCACCCTTCTCACCATCCTCTTCGCTTATGCATACGACGCACGGACGACAGAGGGCGATTCGACGCCAGAAAGTGCATGGACTATTTGCGCACTGACTCCTGCCTTTGCCGCGCTGGACCCCGCACCCTACTCTCCAACCACAGGATCTCTCGAGGCGACCAATACGGACCTCGTCGCAACGCTCGTCCAATCCTATCGTCGGACCCTCGCATACCCGCTCCATCGATCCTTCGTACTGGCAGATGCATGTCGCATCGACGCCGCCCGTCTCTTCGTACTCGGCAAACGCGCTATCGTACGCGTTCTGCTGATGGTGAAGGATATCCTGGCGCACCATGAGGTGTACTACGTCTACAGCAAGATATGGGTCGAGGACTTTTGTGTGTGGGTGCAAAGTAGTGCAAGGTATCTAGCCTTCTCTCTTCTCTTCTCTCGCTGACCTCGATGTAATCCAGCGAGCACGTCTTGCGTTCCATAGGAGCCACGCTGCTCTCCCCCGGCTTTCGGATACCGAAGAGCGCTATTGGGTGGGACCTGGAGGAGCTCGAAGCGTGTATTACCCGGCTTGGCAACGGGGGATCGAGGGAGGTGGATAGCGATGACGAGTCGGAGGAAGAAGCGGACGAAGTTGCGAGGCAGCTGTGATTTATTCCCTATTGAATGGAATAAACAACCTCTACCGAACAACGCACGACCTCTGGCTTTCGCCTCTGAGCTCATCGTCATCGGCACCTTTGCCGAGTAGTACATAGTCTCTCCACAATCGGCCGTGGGTTGGTGAGGCGGAAGTGGGGAATGCCAAATGGACCTTGCTAGGTTTTCGTTTGTGATGGTGGTAGATGTGTCGATTGACGGCGCTGCCATGTCCTTGCGAGGTTTCCGTTTGTCCGGTGTCAGTTTGAGCAAAGTATCCATTGGTCCTGAGCAAAGGCGACTCCGTTACAAACGTGTACTACTGGGTGGTTATTCTGGTAATCCCAAGTCATTGGTTTGTTAGTCTACGGCCCAATCCACACTACGTCTTGGACACCCAGCTCCTTCAACTGGTCCACCACCGTCTCGTCGATCTTTGCGCAATTATCCAGACAAACGACACAAATCCGCTTGCGGCTGCCATTCTGCTGCTGCCGCAACGTCAAGGAGAGCATTCTACTCGTGACATCATCCGTCGTCTCGACGCCCCCAACACCAACACCACCACCAACTTGTGCTTGTCGCGGAAGCTTCTTCATCGGCCGCTTGGAGGGCACTATGAACGGCCCAACGCGTCCTGCGACAGTGCGAGTTGCAGCTGCGGCGGCAGTCTGGCCAATATTCCGGGCGCGTACGACGTTAAGGACCTCTACAGATCGGACGCATGATGCGGCTAACTTTGTGTGGGCGCGCGTCCACAGAGCGTTTCTTGGATGAGGAGGAGGGTGACGCGCGCTTGAGTTTGCACGACTTGCCGCCCTTGGATCCTGAGCTGGAGCTGGAGCCGGTGGTGGACGGTGCCGATGCCGACGCCGACTTCGACGCCGACGGCGTTCCAGAACCAGAACCAGACGAAGCACCCACAAACGCCGCAACCGGCGGTCCAGGGAAGGTATAATCCTCCGGCGGAGTATTAAACACATCCGGGACGAAGATGCCCGGGTCGGTATCGCTGTACGCGCCCGGGAGCTCAACAAGCTCGTCCGCGGTGGGTGCGCCGGTGCCGGACCCACCGACGCGGAGTTGTGTGCAAGACGGGTAGAATTCAGCGCCGCCTTTTTCGGTGGCGAGGTGGAGGGCGATGATTTCGTGGCGGATGAGGTAGTTGCCTGGTGCGAGGGTGGAGGGGAGGGTGACGTTTGCGGGGATGCCGGCTTGGGCGACTGGCAGGGTGAGTCAGTGAGTCAGTGAGTGGGGAGGAAAGGAAAGGACGTACAGATACGGTTCTGGAACCAGGTGCCCTGCTTGTCGCCCGGGATGCGTCCGACCTCGTCGATCTTGAACCACTTGGCGGCAGACGAATTGAACGTGGTGCAGTCGTCGCCGCAGTTGGTCATGTACGTGAGCATGGGGCCGATATTGTGTGGCCACTGTCTACGGAGTCAGCAGAGAACAATAAGAAGAGAAAAGAGTTGCACGGACCGTGCTAAGATCCCCGCCCGTCCAGAGAAACGACATCGAGTCGCCAGGGTTGGCGTCAGCGACTTGCTCTGCCAGCTGTGCGTTCTGCCCGCAATTGACAAACGGGTTGGTGGCACCCTTGACGGGGTCGACCTCGCTGATCTGGCGGACGATGGAGGGCGTGGGCTCTGCTTGCGGGGTGTTCCCGAGGAAGGTCTTGTCCCCGATCCAGACTTTGTGCACGAACCCGTGGGCGGAGACGGAGACGGGGAGGAGTGCGAGGAGGGGAAGGGAGAGTAGTAGCATGTCGTGTCGTGAAAAAAATCTAAAGTGAGTGAGAGTGAGTGAGTGGACGGGTCGCACAGCGAGCGAGCGGGGGAAAAGTTAACGGACCAGGGGCGATCCGCCAACGCTCTTTTATAAGGCCGGAGTGAAGACAGACAGGTCAAAGGGCAGGCATTCTCATTGTCTTGCGGCAAGCCCTTTTTCCCATTGTGTCGTGCGCGATCCTCGTGGCAGCGTGACAGTCACATTGATGGCCTCGGCAAAATTTATAATTAGACCAATGAAGACAAAAAGAAATGTTCGGTTGGATATATGAGCGCTGGGTCGAGGCGTACGGGCTTTCATGTCCGCTCCAAGGTCTACTTGAAGGACCCAAGTTACCGGGCAGCTGGGGCGGCGTGAGATTAAGTAGTCACCTGATAGAATTGATGACTCCATCGCCCGCACAGATAATGCCTAAGGCACACCGCAACTTGAGCTCCGAGGCTTTGGAGCGATAGTCCAGAGCTACATGCATGTACTGTTGGCGACGACTTGACATCAACCTGTGCAATTTTACTCTCTGTGCTTCTTCAACAAGTTCTTCTCCGTCTGGACTCTGGAGAGTTGCGTAAAGAACACGAACCCGAACACGGGGCAGCCTAGTAGTGTGAAGCGCCGCCAGATATGGATATTTGTCAATTCAGGCCCGGAGTACTTACTGGTAGCCTTCAAGTTGGGGTTGAAGTTGACGTTCAACCTTACTTCATTTAGCGCCAGCATTGTGATGGCGACTCATTGGTGAGCAGTGCCGGTTGCAAATTGAAGTTTGAAAATTGAAATTGGGGAATACCTTGTGTATGGGCCTGGAGCTGGAGGTGAACAAAGCTTCCGGGAAAGGGTGAGCAGAATAAATCTTTTCAAACAGATTCTGAGGTTAGCCATCACTAGGACTGCTCAAAGAAATGCAAATGTATTCTATCCATGTGGAAAGCCATCCATCCACTGAACACTTGGTCGAAATGGTACAGCAAATGTGAGCTGCATGAAGTATACCTTGGTATAGAATTCAGACAAGAAAAACTATGCTATGGACTTTGTTGGGGTTTAGCCATCACTGTAGATATTATACCTTTGTTTGTCCTTATATAAATAGAAGAAGACAAACTCACTGTAAATCATGGTGAGATATGTCTCACTATGCCATCACTCGGTTGCCCTGTTTCTCCAGCACCTGCTCCTTCAGCCTCTCCGCATCTGTATACCGTCCCAAGGAGTGGTATGTTGCGGCGAGGTCGGTCATTGCTTGAACAGTGTCAGGATGTTCAGCAGTGAGTAGTTTGGTCCATTTCTCCAGCACCTGCTCCTCAAGCTTCAGTGCATCGGTGTACCGTCCCAAGGAATAGTATGTTGTGGCAAGATTGGCCATTGCTCGAACTGTGTCAGGATGTTCAGCAGTGAGTAGCTTGGTCCGTTTCTCCAGCACCTGCTCCTCAAGCTTCAGTGCATCGGTGTACCGTCCCAAGGAGTGGTATGTTGCGGCAAGATTGGCCATTGCTTCAACGGTGTCAGGATGTTCAGCAGTGAGTAGCTTGGTCCGTTTCTCCAGCACCTGCTCCTCCAGCTTCAGTGCATCGGTGTACCGTCCCAAAGAGTAGTATGTTGCGGCAAGATTGGCCATTGCGTGAACAGTGTCAGGATGTTCAGCAGTGAGTAGCTTGGTCCGTTTCTCCAGCACCTGCTCCTTCAGCTTCAGTGCATCGGTGTACCGTCCCAAGGAGTGGTATATTGCGGCAAGGGAGGCCATTGCTTGAACTGTGTCAGGATGTTCAGCAGTGAGTAGCTTGGTCCGTTTCTCCAGCACCTGCTCGGCAAGCTTCAGTGCATCGGTGTACCGTCCCAAGGAGCGGTATATTGTGCCAAGGCTGCTCATTGCTGCAATGCTATCACGATGTTCATCGCCAAGCACAGTCCTACTTCTTGCCAGCACCTGCTCGGCAAGCTTCAGTGCATCAGTGTACCGTCCCAAGGAGTGGTATGTTGCGGTAAGGTCAGCCATTGCTCGAACTGTGTCAGGATGTTCAGCGCTGAGTAGCTTGGTCCGTTTCTCCAGCACCTGCTCCTTCAGCTTCAGTGCATCGGTGTACTGTCCCAAGGAGTGGTATGTTGCGGCAAGATTGGCCATTGCTTCAACGGTGTCAGGATGTTCAGCAGTGAGTAGCTTGGTCCGTTTCTCCAGCACCTGCTCCTCCAGCTTCAGTGCATCGGTGTACCGTCCCAAGGAGTGGTATGTTGCAGCAAGGTCGGCCATTGCTTGAACTGTGTCAGGATGTTCAGCGCTGAGTAGCTTGGTGCGTTTCTCCAGCACCTGCTCAGCAAGCTTCAGTACATTGGTGTACCGTCCCAAGGAGTGGTATGTTGCAGCAAGGTTGGCCATTGCTCGAACTGTGTCAAGATGTTCAGCAGTGAGTAGCTTGGTCCGTTTCTCCAGCACCTGCTCAGCAAGCTTCAGTGCATTGGTGTACCGTCCCAAGGAGTGGTATGTTGTGGCAAGGTTGGCCATTGCTCGAACTGTGTCAGGATGTTCAGCAGTGAGTAGCTTGGTCCGTTTCTCCAGCACCTGCTCGTCAAGCCTCTCCGCATCAGTGTACCGTCCCAAGGAGTGATATGTTGTGCCAAGGCTGCTCATTGCTGCAATGCTGTCACGATGTTCATCACCAAGCACAGTCTTACTTCTTGCCAGCATTCGAGCTTGGAAGTTCTCTGCCCTCTCAAAAATGCCTCCTGTCCAAAAGACATGTCCAAAGGTTGCCTCAAATCCTGTGCTTACAAGCTCTATATCCTTTGATAACTGAACGAGATGCAACAGCAATTGTAGTTCTTGCACAACCCCGTTGCTACAGGCAGCAGCCATTCCCAAAAGATTGATCATTAACCTCCTTTGGCCAACTAAATCTTTCATTGTTGTTCTGGACCACTGGTGTACAAGTGGATGAATGGAATATGCATTGTTCTGCCATACCATCAGAGAGTAACCACAGATTTCTGATGTCATCTTTTGAAACACAATCTTGTCCCATACTGAGTCCCTCTTTCTGAATCTCGACAGATACTTCAAACCATGCTTCTGTGAGCTTGTCTCTGAGTTTTGGAATTTCGAGAGAAATTTCAGACTTGGTTTCAGTGCCTTTTGAGTTGGTCCAAGTGGTCCCCCTCTATGTTTATATTTGGATGCCCTCTCAAAAATTTCCTCTGTGATTCCCTCACAGTGGATGAAGGAGCATAGCTGCAGAAATTGAACAGCTAGAGGCTCTGCTTGTGCCAGTTGTGAAAAGCTCATTCTCCATGTAGTATACACGCTCTCCTTATAGTCATCCGTAGATTGGATAGCTTTTTCGTTGAGTAATTCAGCTGTCTTGTCTCGATAAAGCTGTACATATTCAAACATATTCTCCTTCAAGTGAGGAGACTTGGAAATGAATGCCCCAGCTTGTACTATGGCAAGTGGAAAACAGTAGAGTTCCTGAAAAGATAATTAAACCTCATAAGAGATAGATTGTGATAAACTACCTGGGCTATTGCAGCTGCATATTTCTTGTTATCAGCTGTCTGTCCCACACCAGCTGTATTGAGCAGTAGCATGGCAGCATCATCATCAGACAAATCTGAGATTCGAATAGTCCTGTTATGAGGCCCAGTGTGGACCCAGAGGTCTGGGTTCCGAGAGGTGATCAAAATGTTTCCATGACCACATTTAGGAATATATGGTCTTAGATCCATCCCTCGTGTATCAGCATTATCGAGGAGAATCAGCCATTCCTCTTGATTCCCTTGAAGCCAGGTCATTGCAGCCTTTGCTGTATCTCCCAGATTTTTGTCCAGCGCAATCTGCTTATAACTTGCTTCAATAGTTTCTTTACTACTTGCATGGATTTTGAATTGGTCCGTGAACCTATAAACAGGATAAGAAACATTCTAATAATTTGCAAGTCTAGCAAACCTGGATCCAGAGTCAGAGTCTGCAATAAATTTGAGCGCAGTTTGTGTTTTCCCAGCCCCACCAAGACCATAAAGGAGCACAACTTTTTGTTCTGTCTGGTCGGTTGGCTGGAATAGGCTATGGAGGTGTTGTAGAATATCTTCACGGCCTTGGAAGAACTTGGACGGGAGAGGACAATTCCTGATGAATTGGACCTTATCTGTATGGCATGTCAGAGTGTTAAGCAGCTGAAATTCTTAGATAATCACTTTGAACAGCTGGTATCTCATGATGAGGCAAAGTTTGACCCTCTACAGTGACTAGAAGTTGTGGATTGAGCATATAATCAATTCCACGGCACTTCAAGACAGCCTGTTGAAATGCATGGACAAGTGCTGCATTCCCAGACTGCGCATCAAGGTAGCGGAACAGTATCCGAGTCTTCATCAGGCGGTTGTCGGCATAGACTAACTCCGTGGAGACAGCATCCGGGAGGTGTACATGACGAGAGATGTCTTGGATTACATCCTCAATGCTTGCAGCTAGTGCACCTTCAGCCTGGGATCTGCCAGTGGTGTCCACAAATGTTTCTGCAAACCAGCTAAGACATGCATGAATTTGGGGACAGTCTGGTCATGAGACGACACACCGACTCATCACAGCAATCAGTCTACAAGATGTAGTCAGCGTTGTTGTTAGTAACTTATTACAGCTTCTACAAGAAGGAAAACCACGCACCGTGCTAGTAAGCACAATCGCGGGTGAGAGATGAGAGCAGAGAGCTGTGAAGCACGAGGCACATGCGTGGCAACGGCGTGGCATCACGGCACAGCATCCCGGGCCGGAGAGCGCTAAGCCGAACGCTCACGAAAAGACAAGTTTCATTCAAATATACATGCCACCCCGCAGCTAAGTACTGGACGACTCCCGACTCGGAAAATCCACTCCCTTAGCCCCTTAGATCTAAAGCAGCGGGATGCGGAGGCACAATTTGTTGTCTGCGCAGAGTGCTAGAACAATACTTGTCAGAGCAGGGGGTGTACAAGCCTGTGGAAACATTGAGAAAGCTCAACCAGGGAGCAGATAGGTTGTGTGCACCCAACACACCAGTGACACTTCGCCCGGGCATTAACTGTATGGGATACACGACCGTGGATAAGTGGTAAGGTCGTGTATCCAATAAACTGCGGCAAAGCTCACGTGGAGTCGTCGTAGACTCGTAGTAGGTGGAGACAAGAACGAGGAGGGCGTTAAAGTCAGAGCCGAGATCTTGGACTTGATGGCCCAACGAAAAGACGCACGAATAATGCCCAAGGCACACCAAAAAGTTACCGCAACAAGCTCCGAGTCTTTAGAGCCGACTACTTACTTAGTCCAGAGCTACATGTACTGCTGACGTCAACCTGCGTCTTCCTGCGCGATTTTACCTTTTGCGTTGTTTTTACGCTTCTTCTTCTTCTTCGTCGGGAAAGTTGCGTAAATCCTTCGAGGATAAGCAAGAAGAATAGAACACGAACACGATGCAGACTAATGCCAGATATGGATATTTTCCACTTCAAGCGCGGGGTAGCCTTGCCTTTCAAGTGATTGCGCAGGATGGGTTGAAACTTGAATCCTAGTATGGTATAGCGCCGGCGTTCATGTGGGATGTTCAGGTGAGAGGAAGGAGAAGAAATTGGTGCTCGAATGCGGATGCGAATGCGAATGCGAATGCGCGCCGGTCTTCGTCTTCGTCTTCTGTGTACGCGCCGCCACGCACGGACTCCCTTTCCCTTTCCGCGTTCACTGTTCTTCAACAAGCGGCTGCCGTCGCCAGTGAAAGAAAAAGAGAAAATGTATGACCTTTTGCCGGCAGCGGCGGTGCTTCGATCTTTTCTGCCTCGACGTCTCAACGCTCTCGAGAAGGAACTCGACTCGCTGCTAAGGACCCGAATTTAGAACATCATCATGCAGTGATTCGCAGGACAGAGAATAGAGAAACATCTCACATCTCGCGGGAGGAAAACACTGGCAAGAGCTGGCGCTGCTTTGCAGGACTGCAGTTTGATTACGTCGCGCGACTCCAGTGAGTGTTCGCCGCCTTCGTCGGATTCTTTGTGTCAATATCGTCATGACCACTGGCTGAGCGGCGACGCTGAACCTGAGGCGGAGTTTTTTGGTGCGTAGTTCGCCGCTAATGGGCGAGGCGTCCGTCCGTATAGTCCGTCGTCCGTTGCCATTGAAAGCGCCAGTGCCTGTTTCACGCCGAGTGCGGACCTAGCGCTAGCCCAGAGGTTAATTGACGGTTGACGTAGACGTCGCCAGGGACCTTGCCGGCATGCCCGCATGTAGGCGTTTGCTATGAAGAAACTTGAAGAAAGCTCCAGCTTTCAGCTGCCAAAACAGAACGCGAGGAATCCCAATTCCCGACGCCGACGGATGGGAGAGGCGCTCGCCGCGTCCTCTTCTTTTCTTGCCAGTGAACGGGGGGCATCGTTCTGCGAATTCGAAGGCACGGCCCGGGAATGGAGTAAAAACCAAAAGGTTATCGAATGTCGTAAGCTCGAGTCAAGACGCCGCTTGCAAAGCTGCTCGCCGAATCTCGATACCATACGATACCCGTCGACTCGTTGAATTGGAGGTGAAGCGAAAACATCGAGCCACATGGGCGTCGGCGTGCCGGAGTGGAATTGATTTCAGCACGTGCAGCCTTTCCTCTGCCTCCCGTCTCCCGTCAAAGTCATAAACACATACACATAATACGAAGACCCCTCGGCCTTTCCCATGGTCATGGTCATGGTCATCGCGACCCGCCACTTCGGCCTTTTTTGGCTTCCTTGCTTCCGTGTCTCTGCTTCTTTACTCAGTACTCAGGCTTCTCTGCTTCTTGACGCGCTCCGGATCCTACATATAGACGAATGGGGAACTTGAACTTCCCCGCCGCCCAATCCCTCACACCCACCCACCTACCCACAATGTCCTCGAAAGGCCATGACGTCGACCTCGAACTTGAACCTGAAAACTCCGGCTGCAACACTGGCAGCAACGTAGTCGAGAAGCGCCCTGTGCATATGGACGTTGTCGAGATTCCACTCGCCCCACTGGCTGCCAGTGCCGACGGCGGTGGGGTTCAAGCATGGGCGACCGTTCTTGGCTCGTATGTCGCGTTTTCTTTTGTCGTCTTGTCTTTTACTCTGAGTGTAGGTTCTTGATCATGTTTTGCGGCTTTGGGTGAGTCGCGAGTTTCATTCACACACGGCTGACTCGCACTCGCAGGTACAGCAGCTCCTTCGGCGTCTACCAAGGTCCGTCCTTCTCGACCCCCCTCGTTCGTGCCTTGGCTCATCTCCGTTCGCAGACTTTTACGTGCGCACGTACATGCCGCACTCGTCTCCGTCAGCCATCTCGTACGTCCTCGTCTCGTCTTTGCATCCACGCATGAAACGACGCGACCCCACAGGTGGATCGGCAGCGTCAACATCTTCATCGTCCTCTCGGGTGGGTTCATCGCAGGAAGACTACACGACCGGGGGTACTTGTGCGTTAGCTCTCCATTCGCTCCCACAACATGGAATCTGACACAACAACAGCTACGCCCTCATCTACACCGGCTCCCTGCTCACATCCCTCTCCCTCTTCCTGCTCTCCCTCGCACGCCCCAACAAGCTCTACCAGATCTTCCTCTCCCAGGGGCTCGCACACGGACTCGGCTCCGGGATGACCTATGTCCCCTGCATCGCTGTCCTCTCGCAGCACTTTTCTTCGCCGCCTCGTCGTGCCCTCGCGATGACCCTCGTCGCGTCCGGATCGTCCCTCGGCGCTGTCGTCCACCCCCTCATGCTCAACGCCCTCCTCCCCCGACTGCCGTTTGGCACCGCCGTCCGTGCGAGTGCCGCCCTTGTCGCTGGTCTGTTGTTCATCGCGTGTGTGCTGGTTCGCACGAGGTTACCACCACCGAAGACGTCCATCGATTTACGCAAGCTGGTGCGCAAGATCATCAGGGACAAGCCGTATGCCGTTGCCACACTCGCGTATGTACCCCCTCTCTCCCTCTACCTTATACTAAAAACCCCGTTCAGACTAGGCATCTACACAACCGGGTTCTACTACCCCCTATTTTACCTCCAACTCCGCACAACGACACACGGGCTCGGTCTCCCAGCGACCTTTGCGTTCTCCGCCCTCGTCATCATGAACTCCGCGTCCTTTGTCGGCCGGCTCGTCCCAGGCTTCCTTGTCCACCGTCTCGGCGGCGTCCCGCGTATGATAACCTTCTCCGCGGGGGCCGGCGCTGTGTTGATTCTGTGTATGCTGGCATTGCGGGACGAGGCGAGTGTTGTCGTTGTGGGTGTTTTGTATGGTTTTTTTGCGGGTGGGAGTAAGTTTTTTTTAAAATGTTTGGTCAAAAAAAACCGATTGATACGCCTGGTAGTCGTAACCCTCATGAGCCCGCTCCTGGCAGTACTGACGCAAGACATGTCCGAGCTTGGGTGCGTTGTCCCTTACTTTCCCGTCATTCCTGACTGGATGAATATTACAGCGCACGAATGGGCATCTCCGTTTTCGTCAGCGGCCTCGGCATCCTCGTCGGCCCGCCCATCGACGGCCTCCTGCTCACGGACAGATTCATCTGGTGGCGCCCGGCGGTGTTCAGCGGGGTACGCTCGTTCATATGTATTCCCCACTCGCTTGTTATTAATGAAGCTCCGAACTGTAGATCATGGCGTTCGTCGGATTCGCGCTGTTCGTCCTCATGCTCTTCTTGCGCGCTAAAGCAGAGCCCAAGAGTAACAAGAGCGCGATCGTGGTCAACGTCGAGCTGGATGTTGCGGAGAATGACTGTGCAGCATGATATAGACAATCAATCAAATGTACATTATTTTGCGTTTTCAGTGTGTAATTTCTAGTGTATATAGCTTATAGCTTTATCCCGTCTTGGCCTTGAGCTGCTTCCAAAACACACAATGCAACACCGCACCGACCCCCACCACACCCATCTGCACGCCCACATACCTCTTCATACCCATCTGCACCCCCGCGCCGCCCAGCACCGCACCCGTCACGCGCCCCGCATAGTTGCTGTACTGGATCATCATGCTCGTCCTTCCATTCCACGCATTGGGGAACTGTTTCGAGAGCAGGCTGAATGTGCAGGTGCTCGCGAGGTTGAAGCCCAGCGCGACGAGCACCCAGCAGATGTAGAATATATAAACCCATTTTTCGTTGTTTAATACTGCTGTGTGGTGTCGTGGATCTGCGAGGTTCCTGTGGATGCTCCGGCGTCATCCTGAGAATGGATTGCGTCTAAAACTGCTTGAATACTGTAATGTTTGTATGAGGCGTGTGGTGCATGGTGCGTGGTGCATGACGTGCGGTACGCGGTGCGCGGCGTGTGGTCCGTGGTGTATCATGGTGCATGGTGCGTGGTGTGTGGTGCCAGTGTGTGGTGTGTGGTGTGTGGTATATGAGCTGTGATCCGTGTGTGGTCTGGAGCAGTCAAAGCATGATCAATCTTGGTCAAAACAACCCACAACAACTGAACACCTGTCATCCCAAAAAGGAAATTCTCGTTATTTCGCCGGAATTGAAGCTAGGCAGGATGAATATATTGGAAGTTGATATTAACTAAACCAATGGATGTTACAGTATTGTAGAAGATATCAGGACGAAGTACACGAACATAGGCCAGTGCATAAGACCAAAGAGCAGCAATATCAGTGGGCTGCCCATCAATTGAACAGGTGTTGAGTCAAAGTTGAGAAAATCGGGCCATCATAGATGCATTGAACTGCTCGGGATCAAAGTAGTAGAATCAAAATAGACATCTGACAAAGTTTGAGCCCTTAAATATTAATCCAGGCAGCGGTGCAAAGTTTTTATTTTCGAAAAGCGCACCAACACAAATCCAAGTGTGTCCCTTCCTATGCCGGCTGTTGTTCATGCTCTGCAGGCGGCACTAGTCAGACCATCAATGAGGCACGGCGGAAGCCCAAAGGTATTGTCAATCGCATCTGTCGTCGGTTCAAGGGCCGGACCGCACACCTAAGGTATGCCATAGGGTGCTCGTTAGTTGGTATGTCGCTGAGCTGCGTAATATCATCCCCAGAAACATATAACACAAGGTGAACTTATGTTCAACTCCTTATATTCATATCAAAAAGTTTCCTATTCGAGGTCGCTAATTGGGAAAGTTCTACATAATGAGAGTACTGAGAGCCTGGGATTGGTTGATAATCGACCGGTTTGCGCTCACCTGCGTCTTTTTCTTTTTTGCCAGGTTCAGTAACTGAAGTCTCCACCCAAGCACACTTATATCCTGCATCATACTGGCTGGCGACTTTGGCTAGCTTCGAGTTTTCACCGGGCGTAAGGGCCTTTCGGCTCGAACCAACCGCTCCTGTTCGTCGCTCAGTTGTCGCTCAGTTCCGCGAGCAATACAAAGGTGTACCGGAGACAAGGAGGGAAGTCAGTCAACGGCGTCCGAATCTTTTTCGAGACGCCCACTGAGTAGGTGTTTATCGGAACGGTCGCTTTTGAGAGCAGGTTCTCAGAGAGGAAAAGGGGAGAGTATGATTCGAGGTGAGTAGGCGACTCCAAAATATCCAAATTAAAAGTAAACTCACCTGAAAAACGAGGTCATGACTGAGGAAAGCGATGACACGATCGGCAAATACTAGCGCAAGTGCGACTTTAAACCCCTTAACCCAAGGAATTCCTCAGTTTAAACACACAGGAAGATAGCGTAATTACCCACCTTGCCATGTACAAGCATCACCGACGAGTCCCAGACCTCCCGAGAGTACCAATTAGGTGATGTGTGTGTCAGATATTGAAACTGGGTCGATTCAAATGAGTGGAGATTCATATGAAAAGCGAATGTACCACCATGAGACTGAGTTTCCCGTGATAGAGAACACCAGCGCGATAAGTGGCTGAGACAGAGCCGAGTATTTTGGGGTTGGGACGAGTGTGTTTCGTAGTGGCACGATGAATACGTGTCGAGAGTTTAACTGGATGGGAAGACCGTTTCTGGCCTCTGATCCCCGCTGTTCTGAATCCGCCGGTGTAATCGCAGACTGCAGTACAGACTCGGCAAAGACTCAGAGCTTCAACGGTCAGATCCGCGCCATCTTGCTGTGCGAGTCAAGTCCCAGTAGATAATGCACCCGGAAGCGTTGCATTCCCGCATTTCAGGCATAGGGGTCGATAGAGGCCAAGCAAGAGTGCGAGAGCGAGCAGTAGGCAAGATACTTAGATGGTGAGAGTTGGAATCAACAACGGCCGCTTACGTGGTAGTGACTTTGATCGTCACGCGTAGCCGAGTAGATCCGCGAGATCGGGCGTCAACTCGTACCACACGCAGACCACGCATGCACCAGAAACACCACCCAGCTCACACTTGCATAACCACGCACCACGCACCACGCACCTCACGCTACACAATAAACCCTACACAATAAACCACGCACTTGACGCTACATATACCACGCACCTCACACCACACATGTGTCCACCACGACGTGCACCGGATCGCAGCTCACAGCAGGATTTTACAATGAAAAATAAGGTCATAAGAATATAAAAGAATATGACCTTATTTTTCATTGTAAAATCCTGCTGTGAGCTAGCGATCCGGTGCACGTCGTGGTGGACACATGTGTGGTGTGAGGTGCGTGGTATATGTAGGCGTTCAGGTGCGTGGTTTATTGTGTAGCAGTGAGGTGCGTGGTGCGTGGTATATGCAGTGTGAGCTGGGTGGTGTTTCTGATTGAGGTGCGTGCGTGGTCTGCGTGCGCACGAGTTGACGTCCGATCGCGCGGATCTACCTGGATCTACTCGGCTACGCATGACGATCAAAGTCACTGCCACGTAAGCGACCATTGTTGATTCCAACTCACCATCTACTTAAGCATCTTGCCTACTGCTCACTCTCGCACTCTCGCTTGGCCAATGGCCTCTATCGACCCCTACGGCTGAAATGCGGGAATGCGACACATTATCCGCTCGGGACTTGACTCGCACCGCAAGATGGCGCGGATCTGACTGTTCAAGCTGCGAGTCTTTGCCGACTCAGGAGTCTATACTGTCCGCGATTACACCAGTGGAAAAGCAGGGATCAGAGGCCAGAAACTGTCTTCCCATCCAGTTAAACTCCAAATTGACACGTATGTATGGTGCCACTATGAAACACACCCGTCTCTACCCCAAAATACTCGACTCTGAGTCGGTGTCGAAGCTCTGTCTCAGCGATATGGTGGCCACTTATCGCGCTGGCGCTCTCTATCTCGGGAAAGTCAATCTCATGGTGGTACATTCGCTTTTCGTGTGAATCTCCACTCATTTGAATTGACCCAGTTTCGAGTAGGTTCGGGGGTTTAAAGTCGCGCTTGCGCTAGTATTTGCCGATTGCGTCCTCGTGTTCCTCAGTCATGACCTTATTCTTCAGGTGAGTTTACTTTTACTTGGATAGTTTGGAGTCACCTACTCATCTCGAATCATATCCTCTCTGAGAACCTGCCCTCAAAAGCAACTGTTCCGATAAACACCTACTCAGCGGGCGTATCGAAGAAGATTTGGACGCCGTTGACTGCTTCTCTCTCTCTCGCTCTCACCAGTGTTCAACCGTCCGCAGAGTCGCAGTTTGCAAGGGCGACCCTTGTATTCCTTGCTATCACGAGGATTGTATTGCTCGCGGAACTGAGCGACGAACGGGAGCGGTTGGCTCGAGCCGAAAGGCACTTACGCCCGGTGAAAATTCGAAGCTAGTAGCCCAGATGACGCAGGATATAAGCGTGCTTGGGTGGAGGAGGAGGACGAAAACGTGGATACTTCAGTTACCGAACCACTGGCAAAAAAGAAAAAGACGCGGGTGAGGGTAAACCAGTCGAGTATCAACCAATGCCGGGCTCTCAGTACTCTCAATATGTAGAACTTTCTAAATTAGCCACCTCGAATACAAAACTTTTTGATATGAAACTTTGTGAATGCCGACAAGTTGGACATAAGGAGTGAACATAAGTTCACCTTGTGTTATATGTTTCTGTGGATGATATTACACAGCTCAACGACATACCAACGAGCACCCTATGGCATACCTTAGGCATGCGGTCCAGCCCTTGAACCAACGACAGATGTGATTGTCAATACCATTGGGCTTTGGCCATGCCTCCTTGACGGTCTGACTAGTGCCGCCTGCAGAGCATGAACAACAGCTCAACGGCATAGGAAGGGACGCACTTGGATTTGTTGGTGCGCTTTTTGAAAATAAAAACTTTGCACCGCTGGCTGGATTAATATTTAAGGGCTCAACTTTGTCAGATGTCTAGTTTGATCCTACCAGTACTGCTTCGATCCCCAGCAGTTCAATGCATCTATGATGGCCCGATTTTCTCAACTTTGGCTCAACTCCTGTTCAATTGATGGGCAGCCCTTCCTGCTGATATTGCTGCTCTTTGGTCTTATGCACTGGCCTATGTTCATGTACTTTGTCCTGATATCTTCTAGAATACTGGAAAAATGTAACACCCATTGGTTTAGTGAGTATCAACTTCCAATATATTCATCCTGCCTAGCTTCAGTTCCGGCGAAATAACGAGAATTTCCTTTTTGGGATGACAGGTGTTCAGTTGTTGTGGGTTGTTTTGACCAAGATTGATCATGCTTTGACATTGCTCCAGACCACACACGGACTGAGCCTGATCACAGCTCATATACCACGCACCACACACCACACACTGGCACCACGCACCACGCACCATGCACCATGCACCACGCACCACGCACCATAATGCACCACGGACCACACGCCACACAAACATTACAGTATTCAAGCAGTTTTAGACGCAATCCATTCTCAGGATGACGCCGGAGCACCCACAGGAACCTCGCAGATACACGACACCACACAGCAGTATTAAACAACGAAAAATGGGTTTATAGTAGAACGACGCAAACACCATTTTCTTGCCTGAATCTGAATCGAGAGAGAGAAGGAGCATGGTGAGGAGCAAGCCCGTGAACCCGATGGCCGTGCCGAGTGCGAGGGTGGTGCGGTCCTGCACGCGCGGGGCGTAGCGGACGTTTGCAAGGAGGAACGGGAGGGTCACGATCCCGCCGAGGGCGATGAAGTTGCCCGCGGCGTAGGGCGAGTAGTGGAATGCCGGCGCCGAGGCGGTGAATACGGGGATGTTGGCTTCCCAGCTGCCGAGGATGAAGAAGCAGGTCATGGACGCCCAGCACATGGACGCGATGACGCCCCATTGTTTGAGGGTGAGCTGGGCGAAGCCGTAGTCGTCTGGATGCTCTGATGCTTCGACCGAGGTAGAGCTGGGTACGTGCACGCGCTTGGGCACGTCCTGGAACACCCACAAGCTCCAGACGGCAAAGATGAGCGTGAACGTCGAGGTGACCCAGCCGGTGCTCGTGAACCCGTTGAACACAGTGTTGTTGAAGCCGATTTTGAAGAGCAATCCCCCGATGAAGGGCCCGACGCTGAATCCGAATGCCTGGCCGAGGACAAGCCAGCTCGCGAGCGTCGTGCGTCTCCGGATGCCAATGATGCGCGAATCAGAGCAGTAGCGCTTCGAGTACATGAACCCCGTGAATGCCACGCCGCTCACGATGCGTCCGATGAGTATGAAGTAGAGGAAGTGGGCGCGCATGTCACTCTTTGTTGCCCCATCGAGTCCGCGATTAGTCTGCGCGGAGTTTATGCCTGGGTGTGATGCTCCGCGCTTTGAAAACCCTGTGCCTTGTTCGTCGGCGCTGGTTTCTTTGATGATTTTGTAGTTGTCGGAAGCGTCGCTCTTTTCCCTGTGTTGGGGCAAGTGATCGTGATTTCCTGCGAACCGTTGCTGAAATCCTGCGTCTGACAGCTCGTGAAGCGGAAGAAGGGTCTCCCGATCAGCAAATCGAATGGCGCCCCTTCGACCACATGAAGAGGAAGCGGAAGATCAATTCCGCCCAGGGTCAAGATGACGTCGGAAACTACGCTGTGGGTAGCGTTCAATTGTGAGTTCGCCGATTGCATGCTGAGGATCTTCTGCGGATCGAGGCTGACTTCGAGCTGCTGCCAGATAGTCTTGTTGATGGCAATGATTTCTGAGCCCTGGTCCAATATTCCTTCAACTTTAATCGTGCCATTCAGGATCGGATGTACGACCCACAGCGCGTCGATCTCGGAGGCAGTAAGGAGTTCTTCCCTTCCCCTGTCTTCTTCGTACCGGAGAACATACTGTGACAGGACCCCTGTTTACTCCAAATGAGGTCGGATTCCGAAAATCGGCCCCTGGGGCGTTTTTGTCCGTATTGTTGAAATATTCCCACGCTTTCTGAGCCCGTTTTTGAACGTTTTATGACATTTGCAACCAAAAAGGTAAAATTTGGCCCAAATTCTTTGGAAATCTTGTCCGGAATCCCGGATCATACCTCCCAAGCCTTAATCAGGGGTCCTACTGCGACTCGTCGGTTTGTTCCGAGTACGTCACGTCGACCTGGGGAAGTCTCTTCGTGGTTACCAGCTCCCGCAAGATTTTGCGTGCCTCGGGCGCCAGCGCCAATAGTTCGCGCGGAGTCAGCTTAATCTCGCCGACGAGTAGCCACTCGATTACTGCCGAGGGGGTTACTCCTTCTTCAATAGGTGCGCGGAATTTACTGGCAGGCGGTTTTGGCGTGGTAGCTTCCTGGCGTTGCGGCGGTGGAACTTCCCTCGGATATTGTCAATCCTTGGGCAGCATCTTGGGAGGTTCGGGTTCCTTGGGTTTTTCCTCAAAGGCTACCTTCTTCTTGATAGCGCTAGCCGGCCCGATTTTTGGAACTTGGACTCCGTCGAATTGCATCTTTTTTGGCGGCGCTTTCTTTTGCTGCTCAATAAAGGCCTGAATTTCCTCCGTTGATAGGTCTTCAATCGCTACCGTTCCGGTTTCTTGATACGCGAGGTTATGAACCTCGTCTTCCTTGTCGGTTATTTCCTCTATGCTGGCCGATGCCATATATAACATGTGTGGCGGTCTATCCTTCTGACCTGGGTCTGCTGGCGGCATTTGTCTTCTCTTCAGCCATTCGTGGCCTTTTTCGATACATTCGCACATGTTCTTCCCCTCAATTGCGCGCGGGATCCATCTTCTGTCAGAGAGAACAAGCTTCCCTTCTTTGTTCCACTTGCATTTCCCCGCCTGGAGGAGCTCCGTTATCTTGGGGCAGTCTCTGATGAAGTGGGCTGGATCTGAGCATCCCGTGCAACCGTCCGTGAATTGCCTGGGCACGCTATTAAATCCCGCACCTGTCCTGGCTTCCGTATACGACTGGCCCTGAGTTGGGAGTGGTTCTCAGTCGCGGTTCCAGGTGCCTCTGTTTCCTCTGCTCTGTACGTTGTCGAGGTGCTGGGATAGGACCGTAACATGCGAGAGGAAAGTTTGTTAGTCTGGTAATGGGCGAGGCACGAGCAGAATGGCTAGAGTTGAGACTTTGATTGAGTGACATAAGCGGGACTGCCTTTTGCATCCCGCCCTCTCGTCGCATCCTCGATCACTCCCAAGCTCCCTTCTTGCTCGTTATTTTCTCTTTTTTTAGAGGACACAAACTAGCCTAGACATTTAGAAGAATTTAGCACACTATAAAATGGCACGCATTACCAGAAATCCCAACCTCGACGTTTGCCCGGACTTTGCGGGGCCAATCTTCCAGACCGCTCGCGACGTTATCACCGCTGCCGACACTAACAAGACCGCGGACGATGTTGTCGCAGAATTCACCGCAGCCTGGCAGGCGGACTGGGATACCAAGAAAGCAGCTTGGGATGTGCAGGAACTTGCGGACCAGGCTGCCCGTGACGCCGCAGACCAAGCCGTCAGGGACGAAGCAGCCCATAGACGGGCCAAACTAGACGCTGAGATTGCGGCAGAGAAGAAGGAAGCCGACAAAAAGAAGCCAAAGCTCAACGACTTCGATACCAACAAAGGCGTCAGTGATTCCATTGCTCCGCGCCCCGCCGCGTTCGCACTCCGCAAACTCGAACGCTACGAATATATTGAACTCTGGTACTTCACGAGGGAGGGCTGCACGGACGCTGCTGTTTCGGCCGCTAACAAGACGATAAACGAGGACGCTTTTGCATTGGCAAAAATCGATGACATTGTGGGCCTCAGACTGGCGGGCTCCTTCTCCGCTTCCAAGAACGTGGTCAAGGACTGCGACCTAACATGGGAACAGCTCGCATTCGCAAAGAATTCCATGCTCCACCAAATGACCTTGCTTTCGTGGCCCGCGAAGCATGTTGAGTCCCTGGCAAACTTCTGGTACAACCTCGAGACTCATCCCACGCGTTCTATGCTCCATGGAGACCGCATTGTAATCACTTACCAATCCGAGGTGCGCATTGAGTGGCACGAAGCCCTCAAACGAGACCAAGGCTTCAATATCGCGCACATCAACGACAGCCTTATGCGGAGAGCGAGTGACAAGATATGGGACTCGGTCCATGAGACGGTCAGTCCAAGTCCCTAACCGTTGACTTTCTTAAACTGACGTGTCATGCTTCCTACCTCCCCATCCACCATTCCCTCCACCACACGTCGCTCCCCGCAACGCTGCATGCTAAAACACTCAACGCCACACCGCTAAATGCCACACTGCCAAACACTAAACTGCTAAACTGCCACGCCAATGCTAAACCACCGCACGTGAAACTGCCACACGCTAATCCGCGAAACTGCTATGACCGCTAAATCACCACATGCTAAAACTGCCACGCTAATACGCAAAACGCCCACACTGCTAATCTGCAAAACTGCCACACTGTGAAACTGCCACACTGCCACACGCGAAACTGCCACACTGCCAACCCGCTAAACCGCATAACTAACCTAACCAGTCGATGACTCAATTGTCCAAACGGCAACATTCGAGATCCCGCTCCCCCGCGCGAGGGCCGTGCAAACGAGACCTTCGTGACAACAAGGACCAGCGCCATGATCAACCTCGAACCGACTATCGCCAGGGTAGGGACCGGGACCGGAACAACAATCGCAACGACCAACAAGGGCAATCCAACGGCAACCAGGTTTTTCAAGGTGGTGCAGACCAAGGTCTCCCAGTTTACACCAACTGTCTCAGGAGACACGAGCGTCGGGCCTGCATTGGCGGACCACTCTGGGATCGCACACTCCCGCACTGCTCACGGAACGGGAAAAGTCGACTCATCAATCCAGCCGGCGCGGAACTCTGCTCGGACTTTCAGCGGCCCCAGGGCTGCTCCAGCAGGTCCCACGACGACAAGCACGAATGCTGCGGCTGCGGCTCCCACAACCACAACGTTCAGAAATGCCCTCGCGCAGAGAAAGCTTGAAGCCCTCTCCCCGTACGATGCGAGCGTTTGGCGGGCCGAACTTCTCATGTACGGCCTCCTGGAGAGATACAAGACCCTTCTGTACCAGATACAATTTGGATTTGACGCCGGAATCCCGCCGATCGCACAAACATATATCCCGCCAAACAGTTCCACCATCGAGAAGCACGCAGAAGCCTTCGACGCCATCGCCCAGAAGGAATTTGACAAGGGACGCTACATCGGTCCAATGTCGAGTTCAGACGTCGAAGATCTTATCGGGCCGTTCCAGTCGTCACCCGCTTTCTCTCACACCAAAAGCGAGCGACAACGAAAAGTTCCGTCTGGTACAGAACCTCTCGTTCCCAAGATCGCCGTCAAACGGCACCTCCTCCATCAACTCCAGTATCAATTCGGACATGTACCCATCGACCTGGGGGACTTTCGACACTGTTTGCCTCACAGTCTGGTGACTCCCACCTGACTCACAAGGCGCCATTCGTGATGTCTCGGAGGCGTATAGAACCATTGGGATTACCCCCTCTCAATGGCCTGGACTTGTCGTCCACCTCCACGGTAATGACAACTTTGCCATCGACACAGCTGACTGCTTTGGCTTGCGCTCCGGTTCCAGGATATATGGTGTATTGGCAGACGCTGGCGCTGATATCATGCGCGCATCGGGCATTGGTCCGCTATCTAAATGGGTGGATGATCATGTCTTTTTTCGGGTTAAAACATGCTATCTCCGCGCGTACAATGAGAAACGGAAAATATGGCATGCAGACGTTATTGCTAATGGAGGACAGCACCATGATGGCGGCCGAATCTGGTACAAATCCGGGACCACGTCAGATGGGCGGGTCGAAGAGTTGGATGAGGATGCAAGTGCAGAACTCCGAGACTTCTCAGCTCTCGGTGCGCCACGGTCAGTTCCCAAGTAGCAAGGCACCGTATTCCGCTAACCTCCTCACCCTTCCATTACATTGAACCCCCATACAGACCCGCAAACGACGCCGAGTATGCATACAGCATGGCAGATATTGATGAGATCTCTGCCGTCCTCGGAATCCCTTGGGCACTGCAAAAGGACGTTCCGTTTGCGTCGGACGTCCCATATATTGGCTTCGTTTGGCACTTACAGACGCGCACCGTTTCCGTGGGACCAGCCAAGAAGGCCAAGTACCTGGCGGCAATTTCCGAATGGAACGAACGCTCTACGCACACGCTCAGTGAGGTCCAGAAACTATACGGGAAATTGCTCCATATCTGCCTGGTTATCCCTCCAGGGCGATCTTTTTTTTTTTTTTTTTTTTTTTTTTGGGTGATACATTAGCTTGTGGCTACGTCGTACATGAACATTGTAACAAAGTTAAACTTCATGGGACTCTGTAAGATGGAGGAGGTTAGAACCTCCGGGAGGAGAGAAAGGAAAAGAGGATAGAGAGAGAGAGAGAAAAGTCTTCACCCCCGAGGAATGCTTTTACGCACACGGCGGGCTGCCATAGTGTGGGACTCAGGTTACCGAGCCTCTGGTGGAAGAGGCGGCTGCAGGGCGATCTTACCTCACCAACCTGGAGGCCATGCTCAAATTCTACCACGATAGTCCGTTCAAGCCACGGACTCCTCCGCCCGACACTTCCAGTGACCTTCTCTGGTGGTCCCGCGTCCTCGCACGTCATTACCTGGGGAGACCCATACCCGGACCTTGCGAACCCCGGACCTTGCGAACTTGTTGATGTCGGCGCGTTCTCAGATGCTAGCTCGGGCGTCAGAATCGGGATCATCATCGGAAGTCACTGGCGAGCCTGGCGGCTTATCCCAGGATGGAACAGCGACAACCGCGACATTGGATGGGCCAAGGCCGCCGGTTTCGAACTCCTGGTCCGAGTCATCCTCGACGTATATCCGCGGCCTGGTACCCACTTCAAATTATTCGGCAACAATAAAGGTGTTGTCGAAGGATGGTGGAACGCACGCAGTCGCAACAAGCCAACAAATACCATCTTCCGACGCATCCACGAGCTTTCTGAGCGGGCAGGTTGCACCATTCATACCCACTACGTCGCTAGTGCACATAACCCCGCCGACGGGCCCTCTCGGGGAATATATCCACCCCGTCACCTCCTCTTACCCCCAATTGCCTTACCAGACAAGCTTGCCGAGTTCATCACGGATTTTGACGCCCCACTCTCAGCCCGTGAACTTCGACTTCGGAAGGCAAGCAATGCACCGGGGCCTCTACAGAAACCGGCCCGGACCATACCCTCTGCCTACTTCACCATTGAGTCTGACATCGAGCGAGAAGGCAACGAGCTCAACGCCAATGCGCAACTCTGGGAACCCTAACAACGTGGACCAATGGAGCTCGCCGCTTCCTCCCGCAAAACACACACGGGGGAAACCAACACGCTACACAGCTAATCTCACCCCCAACCCATCCCCACAACGCCCCCATGTGCTCGTCGGTGACCGCTTGCGCCTATGGGTCCCCTCTGAAGCGCGGAACAACCTCGACGAGAACGGTCAACCAGTAAACGTCACCGCGGACGATCTTGAGCGTATCAAGGATGTGTTGCTTCATGCTTGGGCAGATGGCACTCGCGACACCTATGGTTCCGGGCTCTTAGTCTGGCATGTTTTTAACGACAAGCGTGGGACTCCTGAAACACAACGGGCACCAGCGAGCCAAATTCTTGTGGCGGCATTCATTGCATCGATAGCTGGTGCGTACTCCGGAAGTACAATTGCAAACTATGTTTACGGCGTTCGCGCATGGCACATACTGCATGGCGCTCCCTGGACCATTAACCCACCAGAGCTCGAAGCCCTCCTTGACGGCGCAAAACACCTCACACCGGCTTCATCGCGACGCAAGAAACACCTCCCATACACAGTAGAGCTTATCATCGAGATCCGCCGTCACCTCGATCTTGCCATGCCGCTTCACGCAGCCGTCTTCTCATGCCTAACGTGCACTTTCTGGGCTGCCGGCCGAGTTGGAGAGTTCACGGTGAAGTCTTTAACTGCATTCAACGCGGAAAAACATGTCAAGCCCTCGGACGTGACGGAAACGGTCGACCGCAATGGCCTACGGATGACGGAGTTTGGCCTCCCGACCACAAAATCCGCGCCCCAAGGCGAAAGCGTCTCCTTGGCTCAGCAGAATGGACTTGCTGACCCAAAAGCCGCATTGGACAACCACATCGCCGTCAACAGCCCAGCCGCTCACGGCCCTATGTTCGCATACAAGGAGGGCAAGAAATCCAAGCAAAAAGCGCTCACCAAGAGCAAATTTCTGCAAGTCCTTGCGATGGCAATCAAACAGGCAGGGCGCGATCCGATGCAGGGACACGGCATTTGGATAGGCGCAACCCTCGAGTACCTTCTCCGAGGAATCCCCTTCGACGTCATGAAGACCGAGGGCCGCTGGGCCAGCAACGCGTTCGAAATCTACCTCACAAAGCATGCACAAATCCTGGCCCCGTATATGCAGGCCCATCCTGAACTCCACGAGGACTTTATCCGAATCACCATGCCGCGAGTGCGCTAACTAAACCAGTAAGCAAACCAACTTGAACGCTACTATTCAAGGGGTCTTGACGCAAACCGAGGTTCACTCGATGCGTAGCGTTGCTCCTACTGAGTGTGGATTCGCAGCTCACCTCTTTTTTTGTCCAGCAAAGCCCAAACGGAGAAGGAAAGCAGCACTTTCACCCAATACGCCGCCAGTGCGTTGCGGAAAAATTCCAAGCATCTGTTGTATGCTACATAATTACATCTAATAGCTTCAGAGCGACTTGCAAAGTTTGTTAGTCTGGTAATGGGCGAGGCATGAGCAGAATGGCTAGAGTTGAGACTTTGATCGAGTGACATAAGCGGGACTGCCTTTTGCATCCCGCCCTCTCGTCGCATCCTCGATCGCTCCCAAGCTCCCTTCTTGCTCATTATTTTCTCTTTTCCCACCCACCCGCACCTATCTCGCATCTCGGAAGAACATCGACAAGCTCTGTTGCGCGGCTAACACTTGACAATCATCGTTCGCAGCTCACCTCGTTTTTTGTCCAGCAAAGCCCAAACGGAGAAGGAAAGCAGCACTTTCACCCAATACGCCACCAGTGCGTTGCGGAAAAATTCCAAGCATCTGTTGTATGCTACATAATTACATCTAATAGCTTCAGAGCGACTTGCAAAGTCTTGTTCATTTCCCTTAATGTCGCGGTCATGTCCACCATCTCCTTCTTCATGTCGACCGTATCGTCATCTGCGCTGGCGTAGGCTATGCCTGGAGGTCTGTTCAGAGCCCATTCTACCGCGTCTACCACGTCCAACATCGAGTACGGAGTGTCGCTGGCTTGATTGGGTACGACGATTTGAAGGCGCTGGATTATTCTCCAACGGAAGTCTTGGTTAATCCCTCTCATGAATTGTTCGTTTATTTCATGCTCGGAGATCTTTCCTTTCAACTTCAGGAAGTTGGAGATCCTCTGGAAGTTCCCTCGATATACACCAAATTCCTCCATAGTGGTAGGTGCTGTGGCCGCTGATTTCTTAACGGTCTCTCGGAGGTCCGTCTTCGTATACAGCTTGTCCCCGCTCGCTCCTGGGTATACTGTACCATTATATTCAATTCGCTAGTCACGGGTCACAGGCCTCCAGATTGGCGAGGAACTTCGCCAGGGTCACCGGTCACCGTCGATTTTCTTGGTCCCAAAGCGTCCTAATATGGTAATTTGTCACAATTTTCGCGCCTGCGGCGCGTGACATTACCCGATTAGGCGATTTTGGCGAGGTCCCAACTTCGCCAATCGGGTCACAGGTCACACCCCATAGCGAATTGAATATAATGGTACAGTAGCTTTATGATGGCTGTTTTGAAATTGTCCCAGGTAATTCCCACGGTTTTGCAACGAGACCAGAGTTCTGATTCGTCTAGGTCGAGATATTTCAGTGCAATGTCGATAACATCACTGTCGGTCGTTTTGCTGCAGTCGTCCGCTAGTTCCTTTATATCCTCAAAGTACCTTTACAGGTGGCGCGTGGTTCCTTCAAATCGCAGCGCATTTTTATTCGAGCGAGAAGGTAGTGCTTTGGGAGGCATGACATTGGGTATTGGGTTCGGGAGTGGGAGTGGATTTGGGGGAATTTGTACGATCTGTTGGGCCTGAATGACCGGTGGGTTATTCAAGACTTTGGAATTCTGGGGAGGATTCACCAGATCTGGGGATGCTGATCTGTTCGGGGAGTTGTTTGGCGAGGAGAAGTGTAGTGATGTCTCTGTCGATAGTGTCGTTGATTCCTTGTTAGACGGTGGATTTGTCTGAGGGGGTTCCAAGTCATCCTCGGTACCGTATCTTTCTGGTAGATCTGTTAAAGCCGAGATTTCTTCTTCAAATTCCTGGGAATCCGTGGTGCCTGGTTGGTGCTTGGACAGGAAGATTTCCTCCTGTAGATTCTGGGCAGGTTGTCTTCGTAAAGATTGTGGTGTTGGAGGTGTAGGCGGGAAGCCTTCCAGTAGGAGAAGAGAGGTTCTCTTCGAGAGGGTTTCCAGTTGCAGTTAATCCCCTTGCGGTGGGCTCCAGGTTGTGATACTGCGGGTGTTTGTAGAGATAGATTTCCAAAATACAGCTTTTGTACTCTCAAGTCTCAGTCGAGTCGTCCTCTGGGGATTGTGTTCGCAATGGTGGAAACTGTGTTAAATTGTGTGTGTGTGTGTTTGTAGAGATAGATTTCCAAAATATGGCTTTTGTACTATCAAGTCTCAGTTGAGTCATCCTCTGGGGATTGTGTTTGCAACGGTGGAAATTATGTTTTTAAATTGTATATGTGTGTGTATATGTGTATGTATATGTGTATATGTGTATATGTGTGTGTGTGTGTACGTGTGTGTGTGTACAAATCCAACAGAGCTAGAAAAGCTCGCGCTTGTGTAGTTCCTGTGGATGGGGTTAGTAGGGATAATCGAGCTGAGAGGCTGTTGGCCTCCGCGAGATTAATCTGTTGGTCGTGGTGATGTGTTTTTAATCGAGTGGAGAAGGATTCGTCCTCTGCGAGATTATCTGGTTGTTGTGGATGTTGTTTGGCAACTCAAAGTCTGCTGCAAAGTTGTTGGAAGGAAGGTGGTGCTCAATTCTCTTCGAGGCTTATAGTGCTTCTCAGTGAGGAAGTCCTGGCCGATTTTCGATAGTGCCGCTTGTATAGGATGGTCTGTACACGTCGCACTTGCGGATTCGAGATATTTGGATGGCGACCGAGCTACAGGAAGTCCTCCGAACGCCCTGGTATACATCTGGGTGTTGCGGTTATTGTGCAGTTCCGAAATGGTGGTCGCCCTCATAGAGCTAACTGGCTATGCTCTCGTCCGTCAAGGTTTACTATAGCGAGCCGACCGACACCGAGCCTTATAGTGTCCGAAAAGTGGTGGAGTGGTGGATAGTGGTTCCCTTTTAATTGGGCGGTCCCAATACCGGTGTCCTCAGTGTCTGTGTTTTGAAATTTGCACTGTATATTGGGGCGCAGTGAACTGTTTACTTGTGTTTACAGTTGTGGAGATATAGTTTGTGGGTGTGAATGCTTAGTTCCACAATTCCCGCGCATTTGGCCTGGGACGTCAAGTCGTGAGTACGCTCTAGACCCTTGCCAAGCGGATTGCTAATGGTTTGTAAGAAACCGGGTTGGTAAGTGTTTCATGTTTTGCTTCGTAAGTCTTGGTCGCACGGCTGTTGAATGGTTTCGTGGGGTGCTGGGTTGAAGTGTCAACCGAGTCACTTTGATCCCCGGATGCCGCTGTATTTCCTGGACCCTCACTCGATTCGTCTGCCTTCCGCTGGGTTCTCCTGGGTGCCGCTATATTTCCTTGAGTTTCGCATTAGGTCCCTCGTCCTCGCTATTGTTTCCGGACGCTGCAACATTTCCCTGGGCACCGCAACTCTCCCCTGGACCTTGTGTCGGGTTGTTCGTCCCCGCTGAATTCCTTTGAGCGTTGCTGCATTGTTTCCAGTCCCACGAGATTATCCCGTGTCTGTGCATCAATTTCTTGACCTCTGCTTCGCATTGCTGACCCATATAGACCCCCGTCTCATTCTCCCAATGGCTCATATCATCGTTTGGTCACACGTCAAACCGTTTCCGTGCCCACTGGGCTGGTCTCATCTGCAAGTGTATGCTCGATGTCTGTTTCCACCAAAAGTCTGTACCTGTCGCGTCGTATGTCTCGCTCCTCTATCGTTTGCCAGTCTGAGTTGTTTCCTCTTCCAGTGGAGCAAGGGTTATAGGTGGCGCGTTATTTCCGAGAGATGGTGAGGTTTCTCTGTGCGTGCAGTAATCCAGCGGTCAGCTCATTCATGTCGGCAATGTTCGCAGTGATCGTGCGAGGTTACGGTGAAGTCGTAGGTGGGGCGTGTCTGTATCTGCGCAGACGCGGTGGGGTCGTAGGTGGAACGGGTCCGTATCCGGGCAAACATTGCAGTCGTAGGTGGAACGGGTCTGTATCCCGGCAAACATTGCGAGGGCAGGAGAGCGTGTCGAGCGTAGGTTTGCTGTAGAAGCGTGCATTAATCCAGCGGCATTGCTCACTGGGTTCCTTTGTTCTTCCGCAAAGCGTGTAATAATCCAGTGTCATCTGTGAGGGTCGCTCCATTGTCTTGAAGTGCGTAATAATCCAGCGGTGTCACCCTTAGCTGTAGTATTTGCAAAACACCTCAAGCTGTTGCTAGCAGAGCACTTGTCTGGCACGCTAGCTCCAGCTTGGCCTAACTGCAGCTTGTTCTACAGCCCTAGCAACTGCTAGGCATGCCCGCACATGTTCCCCTCGGCTTCTCGGCCCTGCTCTTTATGTCACACAGCAGTAACACGCAATGATTTCATGTATCGTATCACTTGTACAACTATTGATAGATCGATGCCCCATTCAGCAGGCTAGCTACAGCTAGCAATGTCTCCTCATTCCTCCCCAGCGTCCTGCTCTCTTCCGGCATCCTCCGACTGTCCCTCCAGCTCCGTGATGGACCCCTCAGTCGCCCCAAGCACCTCCCGCTCTCCTCTCAACAGCCGTTCATGGATCTCGCGATCCTGCCCAAGAACGAGCTTCAGGGCCGCCTTGGTCTTGACATGCCACGTCTTGTAGAACTCCTCCGCGATCTCCCGGTGTACCGAGACCTGCCGATATGCGTAGGCGGCCAACCCACTGGCGAGGCGCGGCTCGGTAGTCGTCCTGTGTCATGAAACGATCAAGCAACCACATGAGCGCTATATATAGTGCCAGCGCCTATGACCAGGGACTTGGTCATAGTGGCCTTTTGGCTCAGTTGGGGACTGTGTGCGCTGGCATGGTTTCTCACATCCTGTGTGAAACCCTTTCCCTCCACTCCTCCTGCACAGACGAGAGGCTTCGTAGCACCCTTCTGCGCTCTTCCCCCAATAGCCGTGCCTCCTCCACCCATCGATCGCGACGCACCAATGCCTTCGCCCAATGTACTCGCACAGCTGAGGCACGATTGAGCATATCATAGCCAAAACAAAAGATACTGCACCTTCATGTAGACCCACACCATCGTCTTCCTGTCGTACAGTAGACCAGATCCACGAGATACCTTTTCCTCCCTCCTCCGTGGTTGTTGCCAATGGCTCGTTCCTTCCCCGCCGCTCCGCGCCTAGTCGTCCTAGCCGTATACGCGCACGCGCGTCGCTCTCTGTTTCCATGCGGACATGCAGGTCGTCCTTCTTGAGCTCCTTCAAATGCGGTGCGTAATCCTCCCCCTTCAGCTGCCGCAGTGCCTTGCGAGCTTGCGTGTACTTCGTCACTTCACGGCCCATCCGTTCCCCAATCCGCTCAATCAGTGTCCTCGAGCGAGTACTCGCTGCCTGTCCGGTGGATGTCTCGTTCCGGGTGTGTATGAGGTGGGTCTTCGTGTAGAGGTAGCCGCGGACCTTCACCAGCGCATCCCCGCACTGCGCCTCCCGCAAACTCGCCTCAGCCGCCACCACCTTGCCACCACAAGCCCAGTTCCTCTGGGTCGCCGTCAGGTCCGACGGAAACCACAGCTTGAGATCCTCGGCTTTCGGAGGCGGAAGATCCCGGTCGCGCCCTTCTTCTGCATTCGCCCGCAGGCGCGAAACGCCCGACATGAAGACCTCCTGCTCCTGGCGAATCACCTTGAGCTTCTTGAGCACTGAAGCTCGAAGCTCCTCTATCTGGCTCAAGCGCTCAGCGCTTAACGTCTTCCCCCGTGTTTCATGTCGAATACGGCGTCTGTAAATCACAATTAGTGTGATCTTCCCGAATCCAAGGCAGACACTTACTGCAGGTCCTCGAGTTGCAGTAATCCCTTCACGAACCCCGTCGTAGTTGTTCTGCCCTCCAAACCCTCCCCTCGTCCCTGCCGTATCTCCTCGACCTCTGCCTGTTTCAGCTCCGCTGCTACCTGAGCCTCCGTAGGACCAGCTACAAGGTACCGTCAGGCTCTAGCCAGTCTGCTAATAGCGCGCTCACCTTCCCTCCCTCCCGACATCACATACGGGTTTGGCTTGCTCCCGTCCGCAATCCAGTCCGTTACCTGTTGCTGCCATTCGCGCCGTAGGGATGGCTCAAGGCCCCGGTCGATTTCCACGAACTCGTTGATTTGTTTATCGCGTTCAGCGACGGCGATAACGAGCTTCCGCGCTAGGGTACCTCCTGCGACAGTTTAGCCCCCGGAACGTCTTTCCAGACCGAATCAACGTACCTTGACCGACGTTCTTTTCGAATCCGATATGATCTACTTTGTCGTCGATTGAATCCAGTCTATTCCCTTCCCCCATCTCCTTCGTCGCAAAACTGATCGGGTTCAGCGTGGCCCACGTTCGCTCGATTCCTTCTCCGTCCGTGCGGCCCACACCAGCTGCGTGGCTCAGCGACATACTGGCCTGGCAGTTGATTTCGTGGGCTGCTGCGTGCCAGACCGGAAGCCCAAACTTTATCTTGAATTTGGCGAGGTCGGGAATCCCAGCGTCGTCCGCGAACCTTTGGATGCGTTCAAGTAGTCGCAACTTCCACTGACAAGCGATATCGTATGATAGAAGCAGGAGCTTGACTCGAGCGTCCCCGATAGCGTGTAGAAAAATGTAGTCCATGTTAGCGTAACTGACCAGACGGTCAGATTCGTCGAACGACCATGATAGCACTACTCACCGCTCTCCTTTCTGCAAGTCCCCCATCCCCTGCGCTCGCACCACCCCGTGTCTCCCACACACACACCCTCCGACTCCCGATACCCGCAGGCCCGTTGTTAGGCGTGTTTCCTTTTCCATCAACGCCGCGAAAGCAATGCAAGTGCTGACCTGGATCACGACAGTCAGAAACAATCACTCAGACCTTGGTGAAATACGTACGTCGGATTCAGCCACATAATCCCGTAGGTGGTCTTTATACGCCTCCGATTCAACGAAACACCCCCATCCCGGTCCCAAGGAGGGATCGTGCTTTTCGTTGCCTCGGATTCGGTTCTTCAGTCTAAAATTGGCGTCGAGGGCGAGCATCAGGCAGTACAAGTACCTAACGCAACGTCAGTGAAAGGTCCTTGTAAACAAAGCGGCTTCACTTACTCGTCCTCTGGCTTGCAAGAATCCCATCCGTCCGGTAGATTGAATCCATCTTGGGGGCATGCCCAGCAACGCACCGCCAGCCCACCCGGTTTGACCTTGTCCATTTCAGCCATGTCGTGCGCTACACCAGACCGCTTCGCGCGTTTCAAGAACTGATATTGGCGGGACATTCGACTAAACGCCTTGTAACGATCCTGTTCCCCTTGTCAATTACCCGAAATCAAGAAAGCAAAAGACGTTACCGGAGTGCTTCCCAGAGTCGTTGGGTCTGTCAAACGCTCCAACGTCCCGACGTAGTTATGGGCACTCAAGTTGCCTACCACGTTGAGGAGGCGGAATGTCTCGAGTGCGTCGAACGTAGCGCATGTTGCGGGGTCGATTGTAGTGGCAGGGTACCAGCCGTTGCTCATGAGCTGGGCTATCTTGTCTTGATTCGCCGCCTTCGCACATCTACAGAACCGCATGCGTAAGGTGAAGATCCCGCGAACGTCCAAGACGACCATCGTCTGCGGTTCCGCGGAGGCAGGGTTGACGCAGGGCTGGCCTTGGTGTCCCAGTTGGTATACGCAATGCAGGCTGCGGGAAGACTTGTCGCCGATATGCGTTTGGTGTAGCGCAGCTGGTTCCCAAAACTCGCCGGTCCATTCCTGCACAAGCTAAGAGTCCGGCAGCGAAGGAGCTTGGTAAACGCACCTTGATTGCATGAAGAGGTTGCAGCTGGTGTCCTTCCTCAAGACACCGCTGACATTGCAAAAATTGACCGCATGCCTCGCAGCGGAATATGCACGTCGTCGGCCCATACGGCTCGTGGCACAGCGAGCAAGCAGGTCCCGCGTGATCATCGCCAAGTCCGTCGTGTCGCACGAGATGGTCGAGGAAGACGTGTTTTTCGGCACGCCAAAGTTTCATTGGGTCATCCTGGCAGAAGTCAGTGCGAAACGATGGTAGATAGCCCAAAGACGCACCGAGCTGACGTAGCGCTTCCGCTTGACCGACTCCTCATCCTCTGCGCCAACGTGCTCGAACTCGTACGAGCGGAGAGTGGAGGCGATGTCTGCGAAGTCTCCACTGGCCTGGGGAGCTTCCACCCAATCCACGTATGGGTCCGCTTCTTCGCCGACCAAGGCCTCCTTGCAGCGTTTCTGAGGAGCGACGTTGGCTGCTGAGGCTATCACCCGCCGGCCATCGCTGGTGTAATGAAAACCTTGGTCGGTGGCTGCGTCGGCGACTGAGGCGTTGAATTCGAACGTCGGGTTCCGAACGTGGACTCTGGCCTTTCGTTTAGTCGCCATGGAACAATACAGACTCGCCACTTGACTTACTAAGTTACTTGTCGCGTTGGCAAACTCAAGATCCCTCGCAGTTCGCGCCAAGTCGGGGTTGATCCGGGATCTGCTGATCATATCATATCACGACTTTACAACCTCTTCCGTCCCAATCTCCTCCGTCCCAATATCAGCTGCCTCATTGACCGCCCCTACATTTTCCCCGGCGTGCGTGTGGTCGGCAGACTGCTGCTCACCCCGCCGTTCTGATTCGTCTTCCTCTGCCCGTCGACGACTACTAGAATACGTTCAGCCTCGCCCTAGTCTAATACGCAGCCACAGACCTTGATTGCCCCCCATCGCACCAACCGTCGTAACTCAAGACAATGCGACCAAGCGATTCACATGATACATCGGGGATATCAATGGCGCGGTATCGCTCCCCCTTCTGCAAACCAGCCATCGTCGACGCGGAACCTGCAAAGCTGAGCGCCATAATAACGAGGCCGACACAAGAGAAACTACCTTCACTTGGGGAAGGCGAGCGGTTCATCCTTGTACTGGAGAGAAACGCAGATCTTACGGGTCGTCACGCACCTCCTTGCTTCGTTCTCGGCTACATATCTCCATATTCTCCATCGCGCACCTGCTTTCGGATATCGGCTATAACCAGCCAGATATCCCCATATCTTCCACGCCTAGCTATAGCCATCTGGGGTTATTCTAACTTCTTCAAAATCCTCGTCCCAACTCGAGTGACCTCCTTGACCTCCTCCATGGAAGACGGCGATGAGCACCAGGCCGCCTCAGCATCCTCTGACGCCTCTGACGATGAGCCTTGGCCTGGCATCCTCGCCAACATCGCAAGCCCTCCTCGTCTACCTCGCTATCTTGACCGTTGGGGAGCGTTGGGGTACGACGGATGAGAGCGCCATCCCTGTAGTGGACAACTCCCCCCCTCGTTAGTCTCCCCCATAGCCATAGCCTTCTTCCTAGCTTACGCGCTGCTCTTTAGGTCCTATGATTCGTCGTCCTCGCGAAATTTCCGGCGTCAATTTACTCAAGCTCAGACACATCTTGCGCCAGCCGCTCGATTGTACCACTGGGCTCGCGGCTGCTCGTGAGCATTTTCGTCTTCTTTTTCGGGCAAACATTTCATTCTGTTTCCTAGTTACTCATTTCAAGGCGTTTCTGCGCCTCGATTGCCCCGATGCCATGCAGATCCGCTATGTGGGCATTGCCGACGCAGCTGCCGAGCGCGTTTTGGACATGCATGAAGCTGCCGCTGCCCGCGAAGAACGTCGCTATCGAAGCGGCCAGCGGCGGTCGCATAAGCAATCGGACGTAGGCCCAGCTCCCTTTGCTCCGGCCGATTTTCCTCTGTCCAAGCTCCCCGGATCGCCCTTGGCGACAACAATGCTGGAAGAGGTCATTTGCTACATCCATGGCCGTTCCAAACTCCTCGCATACGCCGTCCGTGTCACCAAGGACGATCTCTACCTCGGGGCCACCCGCCAGCCTCCCAACCTCGACGCCATTCGCGAAACGATTCCCGCAAAGTACATCTGCGCCATCTGTGTCAGTCCCAAGTCCCACCCCGTTATGTGCGTCTCGTTCCCCCCCTATTATTCGCAATGCTGAGTACTCAATAGTCTTCAAACTTGCGCCCATTCATTCTGCTATGTCTGCGCCCGACTCGCCTTCAACAACAGCTTTAGATGCCCGACCTGCGGCGTTATACAGCACCAACCGCCTTTGCCCGCAACTCAGGAAGAGGACGCAATCGACCGCGCGATCTCACCGTACATTGATTGGTCAATCGTCATGCACAGCTGGGACGGTATGCGGTTCCCCCATGAACCTTTGGCGGGCCTTGCAAATTCGGATGACGACCAGGGCTCCAACTCGGATGAGAATGAGGAGAGTGGCGAATAAATATATTACTTGACTTTGCGAATATATACTTTTTGTGCGTTTGCTATACAAAGATGGTTTGCTTTCGTTGCAAAAGTCCAATCTGATCGGACCGAAAAACCATCCCATTTGCGGCTATTTCCGGCCAGCACACTTGGCAACGACTCACTCCCTCTGGTGACGACTCAGTAACTCCCTCTCCCCCACCTCCACCCGCGTCACTCTTTTCGTGGAATCCGAAATGTTCCCCTCCACCCGTACGTAGCCCTTTCTCCTTGGTTGTCGCCTCCTTCTGTATTTTTTTCTTCGCCACAAAGAGAGACCGCCCCTGGACCTCGGCGTGCGCTATTCATTCTCCTTGTGTTTGTTGTCTGCTCTTTTGGCATCTCTCTTGACCAGTCGACAGGCGTCCATCTCCGCAAAACGCGCTCGGGCACGGAGTTCTCCGCATACCACTTGGATTTTTCTCTACGCCAGTCCCCACCCACCATGGCGCTCGAACCCGACTCTCACGAGCCTCGTCGACCCAGACGTGGTTGACGTCCCCCGGTTCTACCCAGCTTGGGACGAGTACGACCTGTTTACCGGCCCGCTTACCCCCGTTTCGACCGCCCCGTCCTCTCCCATCCTCGCGCCTGTCCTTCCGCCCCTCATTCCTGCCCCCCCAACCATCTCCACGGCCAAACGCAACACGATAAAGTCGAATATCCGTCGTGCCTGCAGGCGCCAAGCGGCCCAGGCAGCTGAGGCTGCAGCTGGCACCCCGCAGCTGAAAAGGGTGCATCGTAAACGCCGCCGAGAGGCCGTCTCCCAGGGACTTGTTATCCAGCTCGACACCATGCAACTTCCTCATTCCAAACCAGCTTGGATTGGAGACCGTTCTGCCGCTGCACAGGAACACCGCAAGGACGGAGAGCAATCGCTTCCAGCGCAAGAAGGGCAAGGGATGGTGCCTGCTGTCCTGACCCAAGCGGAGATCGACGCCCTGGTTGGCAAGGAGGGCTTCAGGCAAGTGCCCTGGGACGGAAGGTACGTCAGCCCACCTCAACGAAGCGCCAACCTTACTTTTGGGTTAGGACGACGATCCCGCTCCTCGACCGCAAGCAACGTGTCACAGGCGTGCTCGGCGGTACACCCCGCGACGCCGGCTGGACGGTGCTTGCCACCCAGGGTAATGAGTTCGTCGAGGAACGTATTCCCAGGGTGAAAGTTTCGGTCGAAAAGCAGCACCACCGTCGCGCTCAGACAGCTTTTCCAGCCATTGCGCGAGGCGTTTCACACGGCGGGGGTCAGACGGTGCGTACAGAATCTGAATTCGTATCTCGATTGAAGAGCCGTATTCCCAGGAGCCGGGGGTTCTGCATGAGAACATCGCCAATACCCAGGCGACCAACAAGATTCTCCAGCACGAGTTCTTCGGGAGGGTCGTTGGCTTCACGAGCAGTACGTTACGTAACTCATCTTTGGACCTCGCTTGCACTGACATGACTTCTAGTGCTGATGATGATATGGGCCCCAGCGCTCTTTGGATACTACTCGATGGTCAATGCCGCGCTGCTGGCTTGGAAGCCCTCTCTCGAAGTAGGATGGCCCTTTGCTCGGAGCGTTTTCGCCGCCTGTACGGTCAATTTCGGTCGCGCCGTCAGTCGTGCCCATCTGGACTACGGAAATCTCGCCTGGGGTTGGTGCGCGATAACGGCGCTGGGCGGGTTCGACCCAGACCGAGGCGGACACCTCATCTTGTGGGAACTACGCCTTGTCATCCGCTTCCCGCCGGGCTCGACTATCCTTATCCCCTCTGCTGCGATTCATCACTCGAATACCCCCATTGGCATCAACGAGACACGTAGCTCCTTCATCCAATACACCGCTGGAGGATTATTCCGCTGGGTCGACAACGGCTGTCGCACGAACGACGGTTTTGAGAGATATGCAAGCAGCGTGAAGAAAACTGAGCGGGATATCTCAGCGGTGGATCGATGGGAGCGCGGTGTTGGCATGTTGTCCTTAGTCGATGATTTGTAGGCGAAATAGCAGCAATAGAAGGAGTTTTCGACGTACTTAGCTGCACGCGGGTAAACTCGGGACGAGATCGCCGAGCACCTAAAATGGTAGTGAGCCAAGTCAGGCCAAAGTGATTAGTAGATTATAGGACATCGCCTGGGCGTGAAGGACTCGTTTCTTTATGGATAGTCTATCTGGAGGCGCCCGAGTCCGTGTATACTGAATTCTGGGGGAGAATGCGAAGTTTGTATTTTGAGCTTGACAAACGGCCATGAGACAGACTGGCGATCTAACGTCTCTCTCCTCTGACCTTCACTCTATGGTCGAACGGTCGAAACATCACACTGACCCGCCGCGTGGCAGGCACTCTGCCAACCTCAAGTACGACCACAGTCCCCAGTACGCACGTCAAAACCGCTGGCATTCATAAAACTAATGAGCGATACAGTGGTCGTATTGTACGCGCTGAACGGGTCCGCAACAGGCGTCGTATCGCCAAACGCCACATCTCTCGCATCCATCTTCCGCACCTGGTAGAGGACTGGGCTGCCGCTGAGCTTCGCAGCGAGTACAACATCTTTGAAGAAGCTCAGCAGGACGATTTCGACGAGACGGAAGGTGCCCATTGGCTACAGCCCCCTCCTTTTGACATGGCCGCTATCGCTTTGGTCGAAGATGCCACCGACTACGACGACTACTCGAACTACTACGTCAGTTGCGGCGTCGACGGACGTCTTCTGCGGCGAGAACGGAAGCGGGAAGAGGCCCTCAAACAAGTCCTGCTTCCCTTGGGAAACAAGAAGATGAAGGACCAACTTCGAGTCGAGGTCAAGGGCCTGATCGAGCGGGACTGGCAGGATACACTCGCCATGAACAGTTTATACACGCCCGGTACGTGGGAGCACGCTATGTACGAGCGACACCTGATCTTTCTCGCTCGTCGAATTTACAGGATGTACTACCTTAAGTTTTTATAGATGATTCGCTCTTTCTGCCTCCTCTGACCACTATACTTATGGCTGAAAAGTGGCTGAGTTTCTGGGATCCAAGGGCGTCACATCAAACGATCTCTCCTTCGCTCTCCATCTCCAACAACCGATGACCCCTCCTCGCCCAGCCTTTCTTACGCGCTTCTTCTCAACGCCTCCGACAGGCGACAACGCTATACGCAAGCAGGTGCTCCTACGCGACCCACAACTACCCCATGGGACCATCCACTCCTTCGTCGACGCGCTCAACGAAAAGCACTGGCAGATCATGCTGCTTGCCCGTATCGTGGCAGTGGTCGACCAGGACAATGAGCGGGTAGGTCGCTAGCTGTTACTACAAAGTCGCTTCTGATACAAACCTATAGTACCTCATCCTCGACGCCTTGGCCAGCGAGCCGTTACAGGACGACTTCAGAGAACTGGTCTCCGCGCTGGAGCGCTTAGCAGAGAACCTGTGGCGTAAGCGAGCCTACGGTGCATGGATGGATACTCATTGACAACGCAGGCCGCGAAGGCCGTCGACAGTTGGACGCGTCCCGCGAGCGATGTGGCGGAGAACGGGTTTATATATGTGCATATTACTAGTACAACTCGTATGGTGCGTATCTTCCTATGTACACGGTGGCTTTCGCTGACGTCTGGCCAGGCAACATACGCCTGGGACCGCGACGAGCTATGGCTGGCTCGGCCAACATTGATTGAGCCAGCGCTATCACAGCAAAAGGTTATTGACCCCATGGAAGCTGGGGCTGCTGTGTTTTGCGTGGCCAACCTGCTTCGCATCGACAACCTACGCCACGACGACCCAGTGGTTCTCTCATTGGTACGTACTCTACACTCCTTGCGTTTCATTCCGCCAACAAACCGGCAGCAGTATGTTATCAAGTCCCGTTTCGTCGCCCGACTCCATCTCCCGACGGCGGGTGCGACGGCTCAGGATCACAAGATGATTCTGTTCCTCAGTCGCGGTCGAGTTCCTGGTGGGCAGCTCAAGGCTTCAGAGGAGCTACCCGTCCGGGAAGACGCGGATGACCCGTAGAGGATCTGTCGGATATGCGCATACCTGTAGCTTAGTCTAGGATCTATCAAAATTCTTGAAAAATTCCGTAGTTCCGGAAAGATGCGGTCGTGCGCGGGCCCATGTGAGCGACAATAAGCTGAGATGGGATCCGAGTCCACAATAATGTCTAAAATTTTGCACATACAACAGGGTACGAATACTCAGTCTTCACCTGCATTTAATCCGAGCAGCACCATCTCCTCCGCCCCAGCAGCGTCTGCGAGGAGACGTTCCTGCGCAGCCTCGCTTGCGCCGTCCCATGCGGGGAACAGACCCGTATCGGAAGGGCCCCGAGTCAGCGGGTGCTGGAAAAAGATCCGGTTGGCGGGGTTCTGCGCGAACTCGCGGGCCCATCTGAAAGAAAATCAGCTGAAAGAATGGGACGAAGCTGAAACTAGACGCACTGAGCCACAATTAGGTCACAAATGGGCAGATCCGAATCCAAAAGATTGGCGATGGCGCAATCGATGTTGAGGGCGCCGTTGGGGACACGAGGATGCTTGACGATCACCACGGCTCCTTGGACCACCGGGGCGTTAAGCGGGAGCAGGCGAGCGATCGCCTTGTTGCGCATGGAGGTTTCCGAATAAGCGTCCGGCTGATCAGCGGCGATGTGACCAAAGTGAGGACATTCGCAGAGGACGGTGAAAATGAAGGCGGGAAGGCGGGGATGGACAAAGAAGGGTTTGCTGCAGGCGTCGCAGGCCAACGGTGTGATGCTGCGGGCGTTCGTAGAGATAGATTTCCAAAATACGGCTTTTGTACTATCAAGTCTCAGTCGAGTCGTCCTCTGGGGATTGTGTTCGCAACGGTGGAAACTGTGTTAAATTGTGTGTGTGTGTGTGTGTGTGTGTGTGTATATAAATCCAACGGGGCTAGAAAAGCTCGCGCTTGTGTAGTTCCTGTGGAAGTGGTTAGTAGGGATAATCGAGCGGAGAGGTTGTTGGCCTCCGCGAGATTAGTCTGTGGTCGTGGGTGGTGTGTTTATAATCGAGCGGGGAAGAATTCGTTCTCCGCTGGATTATTCAGTGGTCGTGGATGTTGTTTGGCGACTCGAAAGCCTGCCGCGAAGTTGTTGGAAGGAAGGTGGTGGTGCTCGATTCTGTTCGAGGCTTATGGTGCTTCTCAGCGAGGAAGTCCTGGCCGATGGATGTTCGATAGTGCCGCTTGTATAGGATGGTCCGTACACGTCGCGCTCGCGGATTTGAGATATTGGACGGCGACCGAGCTACAGGAAGTCCTCCGAATGTCCTGGTATACGTCTGGGTGTCGCGGTTATTGCGCGGTTCCGAATGGTGGTCGCCCTCGTAGAGCTAACTGGCTACGCTCTCGTCCGTCGAGGTTTACTATAGCGAGCCGACCGACGCCGAGCCTTATAGCGTTCGAAAAGTGGTGGAGTGGTGGATAGTGGTTCCCTTTTAATTGGGCGGTCCCGATACTGGTGTCCTCAGTGTCCGTGTCTTGAAATTTGCACTGTATATTGGGGCGCAGTGAACTGTTTACTTGTGTTTACAGTTGTGGTAGATATAGTTTGTGGGTGTGAACGCTTAGTTCCACAATTCCCGCGCATTTGGCCTGGGATGTCAAGTCGTGAGTACGCTCTAGACCCTTGCCAAGCGGATTGCTAATGGTTTGTAAGACCTGGGTTGGTAAGTGTTTCATGTTTTGCTTCGTAAGTCTTGGTCGCACGGCTGTCGAATGGTTTCGTGGGGACTGAGTCGAAGTATCGACCGAGTCGCTTTGATCCCCGGATGCCGCTGTATTTCCTGGACCTTCGCTCGACTCATCTGCCTTCCGCTGGGTTTTTCTGGACGCCGCTACATTTCCTCGAGCTTCGCATTGGGTTCCTCGTCCTCCGCGCTATTGTTTCCCGGTGTCGCGAGATTATCCCGTGTCTGTACGTCGATTCCTTGACCTCCGCTTCACATTGCTGACCATGATAGGCCCCCGTCTCACTCCGTTTCCATGCCCGGCTGGCCGGACTCTTCTGCACCTGTTTCCACTCAACTCTGCACTTATCGCGTCGTCTGTCTCGCTCCCCTTTGACTTGTCCGTCTGAGTAAGGGTTATAGGTGGCGTGTTCTTCCACACAAATTTCCCTGCGCGTGCAGTAATCCAGCGGCCGGCTCGTTCGTGTCAGCGACGACGGAACGGAGCTGTATCCGGGCAAACATTGCGATAGCGAGCGGTTCGAGGGGCTGTGCAGGCGGTGGGCTCGTAGGCCGGGGACTGTATCCGTCGCGGTCGTAGGTGGAACGGAACTGTATCCGGGCAAACATTGCGATAGCATGATCGAGTGTCGTAGATTCGCTGTATTAGAGGTCGGCGCTTTGGCGCATCCGTTAATCCAGCGATGGTGTTTATTGGGTTCCTTTGTTCGTCCGAGAGCGTGTATTAATCCAGCGGTTGTGCTTATTCGGGTCGCTCCATTGTCTTGAAGTGCGTAATAATCCAGCGGTGTTGGTTAACGGCTTGTGTTGTTGGCTGGTCGTCCTGGTCCGGCATCCAGAGGCTTGTGCGGCGTGGCCCGGCTATCTATAGCCCTCACACCTCCTCTTTACTTTTTAAATGCCGATCGTCCCTGGTCGGCGGCCCTTCTTATTCCCCGGGAACTTCTTATATTCGCAGGTCCCCTTGAGGCTGGCTCGACATGGAATTCGCGAATTTCCCCGAGTCGTTCCTTGATCGCAGCGCGGTGTGCTTGCTTGTCGATTATTCGGATATCCCCCATCCCGATACTCTTGGTCTGACGCTCGAGAATTTCCTGGAGGAGACCGTCCGTCCATTCGCCTTCTACCTCGTATGCGTCGGCTTCACTAGTCGTTGGGCGTCCGTGCCAATCGAAATTCACTGCGAGGATGACTTGTCCTTTATCCGTCGCAAGGTCGGTACCCTCGTGGACATGATTGTTCGTGCTTTTCGTTCTCGGCGCGATTTTCCTCTACGCTTACTTCCATTATTCAGCGCGTTTGCAGCACCCTTCGACACAAGGCTTTCCGAGTCAGCGCCGCTAGTCATCCGGTTCCGTCCCAGAGTGCTTGGATGTTTCACTGCACCCTCTGCCTCCTGTATGCTTATGGTTTCCTGGGCGAAGATACGGCCGTCGACGTGGGCGGGACGCGTTTGACCATTGCTATCCAGCAGACGCAGTATCTTCTCGATCAGGCGTTGGCGTCTTATTCCTTCGAACGCGACCTTCAAGGCGATGCGCGCGTCGAATACGCGTCGTTTGACTCCATCCGTTCAATCGAGCGTTTCTTCAACAACCGACCCGTACCCTCGTTAATCCCGCGAGTCGTCGTTACGCCTTCCTCTGACCGCGCGGCGCTTCCCAATATGTCTTGGTCCTCCACACAACGTGTTGCCGAAGCCGTGTTGCTCGCGGCTATTCGTTACGGTGCTCCCATTCAGGTCGAGACCGTTGACAATGATCATGCTATCGGGGTCTCGCGGGAGTGTATCGACCAAATCGTCGCCGAAATGGTATCGCCTCCGTTCTTCGATGGTACCGGCGTTGACAGGGAGACAGGATGCTGCGGGACCCTCGGTGAACAACCAGTCGATGGACAATATTCGCGACTCGATAGAGCCTCGAGAGATACGTCGAGGGAAGCATGGAGTCCGCTGAGCGAGCGCGTTACCCCTGATCGCGACAATCGTCCTCCGGATGATATTATGCTTAGCGCCTGTATAGGATCTTCCCCTCTGTCGTCCGGTTAACGTGTAGTTCCTGTCGCGTGTTTGTCGGCTTCCAATCCAGGTGTTTCTGCGTTTTTCGGTCTTCTAAGCGCGCCTTTTGCACTTGAGTCGCCATCCGCGCGGTCTATATTGTCCTGGCTGGGTTCTCCGGCGGTCCGCCGTATTTTGTCTTGTTGATTACCGGTGCCTTGCAATGTCGCGGTTATATAAAGGGCCTGGCCTCGTCTCGTTCCCCATAATGGACGATTCCCCCACCGGCAAGGCTCTCGCTCAACGTTCCCGACCCGTTCCTTACGATCGCCACTTCGACGAGCGTATTTTTCAGGCGGTGCCTTTTCTTCTTTCGATGCATATCGACGAGAACACGTTCGCCCTTGCAAGCACTTGGGAGCCTCCCATGGCACCGGCACAAATCATGTCGCGCGTAGTGCGCCCCTCGATCTTCATTCTCCAGCGCTGCGCGGACCCCGATTTCACGCGCGAATTTTCCGACAAGATGTTTCCCAGTGGCCCGGCTCTCAAGGCGTTTCAGTCCGAAATCCGCAAGGTTCTTCAGATCCTGGTCCGTTTTTCCTGATTTTAATCCCGCGGTGGTTTCTTGTGTGATCGGCGCTAATATTTCTCGCAGTATCTCATCCGGTCGCAAAGTGTCCGCGTGCCCACCCAACTCGAGATGAAACTCGGCGTCGATCCAGAGCAGATTGATGCTGATAATTTTGCCGTTAACGACCGTTGCTGGAATATGCTTGACATCTTCGAAGCGCTGGTGAACCTTTACGGTTTCACTAACGAACCCGCCGGCCGCTATCTGGTGGACAGTCTTCGTTACTTGGTAGACGTGGCGCATAGCTGGCAGTATCTCCTCAATTCGCGTGGCGAATATCCGGGCTACGCGGCTTCGGGTCAAATCGTCCATCGTCCTTTGATTACCGGATGGTGATGTTAAAATCCGGCCTTAGCGTATTTCTTGTCGTAGTCCCTCCGCGGGATTCTTTATAATGTCGCGGTCGCTTGATCTGCATTTCCTTCTCTTCCCTCCGCACAATGGCTTCGCCCGCGCAATTGTTCGACATGGGATTCGACGTTCCCGCCGCTGTTGGGTTCCCGGCGCGTGCTCCGTTCTCTACTCCTTCTTCGAGCTCGGCTGCTTTCCTGGCCTTGGATCCTGTTCGGCGTCTTCCTTTTCTCGTCCTAGAGTCCCAACCATCCGATGATTTCATGTATGGGATCCAGGAGATCTCTCCCGCCGCGGTCGGATCGTACTCGGCCATCCTCCAGTTCTTCGTTCGCCGCTGGATTTTCCTTATTCAGGCGGCGTTGGACCCCGACTTCATTCTTCCGGACCAGCTCTCCAGTCTGAATGCTACCGCTTTTGAAGCCCTGGCTCTTACTTTCGCCACGGTCTTTTCGCGATTGGTGAATGATTCCTTTCCTGAACGCCCCTGGCAGCCCGCTGACGCGTCGATTTGCTAGGATTATCTTCTTAAGGTGGTGCGCGACCAGTCGCCGGATATTCCTGCCCATAGCGCGTTCAGGGTCCCTTCGATGGCGTGCAACATGTTCCGGATCCTTCGCCACTTTGTTTATCGTTTGCCTGACGACGCTTTCCCTCCGAATAAACCAAAGACGTTCGCCATCGGCCTTATTAGCGATTTCCATAATCGTGGCATGATGGAGTCGCTCATTTCCGTCGAGCCTGGCACAGTCGAGTACCCGCAGTTCGTGTATTCTGGGCGCCTTAGTCTTCGATGGCTGCAGCAGGCGAGATATCGGATCGAAGCGGTCGAGGGTCAATCTATGATGGATGGTCCCGAGCTCGATTTCTTCCAGCTCCTAGATTTGCCGGAGGAAGAAGCCGTGGACGAAGGTAGTAACCGTAGATGGTAGCGCGTAGTCTTCTTCCCTTGGATGAATTTGTCGCGACCCGATTCCGGCGTTTATGTCGCGCGTTTCTCCTCGCTAAGTTTTGATGACCGGTGTCGTCTAGTTACATGCTCTTGAAGCTTTTTCGCTCTGTGCGCTTCGCCGCCCATCCTATAAATCCAGCGACATCCCTTTACACATAGCGACAATGCCTCCCTCGCCTTTTGTGCGTAATTCAGCCGGCGTCGCCTCCAGCGGGTTGGACCAAAGCGGTATTCTCGACCGCTTCATCGATGTTCTTCCTCCGACTCTGGGTGCACTGGTCAGGCGGATGCCGCCAATCGAGCGACTCCCTGTCCTCATCGAAACTTTTCCCGCTCCCGACAGTCTTTTGGACTCGCTTGGCAATCCCGTCGGCGCATCGGATGCGTACACCAGGCTCTTCACCCTCTTCATTCGGATCTGGGTCTATTTCGTGCAGCAGGCGGTTGATCCAGAGTTCGTGCTCCCGACCGAGTTTGCTCCTCCCACTCCCGGAAGCGAGTCTGGCCTCCGACGCGGTCTTGGTCTTCTCATTTTGTCCCTGGTCCGTCCTGTCCCGGCGTAACCTTCCTGGCGATGCTCCTGCTCAATTTTTTCTGCAGGACGATTTCCGCCTTCGTTATCGAATCTGCGCCCACGAGGCAATCCAGCGCGACCTCACCCCTCCTCGCTTCATCCCAGCCGAGTCTCGCAACACTGTTTCGCATTCTCCTCCACATTCTTCAGTCACGCGTACCAGCCCGTCTTCCACTGGCGAATCGCCCGATTATGCGATCACTCTCGTGCAGGATTTCCTCGCTCGCGCTGAGGCAGATGCAATCGCTCGTCCTAATGCGGCGCGGGAGTATTCCCAATTCAGCATCTCCGGACGCCCCGACCCTCTCTCCTTTCTCTAACTTCTTGTAACGAGTGTAGTGAGGCGATTTCGTCCTCCGCTAGATTAACCCTCTTGTATATTCCGCGTAATTTCTTGATGTGCCGTTCGGTTATTCATTTTTCTTGCTATAAAGAGCGTGTGTTCCGAGCCGCTAGATTTTCTCCATGGCCGGCGTCGTTCCCCCTCGTTCCTATCTTGGTGACGACCTTATTCTCGAGATCGCTGAGCTTCTGCCCGGTCCTGATTTAATCGCGCCGCCTCTGGTTCCTGGCGCGTTTAGCCTGGACATCCTTTTCGCGTTCAGCCTCCGGCCTGCCATCCACTCTCTTCACGCTTTTGTCATCAATTCCTTCTTCCGCCCGTTTTCCTTCCGCCCTGTTTCCGAGGCAGAGCTAGTTCGGATTCGCCAGGCCGTCCGGGCTCTTGCAGATGTATTCGTCCGTAATTTTGCGCCTTGTCCTTCAGGGTCATCACTAATATCCCCTTCTTTCTGATCACCGTAGTGGGCGGTATTTGTTGGCCGGTCTTCTCTCTGCATGGTTCATGGTGGCCGCGTGAATCCCGACCGGTGGCCAGATGTCGTTATCCCTGCTCAGGCTGCCTCCATGCTTCGAATCTTCGAATCAATCCTGGACCATTTTGGATATTATTTGCCGGATGGGACCGAGTCTCCCGAAACTGACCGCTCAGCACGTTATGATCGTTCACGGTCTTCAAAGCATCGCTGAGGCTCATCGTCGGCTCCGCAGGATTCGCGGGGAATACGCGTGTTACTCCGAGACCGGCGACTTGCGTTCTGATCACCTCTCCACCAGTCCTCTTCTTTAAATTCGGTCCGGCGTCCTTTGGTAGATATCGTCCCATGTCTTTGCAATTTTGTCTTTTGCATGAGACACCTAGCCAAGCGGTCACTCCTGCTCAACGTCGCTGGAATCTTGTCAGTGTCCAGGTCGATATCGGAAGCGTGGATTCTCTTGAGGAATATCTTCATCGCCCTGGCGTGGTGTTGTATTGCCGCGAGGTCCTAATTCCGCTCCGCGACATTATTCTCGTGCTTGACCAGCACGTAACTTTGTCGGAGGCTCCAATGGCTAGTCCGTCCTGGGTCCGTCATCGCACGGCTATGTTTATACTCCTCCTGGTAAGTCCTTTTGGTCGCGAGATTATTGTGGCCATTGCTGAGTTACTTGTGTGCTCTTTTAGTCTCGCGTTCAGGATTATGTCGAGCCTTTGCGCGGCGCTGCCCCCGGTTCTCGAGTTCCGACCCCTTCTTACGCGGCGCTTGATTTTATCGGCAAGGTTATACTCCGTTATGGACTCGAAGGCGACCATGTCCCAGGTGTTCGTCTAGCAGCAGACACTACTTTGCGCTCGGTTATTGGCCATGTTTCGGATGTTGCTTGGGGCATGTCCGCTCGACACGCCGAAATCTCGCGAACTCGCGCCGGTCGTAGCCCTCTCAAGGCCGTATCTCTAGATCCAGAAATCGCCGGTGTCCATGCGCTCATCCGGTCGTTTTCCTTTGCGTAGATTGCCGGATATTTGTTTATAAAGCCGTCGGATTTACTCGAGAAATTTGAAGTCTTTCTTCGTCATGGATTCCTCCTTGGTGGAATATCGCCCCGTCGATGCTCTTGCCGCTCCGTCGGAACAGCTCATGCGCGTTATTATTGAGCGTGCTCGCGTCAACCCGCTCGCCTCGAGCTATGTCAATTCTCCCGATGGACTCGGCCGGTTCTTCCAGGACTTCTACCGCCCGCTTGCAACAGCCTTGAATAACGCCTTCCCGGGTTCCGCTGCATTTCCTACGGACGTCCCGGTTGCGACCAGAGAGGCTATGATCCCTTTCGTCGGCAAGCTTTTCGAGTGGAGCGTAAGTGGTCCTTCTCCGATAATCTCGCATCTTGCTGAACTTTTCTTGGCCAGATTATTGCGTACCAGATCTGCACTCAGATCGCCGCGTATTCCCAAACGCCGCTCTCTGCCCCTTCGGAGATTATCTTTTCGCTTCGCTTGACCCAGAAGTTCCATCTTCTCTGCGGATGTCCGAACTATGGTGGTTCTCGCGGCCAAGAACAAGAGAAGCATCGCTGCATCTCCCATCTCACTCGCCTCGCACAATCGTCGCGTACTTCATCCACCGATCCCATTGATTACGTTGAACGGTACGGAATCCATTCTCCGTCAACCGGTTCTTTTCTGCTTCCTCACGTTCCGTGCTGGACTGCAGAGACGATCAGGACGTTCCTGATATCGGAGAAGAACGCCCCGGCGGTTGGTGAAATCGAGCTCCTCGAAGAACGTATTATGGAATGTAACCGTGTCGGAAAGGATCTGGGGGTTATCTTGGGTGGATTGCCGGATTCCGGCGTCTTCAGGGATGTCGCTTATTAAATAGCCGATTTTGTGCCTCGTGTAGTCAATCGCGAGGTTCATTCGAGCTTGAAATTCTGCCGTGATGTGGGTTTGAAGGCCGCTTTATTATTTAAATCTCGCGCCAGGTCGCGCAGTCCCCATTCTCAATCTTGCAAGAGAATGAGTGCTCGTCCCTCCGATGCCTTATTTGCCAAGCTTCATCGAGTTCTTCCGCCGGTTCCGGGAATATCTTCTCTTCAAGGGGTCGAGTCCATGTGGTGTACCCATGTCCGTTATTTGGCCCAGGCTCTCTTCGAAGTCGCCCAGCTCGGTCCTTCCGTCTCGATCGACAAGAAATTGCTGCTTGTTTATCGCGAAGGCGTCCGGCTCTTGCTAACTAACATGGTGGGTCCTTTTTGACGATAATCTCGCGAGGCTTCCGTTCTTGCTCACGATGGCCCGCTAGATTATCCTGGGCACAACGAAGGTGTATCAAGCCCCGACCCCGTTCGATTTGTCCCAATACTACGTTCCTCCGACAGCGACAATATCATTTGCCATAGCCGAGTTTCTTGTCATATGGGGCGGTTTTCTCCATGACGAAAACGAGCCGAATCGCGCGAGCGTGTTTGACGCGGTGTCTCGCGTACAGGAAATCATGATTCGTCGGCCCGGATACCTCGCAGCGCCAATCGACGTCCCCGGTTTTGGAGGTACCGTTATTCCGTCCGTTGTGGGCGTTGGATTCGACACCAAGGAAGCTCAGCTGCACGGTCTTTCCGAGCGTGGTCGTCGGCGGAATTTTGGGGAAGGAATCTCGCGCTATCCACTTGAAGAGGGCGAGGTGCCGTATTTTATTCCGGCTATCAAGCCAGAAGTCCAGCTGGATCTATCCTCAGCGTCGCCTCCTTCTCGTTAGGTTTTTCCCCGGTAGTACGATCCTTCTTGTACGATCCTGGGCACCCGTAGAGTATAAATTCCGCGGCTTGGTTTTTCTTGACCGCGAGATTATTCTTCTTTGCTTCCGCTGTTGTTATGGAGTGTGACGATCCTCCTCCTCTCTCTATCCTTCATGTCGGCGATGCTCTGTCCCTGCTGAGCCTTTCCCCTGCGCAATTGTCCCTCCATTCGTATAAGGGCAGCTTGACCGGTTTGCTGTTCTTCCGCCTCCGCCCGCTGGTCGCCATCCTCGTCCGCGTGGTTACCGATGGATTTCGCTACCCCGTCTTCAGCCTGCCCAACGATGCTGGCTCTCGTGTTGCTTTCGCCCGCTGGGTTACTGTCGTCGGGGATCACATAGTGCGCGCTCCTTTTCGCCGCGTTTTTCGTCCTCTTTACTTTTCTGCTTAGAAGCTCGTCCACCGGATATATCGCGCTCGCCAGACGTCGACAAACGCTCCCCTTCAGGCCGTTGATTATTTTTGCGTCCCTGTCCAGGCTCGCGCGTTATTGCGGTCGTATATCCAGCTGGTCGCGTTCGTTTGTGGCGATGGTCCCTGCCGCGTTCCTACTCCCGCTCCCCATCTTCATGCCCTCGAGTTGCTGTTGCATACTGAGTGCCGCATGACTCGCGTTGGCGCTTCTCGAGAGATGGATTATGAAGGATACGACCTGGATGGTCGCCCTTCTCCAGAGATCTGCCGCCGAGTATGGCAGCACCATTCGGAAAATTATTCTGTTTTTCTCGCGCTGTGTCCTCCTCCTCCGGCGCGTTATCCCGAGTTTCTTTTGCTTTCTGGCGAGTTTTCCTTGTTGTATTCGTCGTTCCTTTTCTGAATTTTCTTCTTCTTAGCATCGCCTGTGCCTTTTCGTCCTGCGGAGAATGACGCGTCCTCTCCCCTGGAGTTCGCTTCATTTTTGTCGTCCGTTTTGTAGTCTTTTCGCGGTGTCGTATGCCGCTGAATTTTATAGTTCGTTCATTCGTTGTCTTCGTGTGCTTCGTCCTCTTTACTTTTCTGAAAATCAAGCCTGAGTGATCAGTTCCGACCCGTTTCCTATCCTGGCTCCATTTTTGCAGGTGCGTCCACCCGCCTAATTCTTCGATTCCGGATTCCTGATTCTTGTGCTAGTTCTTCGGTGCGTCGATTCTGTATGCGCTGGATTACTCTGAGTAACCTCTCGTTCTTGTTCGGTTCGATTCTGGTGCTGTTCGCGTCTGTTTCCTGTTCTTCTTGCGCATTCGGTCCCCCTTTTGCATTTTCTCGTGTTTCCCTTCATGCTGACGCGTCTTTCTTTATAGGATCCTGTTCCAAATAATCTCGCGGTCCCTTTGACGCGTCGATCGACGCGCTTTTCCAAAATCGTGTCTTCATTCGTTTTGCCGGTGTTTTTCCTGTTTTTCTTCCGGTTCTCGATTTGCTGACGCGTTTCCCTTGGTGGGTTCTTGTTTAGAACAATCTCGCGGACCCAACGACGCGTAGACCAACGCGCTTTTCGAGGTTTTGAATAAGCTTTCTTCGGGACCCATAGTATTTTTCCTGTTACGGAAAGTCTCCGGTATCTTCGTGAGTCTCTTGCGATTGTTTCTCCGCCTCTGATACGAGTTCTTTCTGACGCCCTTTGTATAGCCAGTCAGGCCATGAGGCATCCGCAGCCGCGACCCTGAATTCTTTTCGAAGTTTTCTCTGTGGGTCCGTGTTTGCTGTGGCCGCGGGCGCCTAAACGTCGTTTTAACTTTCTATTCAGCGGCGGTTGGTCGGCCTCGTGGGATGCCGTCAGCGTTCTCGGAGATTTTGCTAAGTCAGCATTTCCCTCTTGAACTCCAACCACCATGTCTCCCTCCGGTCCCTCGTCCTCGACCGCCTCCGGTTCTCGTGTCCTCCGTTCTTCCAACGCCGTTGCTTCCGGTTCCGGCTCGTCTTCCAACCCTTCTTCCTCGGTAGGCCTTTTCCTTCCAGTTCTTTCCCTTTCCTTTCGTCTGTTAACGCGCCCCCTTTGTCGTTTTCTTCAGAAGAAGCGTCGTGTCCAATCCGATTCTTCTTCCCTCGCGCCCGAAGAGCCCCAGCCGAAGCGTATTGTCGTCCTTAGAGTCCCAAAGCTTCCAATTCTGACTCCTCTTGTGCGTATTTCCCTCTTCTTCGCTCGTTTTTCTCCTGGTTAACGTCCTCCCCTTCCTTAGCCTAAGCCTCCCTCTTCGCCCGTCGTTCCTCGTGTTGCCTCTCCTATCCCTTCGCTCCGCGCTGCAGAGTTCCCAGACGCCCTCTTGCCTCCTCATCTGGCGACCGGTGGGAAGGGTCTCGTTCCTCCGTTCGGCGACAATTTCCTGGTCATGTCGTACCCGGGCAACTGGGCTCCTCGCTCCGATTCTATCCGCGTTGGCGACCCCGCTCGTACCCGCGAGTTCCAGGACAGAACTATGGTCGCAGCCCTCAAATCTGCCGACACCACCCGTCGTTTCTGACTGCGTGCGTCCGAAGGCTTCCTATATCCGAAGTCGTCCACCCCTACTCAGGATTTCCCCTCGCTCGATATGTGCCTCCGTCGAATGGAAATGTCTCGTATTCGCTTGCAAGGACTTACTCGGGAGGACGGCCCATTTTCGAAAGCAGAGTACCTTTCTCGTCCGCCTCCTTCCATCGACCTTCCCGTGTGGGTTGACCCAGTCGTGGACTACGATACCGGGTATATGGACGTCGTCAGCCTGGTTCCCGTCGCCCCACGGTCGCCTTCCACCAGCGCTCTCCTTTCTCGCGATGGTCCGGACCTCCAGAATGAGTTTCGCCTCCGCTGGCAAGCGTTCGAGGCTGAGATGAACGACTGGCGTTTGCGAGACCAAGCTTTTCGTGCAAGTTGCGTCCACGAGCAGGTTACCGTTCCCCGTCGCGCTTTCGAAGCCAAGTGCGCCAATCTCCAGGCGTCTATCGCCGGAGATTCGGAAAAACGCGCTCGTGATATATTGGCCATTCGCGAGTCGATCCAAGATGTCCTTTCGGAGACGAGGAACGCCGCTATAGCCAGTGCCGAATATCGCGTTGCTCTTCGACGGGAGTTCGATTGTGCAGGAACCCGTGCCCACGCCCACCAGCTCTACGAAGAGCTCACCCGGGCGCTTCAGTTCCTTGTCGAAAACGGAGACTCGTCGGCGTTTGAGGATCCATATCTCGACTTTACAAACACCCTCTTGCTTCAGCGCCTTCAATCCAAGGATCCTTCCTGCGGCTACAAGTTCCGTTGTTTTGATCGTTCCGAATTCCTCCCCATGTCGTTCGTCTATCTTGACAACGCGCCCGGTCTCACGAAGGAAGAGGCCGACGCTCTCCCTCTCGCCAGCGAGTCTTTGCCTATCTATCCAGTCCGCGTCCCGCCATCTCCTCCGCCTGCTGGGATGTCTCTTTCCGATATTCATATGGAAATCGACGACGACGAGCCCATTCCGGCTCAGGATGCGTACCGCTGGGTCCCTCCCGCTAGCCATGGCGCCGGCAAGGTTTCCGCCACCTACTTCGATCCGGCGAAAGGCGAGACTGCCGATATGGACGGAAACGGTCATCGACGACGTCCTAAACCGAGTCCCTGGTACCAGAGCTTACGCCAGTTTCGTGACTCGAAGGATTCCGAAGACGACTCGGACGTTGAAGAGATTCCCCCTCCATCCGTTCGCACTTTCGAGAAGAAACGTGCGGTTGATGTCCCAGAAGACCCCGAGGTGGTTGTTGTCTCTGATGACGACAAGAAGGTTTACTGGCGCGGGACACACTTCGTCGTCGAGTCTCGTCTCGATCCTCGCAATCCTGTTCTCCCTCCGTCGCCTTTGTTTTCTTCTTGGTTCTCTCTCATCCGGAATGGCCCCGAACCCATCGTTGGCCTGATATTCCTTCTGTTGCATAGGGCCAGGGACCTTCCCGCTTCCATCCAGCCCGTCTCGGTACGCGATATCTTCCTCCATATCCCATGTTTTGCTCACTTTCGCTTTTAGCCGGAAAATTACTGCGACCGTTGCGTCAAGGATGGTGTTCCTTGCACCTATACTGTTCCCGGTGTATCTGGTCGCCCGTTTGCCGATGGTCGAGCGAAGAAGGCGCCTCCTCCTCCAGTATTCAGCAAATGTACCCGGTGCCGGCTCAAACGTCTCGTCTGCGATGATGCGGGTGGGGTTTCCGACCGCCCTGAGCGGTCTCCCTTTAGTTCGCACTTCTGTGAACTCATCGCCTGGCTCCATCACGTTTATAACTATAAACGCAAGGAGTTCAACGAGTTCCAGAGCCGTATCGAGGCTTCCGTTCGCGACACCGCTTCCGGCTCGTCCGATTCTGACTCGCCGGAGGCCGGCCCCGTTCTTCCCAACGACGAGATGATGGATGACGAGGTGTCGCAGCCAGCCGCCCCCGTTCTCGGCTCCAGGTCCAACCCAACCCCGCTCCCTGGCGACATAACAGCCACACCGCCCGACCGCGTCCCCGTTCCGACTTTCCTTGGCCTCCCCTTGCGTGCTCACAGGAAGAACGATTACCGGGGCGATGTATGGGAATCGAGCCTCGTTCCTGCTCCTCAACTTCCTGCCGAGCTGCCCTTATTCCTTGGAGGTTCTCACCCGTATCGCCGTACGCTCATCGTTGAGGACGCCGAACCTACCTACAAATGGCCCGACGTGTCCTATCATCCGCCGGTCCACGATGATAACTTCGCGGTCCCGGAAGACGCGCTTGCTATCGATGTGCGTGCTGATTCCATCGCCGGGAAACTGGAGTATGGTCGCGTCGCGGAGTTCCAGAATTTGGACGGTGATACCCTGGTTGATACGTTCGTGCAGCTTGTTCGTCGCGGCCAGCATGCGGTAACGGTGATGACCCGGGCAATTGTCTACGCCCTCGGCCCGAAGCTTCTGCAAGAGCTGAATCGTCGAGGAACGGATGTCGATATCCCTCGCCTGGGAGCTTCGCTCGACGGGGTTCCTCTGCCTTATCCGACGCCTCTCGACTCCATATCCGGTGATCTTGCACTTCACGCACATTTGAGTCGAATGGCAGGCGCCGAGCATCCTTTTTCGATTTTCGTTCGTGCAGCACTCGAGTCCGACACCGTGCGTAGCTACGCCACTGGGAAGGGGTCGTTGGAACGTTCCGAGCTGGTCGAGTGGGAACAATTTGCGGAAACCTCGCTTTTCAAGCACTTTTTCCTTAATCAATTGAAGAAAGCGCCAAACAAGCGTGAGTCGTCTCCCTTCGCCTGTCACGCCCTCCCTTTTTTAACATCTGTATCCAGCTTTTATTCCTCTCTGGTCTCCTTCGAACACGCATCAAGTCGCCGTTCACCAGGCTTCCAAATTCGGTTCCTCCAAGGACGGTGCGGCGGTGGATTTCGGATTGCTTGGACGCGGGATGGACGTGAGTGGCAGCTCCGGCGAACCTCCAAAATGGGCCAAGGAATTGGAGCGGCAGCACAAGATCGTCGACACAGCCGAGAGAAAAACCAGTCCTTCCTTCGCCGAATCGCATATGCGCGAACTCCGCTCCGCGATCGAGGAGACGGTGGCTCCTACGCGTTTGTTCTCTCCCGCCCGCCGCACTTCCGTCGCTGTCGTTGAAGGAGGCGACCTTCCTGAAGGTTATTGCGCTCAAGACGCTTCCAAATCCCCTCGGCTTCCTCTATTCTTCCCCGAATCAGAGCCTCCGAAGAACGTCGAGTCCAACCCTGACCAGTCGATGGAACAATCCTCCGGCGAGCGTCAGCACGACCAGTCAAAGGATTCCACATTCGGCGAACATCAGGATGACCGATCGATGGTGGATGGGATCGCGGTTTTGCCCGGGGCGAGCGAGTCGAACGACGGCGAGATGGATGTTTCTATGGAGGTCGCAGAGCCGGAGGACGACGAGCTGATCGGAGACTAGGGATCGGTCGTACGGTTGGGTGTAGTCGCGAGTCGTTGTGCGCCTTTCGGACGCTTGTTTCATTTTTACTCACCGCAAATGTATCGTCGTCGCATATCTAATCCTGTATTTTTCTTTTTGTTGCTAGGTTTTCAAATCGTATCTTGCTTTGTCGTTTTCCCATGAGTCCAAAAGTCCCAATAAGAAGTTTTTTTTTTTTGAATTCATTAAGTAGAATGCAGGCAGGCTGTCTTCTGTCTATGGCTTTTGGTAGCCGTTGAGAGTCTTGCAACGTGGCGTTTGTCCAGAAACCTCGCGAACGTATCGGTTAATTTAACGCGGATCTTCCTTCCCATTCCCGGGCTCCGTCGTCTCCCCATACTGGGTCTTGAGGGCGTATTTTATCGCGCGTTTCGTGCTGCTCGATTAATTTGGTGACAGGAATCCTGAGCATGCTGCGTGGGAAATATGGGATGATTCTGAACGCCGCGTAGGGTTCTTGAGCAACGGCGCCGTCCAATTCCGCTAGGATATAGTTCCCCATAGATGTCCGTTTTACGACGATCATGGGCCCAATATATCGCGGCTTGGTTTTCTTGTTTAATTCCTTTTCAACCTGAGTGTTCCTGACGATTACAAGGCTCCCTGGTTCGGCGTCGATTTCTTCTATGTTCTTTTCGTTGTCCTTCATCCACTGAAGAATGCTTTTAACGCGCGCTTCGTAGACTTTAGAACGGAGCAGTTCTATTTCTTCGCTGCGTTTAACAAGCATGGCCGCTCGATTAGCAATGAGCTCTTCCGTCGAGATCTGCGAGTCGAATATTTTTCCCATGTATGTCGCCTCAATAATATCGAACGGGAACAAGGGTTCGACTCCATGGACCATCCAGTATGGCGAGCGGCCGGTCGCTTTATTAATTGAGACTCGCTCGGCCCAGAAAACGTAGAAGATCATTTTCGTCCATTTTGAAATGTCGCCGTCGCAAGATTTTGTTAGAGATTCACGGACGTCGTAGTGCTTTCGCTCGATGGGTCCTTGGGCTCTTGAATTATAGCCTGTAATCCTTATGTGGCGAATCCCAAATTTTTGCGCGAGCCAATCCACAGCCTTGATCCATGGTTACCCGTTGTCCGTAGAAATCTCGCCGATGGCTCCCCAGCGGCATAGGATCTCCTCGAATATGAAGCTTCCCAGATTCATTGCGTCCTCGTTCACCATCATCCTCCATTCAGGCCAGCTCGTTAAGGAACAACGAATATGCGCTACAGTCCTGAAGCCGTTATGTCTGGGCATGAAGAAGGTGTCGGCGTATGCTTTGTAGAACAATGGCATGGGCATTGCGACCGTCGGCGGGATTAATATCTTCTTCACAGTGCGAATCTGGCATTCGTGGCAGGTTTTTAGGTACCACTGGAGGTCTTGATCCATCATTGGCCACCAGAATCTGTCCGCCAAGCGCTTCCTGGTTATGAAATGCGCCTTGTGCCCTAGGTCGTCGTGTACTTGCTTCAGGATATCCAGCCGTCCGTCGCGCCCAACATATAGCTTGTGTTCTCCGTTGATCGATCGTTTCCAGAGTTTTCCCCCCAGCACGAAGTAGTTCCGTACGGCTCGCAAGAACCCCTTCATCTGTTTCTTGTCATCGACGAAAGGCGGGTTTTTATTCTCGCCCAAGTATTCGATGATGTGGTCCACAACCGCGTCCGCTTTAATCGCGCGCTTCGTTCGGGGGATGGTAGCTTCTGGTTCCGCGGTGTTTGTGAATACCGAGACGGTTGTCTGTTCAAAATAATCTAGCGGAGCTGATTCTTCGCCCGCTGAATTAATTTGAGACCTGACCGGCGTAATCTTGTACTCCACGCCTGAGTTGAGAAGCATTATCGCGAACCCACAGGCTCTGTCGATCCATTCTTCTACCTCGAGGTCTTCTGGGTCGTCTTCTGGCGCGCGCGGTCTGCGTGATAATCCGTCTGGTGCGTGGGTCTTTCCCGGAGTGTGCTCGAGTCGGAAGTCAAATAGCAATATCGCGGCAATCCAGCGATTCATCGCGGCGTTTGGTTGTATATCAGGGTTGTTGAGCATCCCTTTGATGTACTTCACGTCGACCCGCACGATGAGGTCCTTGACTCCAACGAGGTATATCTTGTATGCACGGAGCGCCCGGAAGAGACCGTATAGCTCAATCTTCGCTTGAGAATACCGCGACTCTCTTTCGTTCCAGGTTATCGAGCCGAAGCGTGAAGGATATTCTTTCCCGTCCTCGCCGACTTGAAGCAGAATAAATCCGACGGCGATATTAGACGAGTCGACTGATAATATGACGGTCCTTCCCGATGCGTGGTCAATCGCGCGGATAGCTGGGGACGTCCGGATGATATCTTTTAGCTTGGCCATTGCTCGCTCTTGTTCTTCTTCCCATACGAATTCTACGTCCTTCCTGGTGAGCTTAACGAGCGGCCGTGCGTGTATGGCGAAGTCCTTCATGAAGATACGGACTACCCCAAGCGTTCCCAAGAATCCGCGACATTCCGTTAGATTTTCACAGGGCGGCCAGTCGAGTATGGCTTTCAGCTTTGTTTCGTCGGGTGTTCTTCCTTCTGCTGAGCATATGTGTCCTACGACCTTGATTTTGGGGACAGCGATGTATGATTTCTTCGCGTTGAATGTTCCGTGAGCGTGCTCCATCCGCGTTAAGAGCCGGTTTATATTAACCATGTGTTCGAAGACGAAGCGGCGTATGCGAGCCATAGTGGTAATATACAGCCAAAATACCTAAGCTGTAGCTTGGGGAGTGCCAGGGTAAATTACTAGCTGCAGCTGCCTGCTAGCAACAGCTTGCGTTTTCAGGCTACAGCTTGCCAGCTGTAATTTTGGCTAGCGGGGGGTGGGTCTAGACCGGTCTTTACCATATTGGGACATGCCCAATCCAGATAATATTTATTTTGATTGCAGCAGCTATTAATTCGTTGGCCGTTGATCGCGGCAGCCAATTGATGGGTTGACAATTGTTTATTCTTAGGGTCCTTTCCCAATCCGGATATTATTTCGTTGGGTCGCCTGATAGGTTGACACTTGTTTACTCTGAAAGGTCACCGGCCCAAATGGGGAACCCCATAACCTCCGGACCCCCGACGAACCCTCCTCCCTCCTCGCTTCCCTCCTCGCCTCCCTCCCTCTGCCGGCGTGGCCACCCGTATCGGAACCCTCATGCATTGCTCCTAGTAAGCTCAATCCGCGTCTCCTCCGTTTCGTTCGCTTATTTATGATTCTGCTGGCCATCCGCGACTCGGTCCTGCGTGTCATTCGCCGTTCAGAGACATCTTAGCCTGTTGGCTGAGGTGCGTATCCTGTCTGCCTCGACCAGGAGCTCATGTAACTCACAGATTCATCAGTCCCCTACTTCCGTGCCTTTCGTTCCAGTGGTACTATCCCTTTCCATCATCTCGACAATCCTCGGTCGTCCTCAGCGGACTCGGATTCGCTCCCGCGGGCTTGCTTTGACTACGCTTCGCGGTTTCATACTACACCTTCTTATCCGTCCCTCCTGTCCATATAGCCTTTACCTGTCGCGTATTGTACACCCAATCCATGTGCTTGCCCTACCACGTCTGTTGAGACCGCAATTTTCTGTTGACCCCGCAATTTTCCCTCCAAGTCTCTCCCGAAAAACCTAAGTCCACCCGCACGTGATCCATTTCGCTCGCCAAAACACAAGTCCCAAAACACAAGTCTTTCAGCCCTTCAAATCGATGCTTTTCATTCAAAGTCCGAGCTGATTACAAAAAATTGACTTCATTCTAAAGTAAAAGGCAAAGAAACATAACGACTACGACAATAGATACGACGGTCCCAAGAAGCAGAAGGAGGTAACGAGCCCATCGAAGAACCACGCAACAAGTCAAAGCGGGCTAGCCACGGTTGTCCGCCTCGACTGCCTCCCGAATCCCTTTCATCACCCATTCGGCATCTTTCACCGCTCGCTTCCAGTCCAAGGAGAACGAGCCCTGCACCGCGAGCTCCTTGCAGCCCCACCAGTACAGGCTCACAACGACGTTGAGCATGCCGTTGTGTCCGGACACGAGGAGTCCCTCCCAGCTACCCTTGTATTCCTCCCCAGCGACTGGTTTTCCATTGACAACCTCCCTCCAGCCGGGTTGGTTCACGGTCCACCACGCCCACCACTCCTTGGAATAGACGACGAGGTTGGGGATGGCGCAGTAAGCCGACGTCGCTACCCGCTTATTCTTCATCCAAGCGCCGATCTGCTTTGGGCGGTGGTCGGCTGCGAACTTGCCCGAGCCGTTCACCCAACCATATGCACGCTCGAGCTCCAAAAACGCGCGTACCAGGTCGTGGTAGGCCATCCCAAGGTCTGTCTTGGTGAATTCGCGGAAGACTTTGACAAGCCATTGCCCAGCGTCAGCGGGACAGTCGGGCAGGACCGAAGGGGCGGGCAGGACCAAGGAAGGCTCGTCGTCCATGGGCAGGTCGACATCGTCCATCGGGGTATCGGGGTCGGAGGCAACAACGTCCATTGTGCCGTCGGGTTTGGAGGAAACAGCGCTGCTGACCAAGGGCGAGTTGCCTGCATCGTCCAAATACCTCCACGCGTCGTCGTCGTCGTCGGCAAGAGGGCCGCCATGCCAGGAGATGTCCTCCATATCCTCCCCGTTACTGGGGCCAACGTTTTCACCCTCGCTGGTGACGATGTCCATCGCGTCCCCGTCGTTCCCGGCATTGGACACGTTCCCGGCATTGCGGAGCGAACGACGGGGCGGGCCAGTTGGCACGACTTTCGGCTGCCGCGGCTTGGGCTGCGTTGGCGCAGGCTTCCCCATCAGCCTCGTAGCCGCGTCCCGAAGGTCCAGCGCTGCGAGGGTGGCCTTGTTGCGGGCGATGTTTGCCTCGCGCTCCTGGGCAAACTTGCGACGACGAAGTCGGTCTGCCTCTTCGTCCTCCTCATCCTCCTCTTCCTCCTCGTCGCCCTCCTCGTTCGCCTCGTTTACGTCGTTGGCCTTGGAAACGGAAGAAGCGCTGTTTTTGGTTTTGGAGGACTTCTTGGTGCGTTTGGAGGATTGGGCGGCGGAAGAAGAAACGTCAACGTCGTCCATGGCCAAAAGGTCGGGGTTATCGAGGATGGAGTTGGAAACTTCGACGTCCGGGAGAACCATGGCCATACGCTCCGCCGGACCTGGTGAATACATGAGTAAAATTCGAGCCCCAAAGACGAGATACACGTACTGTATGCGGTCTCGAGGTAGGCCTTGAATGAACCAAGAACTTCTTTGTCGAAATGGGCGCGTTTCCACTGCGGGAAGGACGTCGGCACAGATGCGTGATTTTGTCCAATGGACATGCTGCAGAAACCAAGTCAGACGATCGCCCACAAAAATGAAACAAACGCACTGGACAGTGCGGATTTCTCCGCCGTAGCGGGGCATCGGTCCACCTCCGAGCAGCACAAACTGTAAACCAGTCGCGTCGGCAAGCCCCTGCATTAGACGGTGCATGGCGCCCGGCAGGTTGTCGATAGCACTTAAACACTTCAATCCACGGCAGGCCAGAATAACGAAAGAACACACCGTTGAACCGCCTCCGGAGCACGTTCAGGCGTGTCGGCCGTCTGTGCCTCGTGCCTCGCCCGCTCCCTTTGCGCCTCTTCCTTCGCACGGGCTTTCAAAGCGTCTTGAGTTTCGGTGGGTAGATCGTTGTAAAGCTCGCGGCCGATCTTGGCCCGGAACCATGCAGGAGGGACAGAGGTGGCGTTCGCGGGTTTGTTGGGTTCGGTGGGCCAGCGCTTGTCGACAACGTGGGCGATATCCAGGCGATACGACTCTCGCATGTACTGCTGATAGCCTTGGAGCGCTTTTTTGGCCGGCGTGACGCCCGCGAGCTCAGAAAAGACCACGGAGAACGGGTCATTGGCGTCTCCGAGCTTGGGACGCTTTCCGCGGGTGGTTTCGTAGCGGTAGGTGTACCATCGTTCGATGCGCTAAGAAAGCAAAGTATTCGTCAGCGTCACATCACAAGACAAGATTTGAGCAGTTATACCTCGCTCGTTTGGTCAATAATCCAAGCCTTCGCCCTCTGCTCTGCCGGCGACAACCCCGGCTCCTCCGGGAGCACCATACTCTCGTCCCAGTGGGGGAGAGTCTCCGGCTGCACCTTCAGCGAGGTACGCCAACCAATCTGAAAGATATACTGGTTGGTCTTGGCCAGAATGAACGCTCGCACTGCAGCGCGATTGCCAGAGCGCATTGCCTCAGCGTAGCGAGTGATACCAGGCTCCAGAATCTGCTTCTCGCGTATGCCCTTGGCCCAATTACGGTGGCCAGTCTCGATCTCGATGTCGTCAGGAAAATCGTCTGGCACCCCCTTCTTTTTGGGTTTGCGAGCCTTCCGACTAGAATAGAATCCTGTCAGCACTCATCCAACCAACCGTGCAAAAGCAAAACGCGCTTACCGCGGAGCCTCCTTCTGTCCGGCCGTTTCGCGACTAGCACTGAGAACGACACGGTTAAACCAGACCAGCCAGAACGCGGCTCCACTCACTCATCGTCTTCGCCAGCTCCAGCAGGTGAGTGATTACTCTGCGTTTCTGGGCGGGGAGGGTTCTCGTCACTAACAAAGCCTTAGCAAGCGCAAGAGACAACGCGTCGACACGTTTCAACGCGACTTACTCGTCGACTTCTTCGACGCTGGCCCGCTTGCTGGGGTTGAGGACGGAATCGCCACTTGGAGAGACGGACATCTGCGTCGACTGTCAGCCCAACCATAGCTCCCGCTGCCGAACACAAACCGTAATAAGGAGTTGGTGCTTGGGTGCTTGGGGTGCTTGAGCGAGCGCTTGCTAGGTCGGTGAAATAACCTCGCGTTTTTGTCTCTTGCCTTATACATCACTGATGTGATATCGCGAAACGGCCCATGCTCCTTCGCAACTAATCGGATCCATTGTGATTCCTGGGAGGGTCAAGACAAAAGCACATGCTCACTGATAAACCGAATCGACAAGCTTCTTCCCTCCCACTTGCTCTCCCCCGCTCCTTTCCTCAGCCATCGCAATGTCCACCTCTGCTTCCCTTGGTCCCGCACCGTCTGGAGCTTGGGGCTTTATGCCCGGGATGCGTGAGCTTCCCCCGCTCCCTAGCAGCCAAGAAGTACGCATATCTCGCGTATTTGGTGCCCTGTTTCGTCCGCTGATTATTCCGATAGTCTGGCCATCCGCTCTGCCGCGCCGTCGCCGCCTACGATATCACGGGCGCCGTCCAACACTTTGTGCTGCTTCTCGACGGCACCCAACCCTCCAACGCCATCGGCCAGCAGGCGAATATTTTTCGCGGATTCTGGCAGAATAGCCCACTTGGTTGTGACATGTGCCGATCGTTTTTCCAGTCCGCTGTCTCGCAGGAGTGTGCCTTCACCTTCTTCGAGGCCTGCACTCATTCCGACGATCGCACCGACGACACCTCCGACAGCGCCAGCGACGACAGCGACCACTACGGCCTTCAATCGGATCAGCAGCAGGACGACGTCGAAAACCTCGCCGTCTATCGGGTCGTGGAACAGACTGGATACAACCCGATTTGCGGCAACCTCGTCATCGTCAAGCACTCCATTGTCGACAACCTCCCGGCGCGGATCAAGGACGCCGAGCTATACAATGTTCTCGCAGAGGATTTCCCCCTCATACATGGCTTCATTCGCAGGTACATCGTTGATAGATCCAGCTGCGTCGCTCTAACTGATTCAAAGATATATTCTTGGCGACTGGGAATGTAGCGATTTGCTCCCGTCCCCATACGTCTTCCTCCGCATCCCCGAGAACCAGCGTGTTCCCCTGCAGGAGGAGTACATGCGGCGCACAGCTCCGGAGCGGCGGGCTCGGCTTGAGAAGGCGATACAGCGCGATGTACTTTAGTTTATCTTGGCAATCAATAGACACATATGACTGAGCTCAAAAAAAAAAAACTATATTTCGTCCTCTTTTGGTACAGCGCCAGGGAGTAACCCCGTAGAGAGAAAGCGTGCTATTTCAGGGTCCTCTTCGAACTTGTACGCGGTAGGCCGATGGATGTGCGTAACCGAGTCGCCCTTGATGATATAGTGCTGGAGCAAGTTAATGGCTATCATCGAAGACACGCGGTGTACTCGCCAATTCGCTGACCACATGCTCGTCGTCAATGAACTCAGGTCTCTGGATACGGAGGAGATGGCCCACGCAAAACACGACGGCGCCGGTCTGCAACGCGGTGACATCAGCCTGCAACGACGGCTCGATCCACTCGAGGTCCCAGGCATGTGTGGTCTGCCAATGTAGAGTAAGCTGAGTATCGAATAAAGTAGATAACGACTTGCCAACTTCGTCGCGCTGGTCAGATGTACATAGACCAGGCCATGAATACCGTCGCGACCTCGTTGGCACCACTTGTTGACGCGCTTGTGGAACTACATTAACCAGGCCGATTAGCGCCGCCAACACCAGAGCATCATGCGTACCAAACTACGATAACGCTCTGGAATCAACTCGAGCGCATGGATGAAGGCTTGGAAGTCTTCCTGTACCGGCTGATAGCGGGGAGCCTCAAGGATAACATACTGCGGATGTTAGCGGTATACTCGACTGAGAGCCAGAGGGGGACACTCACTTCTTCGCGTGGTCGCTTCACCATGCCCACGATGCGTCCAACGAGACTGACACGGAACGGCTCAGTTCTTGCGGCGTTCTGGACGCAGTGCAAAGCACCAGCCGGTAGCGAAGGGTCCACAGGTAACGAGTGCTTGCTTAGAGTAATGTCGTCCGCTGCCGGAGCGGTGAAGAATTCCGTGACGAACATTGGTGCCAGGGCCGATGGAGGCGAGAGTCAAGTCAGATTGATGGTGAGTTGATGGCAGCATTCGCAGGCAATACTCCCAGGCAGGCACCACTACAAACTGAGGGAGTTTATTATTGTGGCCAGGAGGTCATGTAGTACATTCGGTAGATTCGCCGCGCCACGAATATAACATGGCGTTCGTACATCGTGTGTTCGCGCGTTCCGGGTTCGTACAGACTCTTCTTGGCTTGAATGTCCGCCCAGTCGCCCGCCAACAAGCCTTGAAGCTCGACCCGGCAGCTGTTTACCATCTTCTTCTTCCCGACGCGCGTCAACTCTTGCTTGAATGCCTCCTCTTTCCGTTGCTCGCGACGGAGCAAACATCCATCCACCAAACAGCTAACGTAGTAGTTCGAGTAATCGTCGTAGTCGGTACGATCCTCGGCCAGTGCAATGGCTTCAGCGTTGAATGGAGGGGCATCGAGCCAGTGGACGAATTCAGTCTCGTCGAAGTCGGCCTGCAGAGCCTCGCTAAAGATGCCGTAGTCCTGGCGCAGGTCGGCGCAGGCCCAGTCCTCGAGCAGGTCCGGGAGCACCAGCCGAGAGATGTGTTTCTTGGAAATCTTGCGTTTAATACGGAGTCGGCCGCTTCGTACGACTCTGCCGCTGTTCATGGGTAGTCAGGCCAATTGAAGTAATGACCAGTTTCGCGACGGACTGTGGACTCTGGTCGTACTTGAGCTTGCTGAGCCGACGAGCATCGAGTCGTTCTTCATCAGTGGTGTACTTGTTGCGTGAGCCCATCTAGTGGTGAAGGTCGGGAAGGAAGCTGTGGGATCATAACTGTCTCTTGAAGCGTTTCTGAAGTCGAGAAATCGAGTTTATTCGTTCGCGTAGATTTGGGTACAGGTAGATTAGGGCAACTCTGGAGACCCTTACCATACAAGAATTAACCTTGTAAGTGGGCCCGTCCCTCTACAACTTCGCAATCATCATGGCCCGACAGTCATGGACGGCCAAATTGGGGAAGACCGAAGCTCGGCCGAAAGCCGTCGTCGCTCAAGAAAGTGCTTGTATATGGCTGGAATAGCTTCAAATATCCGTGCTGTACAACGTGTCTACACGAGTGAACATATCCAACACCGCGACATCCACAATTTGCCCCTCGCCATCCGTCAACTCGGTAAAATCCGTTCGTCCGACAGCCGTTGTCCACCCATCGACCCTCCCTCGACCCGTTGTCCACCTATCGACCCGTTGTCCACCCATCAACCCTCCCATCCGGCGTGAAACAGCCCCTCCGGCGTTCGGCGTTGGGGGATATGAACGAACTGCGGGTCTCCTGAGGTTGGATGAGTGCTGGATGGCTGAAGCGAGGAGGAGGAGACCAGGATGGTCAACCCATGCGGAAGTTGATATGCTGGGGGTATGGGCAAGCTTCGCGTCTTGCCGGGCTCTTCGCGTCAACAGCTCGCTGCTCCAATTGTGTCAGATCAGACGTAGAACTCGCCGCTCGACTTCCTCGTATGGCGCCAGAACGGCAGGAGCGGGAGGGAGAGACCTCGCGAGGGTTGCGGGCAAGCTAGGCGGTGTTGCGGGGAGAGGAGGGTGTGCTCGGGAGGGTCGGGTGTTGCAGGTGCCCAGCAAGGTACTAAATGAGATGTCGTCTAGAATGAGGGTGGCTCGTTAAATTGGCGTATGAGGAGCTCGCGAGCAGTAGACGGCGGACAAAGCACAGTAGAGACGGCGGAGAGAGCACTAGGCCGTGCAGGAGTTGCGAGGTTGCAGGGTTGCGGGGTTTGCGGGGCAGCTGCAGGTGGAGCGAACGTCGAGGAGGAGGAGCTAGCTGTGGAGAAGCAGAGACATCCCGTTGATCTCCGTCACACCGGTTTCACCCGCATCTGGTATCCTCTGTGGGCGTGAGAATTCTGATCACATCGCTTCCGTTGACCAAGTCCCATCTTCTTTGCAATATCTACTCGACGCTACTCTACGGGGCGACGAGGGAATGTAAACTGGTAAAAACCCTCGCTAGATAAGCTGCGGTCAACCCACGCGGGATACTGGCGTCGGATCTCTTCCTCGAGCTCATAGTCGCGACGTGGCGCGCTATACATGGCCCGCCCACACTCCGGACAACCCCACTTATCCAGGAGGTGCATGAAGGTGCAGACATAGCAAGCGCTATGTTTACAGTTGGTGAACCTGGCGTATTTGAATTCCTCGAGGAGGATGTGGTGTGGTGTTCACGTACCAAACAGGCCGCGACTTGACCTTCTCACACAGAACGCATTTGTGAACCGGAAGAACCTCAGGCAACGGCTGGGGGCGGACGTCTGACCAATATAGACTGGCGCATGTCGGAATGCCGTCCGGAAAATCGCGGCGTCCAGCCAGTTCGACCACTGTCGGCTGGGGAACGCGGAGCGGCTGAGGTTCCTGAAGGTCCTTGAGGCGTTGTAAAGTGGCTTGAAGGTCGCGTGCTGTTTGTGTTTCGTCATTTGTGGGCGCGCGGGCAAGGTAACAAGCTTACTTCTCGCTGTCGAGTCGGCAACATTGGCCTGGAGTTCTTGGCGGAACACCACTGCATCTCGTTAGCGAATCTAAAGAGTCAGACAAACCAGAAGATACCGCGCTCGCGCAAGAGGCTCTCGTCAGCTGCTACACGAACTCTCTTGTGCTCAGAGGTGATACTGACTGACAAGCGTTGAGTGTAGATTCGATGCTGAAGGTGGACTCACATTCTTGAGACACAATCTCAACCTCATCTTGCCAACGACTTTCTTTGGCAGTCTTGGGACGTTTTGTGGCTGGAAGAGCGGGTGGGCAGTATGCGACAGCAAGCGGGCGGGCACTCACCGGGCGCGCTGAGCTTCTCGACATCTTCCTCGCGGATGGGATTGTCCTTGCGCCCTTTGGTGGGAGAGAGCATTGGCTTGTGTGGGTCGGACGAGGAGCGTTTGCGTGGATTGGCCGAGGATTGCATGGGCGGATGGACAGACACGTGTAACAGGGAAGTCACAGAATCATCTCAGAGAACGCTCACATCGAAATTCGTCGTAAGTGCTATTCTATCACATGGAACATGGAAAACGCTGATCTTACAGATGACGCTGCCGTCGCCCGAAATCATCCTCTTGCCCAAAATCCCCCGAATGCACACGTATGCGCATACGACGCATACTCAAGGCCCATCTTTGATGTCTGGGCACAGCGATGGTGAAGGGGGAGAACAGAGGTGGGCATGGCTGCATCCGGCAGTTCAGCGACAGATTAATGGGCAAGGTGAGGATACTCGTCTGCTTCGCTGGTGCTTGACGCTGCCTACAGGCGATGGCCCTACTTGGCTCGAGCTCGGGGATGGACTCGGAAGCTCAGGGGAAAATCGCCCACGCGTAGACGGAACATCGGATCTCAAGCAAAAATCGCCGTATGAGCGCGTAGCCGGAATATTGGATCTAGACTAGTCAAGGCAACAGATCATTTGATTATGGACCCTAGATTTTCTTCAGAGCATGAGACCTATTTAGCGAGCAGCAGCAATGCGGACGCGGGCGCCACAACACCACCATGCCCACTGCCAAACCACAAGGTCCGCACTGGATTTTTCTCTTCCATCTTGTGAAAGCTGGAGCATTGCAGGCTGCGAGGCGACGGCGCCAGCTGTGGATCCTTACAAGGGCGAGCGATTCATCGATATCTACAAGCAGCAGGGTGATTACTCCCGGGCCGATCGGTCGGACGGATGGCTCTTCGTCAGCTACGACCGTGTGTGCAACTGTACATGTGTTTGCACGAGCGGAGATCCAGCTGTAGCGGCGGACAGGTAATACCAGCTTCTCGAACCGGAGGCTGTGGCACTAATCACCACTCAGAAGTACATCGGTGGCGGATTTCCAGACGGACGCGGTGGGCGATCGCTGAAACACTTCGACGTATCAGTAGTTACTTAGAGTTGAATGTGGACTTGAACCGGATTGAAGGGATTTTCTGGACACCAGGAGATTCAAAGTCACTTAGGAATGCTGCCTCTGAGGCCATTCGAAGTGTTGCGCGAGACGTGGCTTGAGTGGTGTGACCGCGAAATGCACGTGTGGGATCATCAACAGGCTTGATGCTTGTCGCCATCGTACGAAGAGATCTCGCTTGAGTCGCGGCTAGCGCTGGTAAGTGTATCTTGGTCGTGCTCCGTCATGAACGCTCACCGATACAAAGGTCGCTTGCCCAAGAAGTCGACGTTTGAATTCGATTCGGCCGTCGCCAATGGGTCAGCCGACCAAGGCTTCCACTACCGGCCAGACGCTCGGGCAGTCTCGAGCTTCGCCAACGTCGGCCCACGGAAGCGGACCCGGGTACGATTAGAAGAACCTGAAGAGGCCGATCCCTACGGTGACTGGGTGGACACTCCCGCTGAGGATGGGGAATTTAGCGACATTGCCAGCACGTTCTGCTCCAACGACACATACGAGCACTTCATCGAGGAAGGCGAGGTCAAGCGGAAACGTTACACCAGCTCAGTATGTCGCTGGAAAACAGCACTATGTCGCCCCTTTGACTGTGTTCACCAGGACGATCCAATGAAACTCTGGCGGCAAGACAAACACATTTTCCTCGACCATCTTATTCGATACGACGGTCCCGGCGACCACTACGAGCGTCCAGCATGCTCGGTGTGCGACGCGGAATACATTCGGGGGTCATCAATGCGACTCTTTCGCTGCGAAGCGTGCGGGGAATTCCTGCAGTGCATGACTTGCTTGGAGGAGCGCCATAGGTTGAATCCACTGCATACCATCAAGGTACGTCCTACCTATGTACACTACGATGCAGCATATTCGTTAATTGGCCGCCAGGAATGGAACGGCGACTTTTGGACGAGTGCCGCACTTCACAAAGTGCACATCCGTGACCAAACGGCTCAAAGCCTCAACTTCGTATACCAACTGGGTCATCGCGGGAAGAGCTGTATCCGGCCCGCATCAACCGCTTCACACACGATGGTCGTTATCGACGTTCGAGGGATCTTTACCCTGCGTGTTTTCTTCTGTGGCTGCGAGAAGGCGCTTCGCCAGGACCCGATTGCCCAGCTCATGGCCAATGGGTGGTATCCAGCCACCACAATCGACCCTGCGACCTGCGCGACTTTCGCATGCCTGGAGCAGTTTCGCATGCTCAATGTCGTTGGGAATCTGAGTGCCCACGACTACGTCGGAAGTCTGGAACGGCTGACGGATGCTACCTTGTTGGGGAGTACTCCGGTACGTATTGCTCCCTGATTGCGCCTTTGCCAAAGCTGATACTAGCGCAGGATCGGTACAAGGCTTTCGGGCGGATGTCGCGACAGTTTCAATTCCTCAAACGCGCCAAACGATCCGGTGTCGGCCACGACATGGCTCGTATGGAGAATGTGAAACCGGGTGGGCTGGCAGTACCATGTTGGGCGTGTCCAGCAGTGGGGTTCAATCTGCCGGAGGGCTGGGAGACGTGCAAGAAAGAGGACGAGTAGGTCGTCCGTCACCCTCGTTTACTACGACAACTTACGGTTTTGAAGGTTTCTATACTCGCTTATGCTCGCGTTGGATGCAAACTTCCGCCTGAAGAATCGCATCCGCACCAATGAGAAACATGATCCTTCACTGGGGCCGGGATGGGGATGCTTCGTTGACACGGAGCCGTACAAAGAGCATCTGAGGGATTACGTCGCTGAAGTGGATGTGAGTTCTATGTTTCCGTATGTGTATGCGGTCCCTGACGACCCCAGGTCAGTACCTGCATCGCGTTTGCCGCGCTGATGCAGAAGGAGACGCGTTTGACGACGGGACTGCGGGTATCTGGGGTTGGGGGCTGTGTTTGTGCGAGGCACGGCGTAGTACGAGCGCAAGGAATCGGCGATTTGCAAAAGGGAGAACGGCGAGTGTGGAATATCCATTCTCAGAATCTAACTAACGTCTTCTTCAGTTATGCAAATATGGATTATATCCTGCTACATGCCCTTGGCGACACTCGAGTCAAGCGATTTGTTCTATCTTACGACATTGCTTGCCAGTGGAAGCAACGACTACGGACCCGGGTTCTCGAAATCGCAAACGACGCCGGCCTTCTTCCCGACCTGAGTAATTTCGAAATTGTTTTCGGCCTGCCTGTCTGGCACGCGGCGGCACACGAGATCAATTGCCAGGCGGCAATGTCATTGAGCTACGCTACTGGAGTCGGTCGTACCGATGGCGAAGGGATTGAACGAACATGGGCCACCCTGAACCCCATCAGCTACGCGACGAAAGAGATGGGCGAAGGCAACCGCCACGACTCGATCGAGGACAAGATTGATCACATTAGTTTTGAGAAGAATGTGGGAGAAGGTACGTTGTTTCTTGCCATGGCCAAGGCTGAGCTTATGAGGAACACAGGAGATACGCTTGGGCGTAAGCTCGTTATCGCGGTCGCAGAGCACGACAAGCAGATTAGGGAGTTTATCGAGATTGACCGAGGGCTGGAGCCGAGTCTGCGGAAGGAATGGCAAAAACGCGTGGACGACTGGGTGGCGGATCCTACGAAACCAAACCCGTACGTGATGGCCGGAGGGAAAGATGGTGAGCTGATGGTGCAATGGTTCCGTATGAGCGCTAACGATACTGCGATAGCAGGTCCCTCTGAAGCTCAGGTCGCTGCTGACTTGAAGAAGGCCGAGGTCGAGGAGGCGCGAGAAGGGAGAGGATCCTTCTTCGAGGGCAGAACAACAGCGACAAGCTTCATCAAGGGGCTGCTGCAGCTCGAGGATATGAAGTGAGTGTATGATCTCTATTCAAAGTCGCGATGCTAACTGTAAAGCAGGCGTCGGATTAAGCACGAGGTACGCGGAAACGCGACCCTCACTGCCGATCGATCAAGCCAGATTGACGAGCTTCGGGCCACGTTCTTCAAAAAATTGAATTCAATCCAGCGGGAACAAGAGGTTTTCATGGCGGGAGTGACTGTTCTGAGGGCGGCGGAGGAGGAACGGCGGGACGGAGAACTGCCAGCTCCCAAGGCCGAAGATGTGAAGCTATGGCTTCCGTCTGACCTGACGGACCTTCAGCGGTCGTGGGTATGCAAGAGCGCGTTACCGGAGGTGGAGGCGAAGCTGCGAGAGGCTCAATGTGGCGATGCGCTGGCCAAGATTCGCAGCCATCTCTATGCCAAGACGCACCTCATCCACACTCGGAATGCCATGGCGGTTGGGCAGGCCGCATCGACACGCTCAAGTACGCTGATTCAGCGAGTGGGGGATCGACTGGAGAGGGAGGTCACCAAGTATACGCAGGCCTGGACGGCGCTTCGCCGTTTGAAAGGGAAGGATTATGCACCTCATTTGAGGGAGCTGCAGAGGGGCGATCTCCATGTCCGTACGGAGACCGAGAGCGATGCGCGCGCGCGGATACGACTGGGTAGATTGGGTGAATCGCGCCGAGGCAGGAACGAGCCAACAGCGACGACGGCGGCCGAGGGCTCTAAAGGAGTTTCTTGGATCTGGTCTGCTGTTCGGGAGGACGATGAGGTCGGCTTACACGAAGGTACGGGATGTCTATTTCGACGGATATCATGGCTGAGATAGTCACACAGCCGTTCGAGTGCATTGGGCCAAGGCGCTTGCGCGGCGCGATCGATGGGTGGAGGAGGTGCGATTGTTGAGGGAGGAGAGGACGAGAGTTTTGCGGAGCTTATGGGCTGTTCAGAGGGAATGGACGAGGCGTCTTTCATGCCGAGGCAACGTCGAGCCGCGACTGGAAGCAGGTCTGAAGGCCTATGCGCAGCGCCAGGTGGCGGTACATCGCCAGATTGCGGATAGCTTCTACAGACGCTGGCATGTCGATTCGAAGGCTGCGCTGAAGGGGGTTCTTGGGCTGGATAGCGAGCTCCACCGTCGTGTCTTGCATGGGGAGCAGGTAGGCGAAGCGGAAGGGTCCGTGGTAGAGCTAGAGGAACCAAGGGAGCAGAACGAGGCGGGCAACGGGACAGGACGGGACGGGAGCGGATACGTGGAGCGCTAGCTGCTGCTAGACGAGGCGGGCAACGGGACGGGAGCGGATAGGTGGAGCGCTAGCGCTAGCTGCTGCTAGCCTGGCCAGATATAGGCAGGTCACATCGTGTCACTGTGTAATATACTTTTGCGCTGCGTTATTTTATTTTGCGACGGCAGATGGTTTCATGATGGGAAGGTCTGAAGCCGAGAAGCCGGCCATGGTCATAGGGTACAGGTAAGATAGCCCGCGTTACAGGCAAGCTACCTACCTACAGTATACAGGCCACAGAACCTAGCTGCAGCTGGGCTAGCTGGAGCTAGCAATTTTGGAAAGCTCCGCGCTAGCTGTAGCTTGGTCGCTAGGCCAAATACTACAGCTACGGGTGTGTATGCCTGGATTTTCTGGGATCGTTTCGTAGTCGCCATTCTCCAGAAGATAGTAGTCGGTTCCCCCTTTCCAGGGTGTATCGTCGACAAACGGCTGGGTGAATTCTGGAATTTCATCCTGGAGTATGAACGTTACGTCCCCTTGCTGTACCTGCACCGCGTTGGTATATCCTTGCGGTAGCCTCGTTAAGCGGTGCGTTCCTAGCGGATTTTGGAAGGTCGTCAGGTCCCTCAATGCTATGTCCAGCAAACGGTGGTCGAATCCGACGTATAAGTCGAACATCCCATAAATTACGCGGCCCCCGAACGACTCGGCGTAGATCTCCAGAATGGGCGGGCATCCAGCGTCCCTTATCGTAACGGCGTTTAAGGGCTGCAGATTGTGCACTATTCTCAGCGCGCCTTTTTCTGCTTTTGGTACGCAGAACCAGCTCGATCTATAGGAGGATGACGACGGCTCGTATACTCCCGATGCTATCTTGCTCTTGATAAGCTGGATAACCTGATCCCGGATTCCTGGCGGTATCGGGATATTCCTTTGTTGCCATGGCGTGTGCGCTAGCACAGGTAGCTTTACTGGCTCGAAGTAATCTTCGCGGAATTTTCCTCGCTCGGACTCGTCCCAGGCGAACGCCATCTCGTGAGTCTTGACGACGTTCTTCACCAGTTTTTCTTCTTCGTGGGTTAACCAGCCGTCCTCGTTTATCCTCATTGCTGCCATCCGCTCGTAGGTGACGCGTTTTCCTGGTGTAAAATCCGGCGGGTGTCGGCTGGGTTCCTTCAAATATTCCAGCGGATCAGAGGGAAACCGGCGAACAATCCTAAACTCCTCTGGTAATGTCGCGGGCACCGAATTGACCTTCAAGGCAACTGGTTTGTACTTCTTCTTCTTCTTCTTTTCCTTCGGCGCGGTTTCTTCCTCCGTTTTCACCACGAACGCGTGGATTTCTTCGTTATATTCGTAAGCTTGTCGTAGACACCACGTTAGGTATGTCGGCGAGATTTCCCAAGTCATTTCCGTGTCGGTGACCGTAATTTGGCGACAGTGGTGAGTATTAGTTCCCGTTGGTGAACTTAGAATCATTGGCGGCGCCAGTCCCGAGTAAGTGAAAGAAGCGATAGTATTCTGTTTAATGGCCATAGAGTTGATTTTAATTAGAGAGTCCGGAAGTGGGCGATATTTTGCGCGCATGTCACTCTTTGTTGCCCCATCGAGTCCGCGATTAGTCTGCGCGGAGTTTACGCCTGGGTGCGATGCTCCGCGCTTTGAAAACCCTGTGCCTTGTTCGTCGGCGCTTGTTTCTTTAATGATTTCGTTGTCGTCGGAAGCGTCGCTCTTTTCCCTGTGTTGGGGCAAGTGATCGTGATTTCCTGCGAACCGTTGCTGAAGTCTCGCGTTTGGCAGCTCGTGAAGCGGAAGAAGGGTCTCCCGATTAATAAATCGAACGGCGCGCCTTCGACCACATGAAGAGGGAGTGGAAGATCAATCCCGCCTAGGGTTAAGATGACGTCGGAGACTACGCCGTGGGTAGCGTTCGATTGCGAGTTCGCTGATTGCATGCTAAGGATCTTCTGCGGATCGAGGCTGACTTCTAGCTGCTGCCAGATACTCTTGTTAATCGCGATGATCTCCGAGCCCTGGTCCAGTATCCCTTCGACTTTAATCGTGCCGTTCAGGATTGGATGTACGACTCGCAACGCGTCGATCTCGGAGGCCGTAAGGAGTTCTTCCCTTCCCCCGTCTTCTTCGTACCGGAGGACGTACTGCGACTCGTCGGTTTGTTCCGAGTACGTCACATCCACCTGGGGAAGTCTCTTCGTGGTCACTAGTTCTCGCAAGATTTTGCGTGCTTCGGGTGCCAATGCCAGTAATTCGCGCGGAGTCAACTTAATCTCGCCGACGAGTAGCCGCTCGATTACCGCCGAAGGGGTTATTCCTTCTTCGATAGGTGCGCGGAATTTACTGGCAGGCGGTTTCGGCGTGGTGGCCTCCTGGCGTTGCGGCGGTGGAACTTCCCTCGGGTAGTGTCTATCTTTGGGTGGCGTCTTGGGCGGTTCGGGCTCCTTGGGTTTCTCCTCAAAGGCTACTTTCTTCTTAATAGCGCTAGCCGGCCCGATTTTTGGAACTTGGACTCCGTCGAACTGCATCTTCTTTGGTGGCGCTTTCTTTCGTTGCTCGATAAAGGCCTGAATTTCCTCCGTTGATAGATCTTCAATTGCTACCGTCCCGGTTTCTTGATACGCGAGATTATGAACCTCGTCTTCTTCGTCGGTTACTTCCTCTATGCTGGCGGATGCCATATACAGCATGTGCGGTGGTCTATCCTTCTGACCTGGCTCTGTTGGTGGCATTTGTCTTCTTTTTAGCCATTCGTGGCCTTTTTCGATGCGTTCGCACATGTTCTTCCCTTCAATTGCACGCGGGATCCACCTCCCGTCGGAGAGAACGAGCTTCCCTTCTTCGTTCCGCTTGCATTTCCCCGCCTGGAGGAGCTCCGTTATCTTGGGGCAGTCTCTGATGAAGTGGCCTGGGTCTGAGCATCCCGCGCAACCGTCCGCGAACCGTCTGGGCGCGCTATTAAATCCCGCGCCTGTCCTGGCTTCCGTATATGACTGGCCCTGAGTTGGGAGCGGTTCTCGATCGCGATTCCAGGCGCCTCTGTTTCCTCCGCTTTGTACGTTGTCAAGGCGCTGAGATAGGACCGTAACATGCGAGAGGAAAGTCTTGTTCATTTCCCTTAATGTTGCGGTCATGTCTACCATCTCCTTCTTCACGTCGACCGTATCGTCATCCGCGCTGGCGTAGGCTATGCCTGGGGGTCCATTCAGAGCCCATTCTACCGCGTCTACCACATCCGACATCGAGTACGGGGTGTCGCTGGCTTGATTGGGTACGACTATTTGAAGGCGCTGGATTATTCTCCAGCGGAAGTCTTGGTTAATTCCCCTCATGAATTGCTCGTTTATTTCATGCTCGGAGATTTTTCCTTTCGACTTCAGAAAGTCGGAGATCCTCTGGAAGTTCCTTCGATACACGCCGAATTCTTCCATGGTGGTAGGCGCCGCGGCCGCTGATTTCTTAACGGTCTCTCGGAGGTCCGTTTTCGTATACAGCTTGTCTCCGCTCGCTCCGGGGTATAGCTTTATAATAGCTGTCTTGAAATCGTCCCAGGTAATTCCTGCGGTTTTGCAGCGAGACCAGAGTTCTGATTCGTCCAGGTCGAGATATTTCAGCGCAACGTCGATAACATCGCTGTTGGTCGTTTTGCTGCAGTCGTCCGCTAGTTCCTTTATATCCTCGAAGTACCTTTGCAGGTGGCGCGCGGTTCCTTCGAATCGCGGCGCGTTTTTATTCGAGCGAGAGGGTAGTGCTTTGGGAGGCATAGCGTTGGGTATTGGGTTCGGGAGTGGGAGTGGATTCGGGGGGATTTGTACGATCTGTTGGGCCTGAATGGCCGGTGGGTTATTCAAGAGTTGTGGATTTTGGGGAGGATTCGCCAGATCTGGGGATGCTGATCTGTTCGGGGAGTTGTTCGGCGAGGAGAAGTGTAGCGATGTCTCTGTCGAGAGTGTCGTCGATTCCTCGTTAGATGGCGGATTTGTCTGAGGGGGTTCCGAGTCGTCCTCGGTACCGTACCCTTCTGGTAGATCTGTTAAAGCCGAGATTTCCTCTTCGAATTCCTGGGAATCCGTGGTGTCTGGTTGGTGCTCGGACAGGAAGATTTCCTCCTGTAGATTCCGGGCGGGGTTTCTTCGTAAGGATTGTGGTGTTGGAGGTGTAGGCGGGAAGCCTAGGAGAAGAGAGGTTCTCTTCGAGAGGGTTTCCAGTTGCAGTTAATCCCCTCGCGGTGGGCTCCAGGTTGTGATGCTGCGGGCGTTCGTAGAGATAGATTTCCAAAATACGGCTTTTGTACTATCAAGTCTCAGTCGAGTCGTCCTCTGGGGATTGTGTTCGCAACGGTGGAAACTGTGTTAAATTGTGTGTGTGTGTGTGTGTGTGTGTGTATATAAATCCAACGGGGCTAGAAAAGCTCGCGCTTGTGTAGTTCCTGTGGAAGTGGTTAGTAGGGATAATCGAGCGGAGAGGTTGTTGGCCTCCGCGAGATTAGTCTGTGGTCGTGGGTGGTGTGTTTATAATCGAGCGGGGAAGAATTCGTTCTCCGCTGGATTATTCAGTGGTCGTGGATGTTGTTTGGCGACTCGAAAGCCTGCCGCGAAGTTGTTGGAAGGAAGGTGGTGGTGCTCGATTCTGTTCGAGGCTTATGGTGCTTCTCAGCGAGGAAGTCCTGGCCGATGGATGTTCGATAGTGCCGCTTGTATAGGATGGTCCATACACGTCGCGCTCGCGGATTCGAGATATTGGACGGCGACCGAGCTACAGGAAGTCCTCCGAATGTCCTGGTATACGTCTGGGTGTCGCGGTTATTGCGCGGTTCCGAATGGTGGTCGCCCTCGTAGAGCTAACTGGCTACGCTCTCGTCCGTCGAGGTTTACTATAGCGAGCCGACCGACGCCGAGCCTTATAGCGTTCGAAAAGTGGTGGAGTGGTGGATAGTGGTTCCCTTTTAATTGGGCGGTCCCGATACTGGTGTCCTCAGTGTCCGTGTCTTGAAATTTGCACTGTATATTGGGGCGCAGTGAACTGTTTACTTGTGTTTACAGTTGTGGTAGATATAGTTTGTGGGTGTGAACGCTTAGTTCCACAATTCCCGCGCATTTGGCCTGGGATGTCAAGTCGTGAGTACGCTCTAGACCCTTGCCAAGCGGATTGCTAATGGTTTGTAAGACCTGGGTTGGTAAGTGTTTCATGTTTTGCTTCGTAAGTCTTGGTCGCACGGCTGTCGAATGGTTTCGTGGGGACTGAGTCGAAGTATCGACCGAGTCGCTTTGATCCCCGGATGCCGCTGTATTTCCTGGACCTTCGCTCGACTCATCTGCCTTCCGCTGGGTTTTTCTGGACGCCGCTACATTTCCTCGAGCTTCGCATTGGGTTCCTCGTCCTCCGCGCTATTGTTTCCCGGTGTCGCGAGATTATCCCGTGTCTGTACGTCGATTCCTTGACCTCCGCTTCACATTGCTGACCATGATAGGCCCCCGTCTCACTCCGTTTCCATGCCCAGCTGGCCGGACTCTTCTGCACCTGTTTCCACTCAACTCTGCACTTATCGCGTCGTCTGTCTCGCTCCCCTTTGACTTGTCCGTCTGAGTAAGGGTTATAGGTGGCGTGTTCTTCCACACAAATTTCCCTGCGCGTGCAGTAATCCAGCGGCCGGCTCGTTCGTGTCAGCGACGACGGAACGGAGCTGTATCCGGGCAAACATTGCGATAGCGAGCGGTTCGAGGGGCTGTGCAGGCGGTGGGCTCGTAGGCCGGGGACTGTATCCGTCGCGGTCGTAGGTGGAACGGAACTGTATCCGGGCAAACATTGCGATAGCATGATCGAGTGTCGTAGATTCGCTGTATTAGAGGTCGGCGCTTTGGCGCATCCGTTAATCCAGCGATGGTGTTTATTGGGTTCCTTTGTTCGTCCGAGAGCGTGTATTAATCCAGCGGTTGTGCTTATTCGGGTCGCTCCATTGTCTTGAAGTGCGTAATAATCCAGCGGTGTTGGTTAACGGCTTGTGTTGTTGGCTGGTCGTCCTGGTCCGGCATCCAGAGGCTTGTGCGGCGTGGCCCGGCTATCTATAGCCCTCACAACGGGTTGCAAACGAAGCCTACATGGTCGAGAGAGGCGACGCCAGAGCCTCGCAGGGTCGGGGAGATGGTGTCCATGGCGACGGCGGCCAGCTGGCGGTGGCTCCAAATCCAGGGGTACACGGCTACGTTGACCTCCTTCAAGACCGGGGATAGCCCACGCGGAACCAACAGACCAACCGGCTATGAAACAATGATATTGTGGTAAATGGGTAAACGAGAAATCATACGCGAATATCCCTCGGCGATCCCTTCTCGCCGCTCTCCTCACTTGAGCTTGCGCTGGAGTCGTAGCTTCCGGCAAAAAACTCGGAGGTGGTCGTTGAAGCGTCGCTGTGGGCAGCTTGGTTGGACATGGTGGTGGAAGGCAAGGAGTTGGACGATTACGGCGGACAACAAAGAAGGATTTATATATCAGTGATCACTTGATTTTGTAGTATCGTTACCGCTTGCGGATGAGTGGTTGCTGTTTGCGGACCGTTTGCGGCTGAAAAAGAAAAGTCAGCGATATGAGCAGTTGCTAGAGAAATCGGGCAAAAACCTCGTCACAGAGTATAAGTTGTTTAAGACGCGTCGACTGCCCACCTTCGCGCTCTCGCTCTCGCTCTCCCTCTCGAAATCTCACCACTATTGCTCTCCAAGCCAAAGTCAGACCTGACCTGTGTGCTCTGACTGCCAGCTGACGCGTTCTCTCCGCAGATGAACCCAACCACCACACCCGTCCCGAACAACGTCGACAACGCGTCCAAGGACGGCGCCAACGCGTCCAAGGACGGCGTCAACACGTCCGCCGTCGCGCCTCCCCAGACCGCCACTGCCATTGTCGGGAGGTAGTAACATGTTCTCTAACGTGTCGGGCAAGTTGCCCACTAAGCCTTTCCTAGCGCGACAACCGAGGTACCCAGCCAGCAACCAGTAGCCTTGGACGTTCCAAAGAACGGTAGACGCGCCAGTGTCGAGGAGGTCGAAGACGAGGATGATAGGTACGCTACGCTTGTTGATATTTGAGTTTCTTGTCTAACATTGGCTTCTAGGGCCGCGCGCGCGAGAAAAGGCGGGGAGTCGGAAGATTCAGACGACGCAGATGTGGCGGAGTAAGCTTTTTGATCTCGGTTTCACCTCTGCAAACTGACCTCCCAATTCTCAGACCCAAGTCCAAGTCCAAGTCCAAGGGCAAGGGCAGGAGCAAGAGAAACCCCGTTCCCACCGACCTACCCGCCGACATTCCTAACGAGATCGGTCACCGCAACTGGGCAAAAGGCATCTGCGAAGAGAAAATTCTGGAGCCCGGGGTCGGTGAGTATGCGGACGCGATGCGGTCGGGCAATCGTGCGGCGGTACGAGCCTTCATCCAGAAAAAGACCAACCAGTACATATTCCAACTCGGCTGGCGGTCGTCGTTGAAGGCGCAGCCGAGTACTCTTCCTGTTTGGGACGAGACGATGATTCTTGAGGAGGACAAAGGTCTGTCGGCAGCGGAGGAGCGGGCGAAGGCTTGGATTATCGAGCAGACATGCGAGGTTCGTGCTTTCTGGTTAAGACGCGAACGTGACTGACGCTGAGTCATCTTTTTGTTGTTAGCGGATTGCTCGTTGGTATGCATATCGCTACGACAGCACGCTGGGTCGAGGCGTGAAGGTTGGCAACCCCGAAGACCCCTACTCCGTACTCCTCGGCGACCTCGCGGGCATCTCCACTGTCAAGAAAGCCCAGCAAGGCTACCAACAATACATGCACGAGTTGTACACGCTGGAAATCGGCCACGTCGTCAACAGTCGTTGGGCCATCGAACCCGACAAACCCGCCGATGCCTCTCGCGCTGCGCCTGCCTGGTACCGTGCCAAGATAGCGCGAGAGCTCTTCAAGCTCCTGCCCGAGGACCGCCAAGCCGACTTGAAGGATCGCGCCAAAGCTAACGCGCAGAGGCAGCGAGACGAATATGCGGAGAGAGTCAGGGAGGCCTCTGAGCAGATGCCGGAGACTCTTCAACGGTAGGCCTCTGTATTCCGGTGAGTTGGCTGGTGGGGCTCACTTCGAGTTTCAGTGCTACCGACGGTCTGGCTGCAGCCATGCAGCCGGTGATACAAGGCATCTCCGAGGCTACGGGCCTGCAGTTCTTCCTCGTTGGTGGCGGGCCCATGCCCCGCTATGGCGGAGAGATTCGGACTGTTCAGTACGTTACATTTTTTTCTCCGTGCAACTGGCGTTTACCGAGCGAATTGTACAGCATGTCCATTGGCCAGAACAAAGCGGCCGCCCCAACGTCGTTCCCCAAGTGGAAGAAGGTGCATTTTGACAAAGAGATCCTGGGTTCATTCAAGGGCTACTTGGAGACGGCGTTCAGTACGTGGCAGTTTTCGTCTGCGTTTGCGTTGGCTGACCATCGAACAGCTGCCGCGGACCATATGAAGGTGGCGCTCCCCAATACCGCCCAATCGACCGCGCTCCTCGATGACCCTGACCTCATCTCGATGGACTCGTCTTCGACTACGACCACCGCTTCCCCCGCGACCACCACTTCCTCCTCGACTTCAACTTCCTCGCCCTCGACTTCGACTTCCTCGCCCTCGACCACCACTTCCTCCTCGACTTTGACTTCCTCCCCGACTGCGACGACCACCGGCTCAAAACGCAAAGCCGCCTCTTCATCCAAGGTCACCTTGTCGGCGGATGAGGATGACAGTGATGACGAAGAGGCGGATCATCTGCGTCGCCGCAAGTTCGCCGATATGCGCAACGCCAATATTGCGCGGAACAAGACTCTGCTGGAAGGTCTCAAGATCAAGGAGGCTATGAGCGGGTTGTTCCCTGCTGCCAAGAAGCCGACGCAGCGCAACGCCCGGCAACCGAAGCCTGCTACGGCTACGACGGGTCGCGTTCGTCGATCCCAGCGGAACGCAACGACGAGCGAGGGCGAGCCGATGGACGTTGTCAACGACTCCGTCTTCGTGACCCCTGCGGACGCGAGCTCGAGCGGCCCAGCCCCGGAGGATGCGAGCTCGAGCGGCCCAGCCCCGGAGGATGTCTCCATGGAAGTTGACAGCCAGGCCGTCATGCAAGTCGACAGCGAGGTCGCCTCCGCCATCCTGGAGTGCCCAGACGACGCGGCTGAGTGGGTGCGGGAGGTCTACGGCGAGTTCGCCACCGAGAACCTGGGCAAAGGGTTCAACGCCGTCATCGAGGCTTTCCTCGAGCTTCATCGCAGCTATGGCTGGATCAACGGCAGCGGCTACCTTCCGACTGAGCATCGTCCCAAGCAGGTCTCGAAGTGGATTCAAAACCATCGCGTCGCAAAGCCTGCCTACTGCTCCATCGGGAACGCAACGGTCTACGCGAAGCAGTGGTGGGCCTGGTGGACTGGGATGCAGCCAGAATGGCGTGGACGAACGGTGGACGGGAAGCCCGGCGATGGCAACCCAGAGGGCGAGTCTTGGGACGGACTTTACGTGTCGGGTATGAACGGCATGCTCAATGTGGTGGTGAGTTTGTACTGGTGGGGTTGCCACGAGAAATCCCGTGGGCTGCATTCGCAGGAATGGACCCTGGCTACGGAGGACGTCGCCTGGGCTCTCAATGCAATTGCCGTTGCTGTGGAGGCGGACCTTTAACTCTCGCCGGGTTACCTTATTGTTTTTCTTTTTCATTACATACAGTTGTTACTTATATGCCTTTCGTGCAATTCAGTGTCTTGAAGTTCGCCTAATGAGAGATTTCGGAAGACGTTGGAAGACGAAGACGATCTCGGAAGAGGTAAGAAGACGAAGAGGCACTTGGAAGCATTTAGACCAAGTCAAAATGGTCACGTGATGCTTTGGACTTGGTAGAATTTGGAGTTGTTGGCCGACACATTTAATTATGCGGTGGCGGAGAAGTTCAGTGAACTTAATGAAGAGCCTCAGAGATGTTGTCTGGGATTGAACCATTGGGCTGCAGCATTGGGACTTGAGATGGGACGGCAGGACACGGAAGGTTGCGGAAGATATCGGAAGGACGAAAAAGGCTCGGGAGAGTTTGGGAAAGCTCGAATGGAGGTGTATGGCTAATAGGCCGACCTTGAGGGAAGTGTGGCGGCTGGATCGGGCAAGCGCATCAAATAGCGCATCAATCGCGCCCGCTGGATGAAGTGCATCAAATATATCCCGATCTGGATGAAGCGCATCAAATATATCCCGATTAGGACAGGACCATTAAAAATAAACAAGAACCAAACAAATCGAGCCGGCCGATCAAAAATGGCCCGATTAGGACAGGACCATTCAGAATAAACAAGAACCAAACAAATCAAGCCGGCTGATCAAATATGGCCCGATTAGGACAGGACCATTAAAAATAAACAAGAACCAAACAAATCGAGCCGGCCGATCAAAAATGGCCCGATTAGGACAGGACCATTCAGAATAAACAAGAACCAAACAAAACGAGCCGGCCGATCAAATATGGCCCGATTAGGACAGGACCATTTAGAATAAACAAGGACCAAACAAATCAACAGGTTACCATCAAAAGTAGCATCCAGCAAATAATATCCCGATTAGGGACATCCCAAAAAGGCAAGGGCTGCTCTAGGCCTGCCTTCTGCCTGCTGTATTTACAGCCAGAAGCTCCAGCCTGAAGACCCAAGCTGTAGCTTGGGCCAAGCTGCAGCTCTTTCCACAGGCTGGCACTCCAGAAGCCACAGCTTAGGTATTTTGGCTATATACTACCACTTGGGCTCGCGGTGTCGGTTATTGAGTTGTGTTGTCCGTTCACCATGTTGGTCCGGGATCCTAAGGCTTGTGCGGCGTGGCCCGGCTATCTATAGCCCTCACAGCGCGCTCCCAGAGTCAACGGAGAAGGAGAAGGAGAAGTGTTGACCCGGTGGCACAGCGGCGGGGGCAGGGAGAGCTCCGAATGGAGAGGGTGTGGGGTTGTTGGTGAAGTCGGGGATGGACGAGAGACGAAATCTCCCTGTGGAGAATGACATGGGACAATGTGTGGAGGGGGGATGAGGGAGGCCAGATGGCAGAGCGAAAAGCAGGCGATAGATGCACGTGAGGGTGTATATTATGTCAAGGAATCATAAATATTACATGCTGTTATGATAATGGGTGCTTAGACATGTCTATCCATGCTCTGAGGCCTGCCATAGACAGCGGGAGGCGCGGTTACATGAGGTATTACCATTTTGGGAAACACATGACGATGCGGAAATTGCAATAGCTCACCGCTGGAGCTTCAGAAGCATGTAAATGACCATTTTAGAGCTAGTTCCTCTGCTCTCTGGCACTCTATGGTCTACCTGATTGTTGCTGAGCCGCCAACACGCCAAATTAGTGTGTCACAGCAATCAGTCACATGGTTCCAAAATCTTAACCAGCATGAAATCGGTCAAAATGTTCAACCATCTGCATTTACTATGAATGATACCTAGATTCGGGCACTTGGAGATACTGATTGTATCACATTGTGACCCAAACACTACTAAAAAGGCAACCAATCATGCTGTGACACTTAGAACATAAAACATATAAAACGGGGGGCTTTTGGGAGGGGTGTTTATAAACAAGTTTACCTACCACCCTATACAAACCAGCCCTAACAGTGTTGTTGCTGCAATGGTGTCTGCTTCTCCAGCTCCTGGGCATCTCTGTACCGTCCCAAGTTCCTCAGTGTTCCAGCAAGGTTGGCTGTTGCCCGAATGGTGTTGGGGTGCTCAGCACCAAGCAGCCTGGTCTGCTTCTCCAGCACATGCTCCTCCAGCTCCTGTGCATCTGTGTACCGTCCCAATTGTGAGAAGGTTCCAGCAAGGTTGGCTGTTGCCTGAATGGTGTTGGGGTGCTCAGCACCAAGCAGCCTGGTCTGCTTCTTCAGTACCTGCTCGTCCAGCTCCTGTGCTTCAGTGTAACGTCCCAAGTTCGAGAATGTTACAGCAAGGTTGGCTGTTGCCTGAATGGTGTTGGGGTGCTCAGCACCAAGCAGCCTGGTCTGCTTCGCCAGCACCTGCTCCTCCAGCTCCTGTGCATCTGTGTAACGTCCCAAGTTCGAGAATGTTACAGCAAGGTTGGCTGTTGCCTGAATGGTGTTGGGGTGCTCAGCACCAAGCAGCCTGGTCCACTTCTCCAGCACCTGCTCCTCCAGCTCCTGTGCTTCGGTGTAACGTCCCAAGTTCGAGAATGTTACAGCAAGGTTGGCTGTTGCCTGAATGGTGTTGGGGTGCTCAGCACCAAACAGCCTGGTCTGCTTCTCCAGCACCTGCTCCTCCAGCTCCTGTGCATCTGTGTAACGTCCCAAGTTCGAGAATGTTACAGCAAGGTTGGCTGTTGCCTGAATGGTGTTGGGGTGCTCAGCACCAAGCAGCCTGGTCTGCTTCTCCAGCACCTGCTCCTGCAGCTCCTGTGCATCTGTGTACTGTCCCAATTGTGAGAATGTTCCAGCGAGGTTGGCTGTTGCCCAAATGGTGTCCAGATGCTCAGCACCAAGCAGCCTGGTCCGCTTCTCCAGGACCTGCTCCTGCAGCTCCTGTGCATCTGTGTACCATCCCAATCGTGAGAATGTTCCAGCGAGGTTGGCTGTTGCCCGAATGGTGTCCGGGTGCTCATCACCAAGCACCTTGGTCCGCTTCTCCAGTACCTGCTCCTCCAGCTTCTCTGCATCTGTGTACTGTCCCAAGTCCCTGAGTGTTGCAGCAAGGTTGGCTGTTGCTCGAATAGTGTTCGGATGCTCAGCACCAAGCAGCCTGGTCCGCTTCTCCAACACCTGCTCCTTCTCTGCATCTGTGTACTGTCCCAAGTCCCTGAATGTTTCAGCAAGGTTGGCTGTTGCCCGAATCGTGTCAGGGTGCTCGGCACTAAGAAGAGCATTACTCCTCATAAGTATATCACTTCGGAGGGTTTTCACTCTCCTGAACATTCCTCCTGCTTGGAAGACATCTCCAAAATGACCTTCTAACCCGGTGCCTATTATGTCATCATCCTCTGAGAAAAGCATCATGTGTAGCAGCAATCTTATTCTTTGCAGAAGCTCCACGCTATAGGCAGCAGCCATTCCCAGCAGAGCAACCATCAACTTTCTTTGACCACCTAGATCACTGATTATTGTTTTTGACCATTGGTGTACAAGAGGATGAATTGAATATGCATCGTTTTGCCATGTCATGAGAGAGTAATCACAGATATCTGACATCATCTCTTCAAATGCCAGGCTGTTCCACTTGGACTCTGCACTCCTAAAGTATGACAGGAAGTTCAAAGTTGGCTGCAATGTAGTGACATTCGGATCTAGGAGCCCATTTTTTGGTGTATATTTAGATGCCCTTTTGAAGATATCCTCAGTAATTCCCTCAAAGTGGATGAAGGAGCACAACTGCAGAAACTGCGCAGCCTGGGGCCTAAGCTGATCAAAGCTGATCTGCCATGTGGTATACACTGTCCACTCATAGTCCTCATGGGCCTGCTCAGGCTTCTTGCTCAGTAGGGTAGCCTTGTTCTCCTGATAAAGTGGAATATATTTTGACAGATTCTGCCGCACGGGAGGTGATTTGGCGATAAATGCCCCAGCTTGTACTATTGCAAGTGCAAAGCAGTGAAGCTCCTGGGAGAATCTTAACTCATATTAAAAAATGAATGATTTTGAATACCTGGACTATTTGAACTGCATATATCTTGTTCTCATTGCTCACCAGCTCCACACCAGCTCTGCTGAGCAGCAGAAGAACTGCATCATTAAGGGACAAATTTGAGACAGCAATGGCCTTTTCTCGGGATCCCGTATGAGCCCAGAGCCCAGGGTTTCGAGAGGTAATCAAAATGTTTCCGTGAGTGCATTGGGGAAGATATTCTCCAAGGTCCAGATCCGGTTTATCTGCATTGTCAAAGAGAAGTAGCCATTCAGCTTGATTTGCTTTCAGCCAGGTTTGTGCAGCTTCTGCAGTATCTCCTAGCTTCTTGGCCATTGCTATCTGCCTGTAGCCTGCTTGAATGGTTTCTGCACTGCTTGCATTGATCTTGAACTGATCGGTGAATCTACCAGTTAAATAAGTTATATTTTGATAGTTTTAAACACTGTCAAACCTGGATCCACACTCTGAAATAAATCTCAATGCAATCTGGGTCTTTCCAGCTCCACCAAGACCATGCAGTAAAACAACTTTCTGCTCCTTCAGCTCTGTTAACTGGAAGAGCCCCTCCAACTGCAATAAGATATCTTGATGACCTCGGAAGAATTTCGAGGGAGGAGGGCAGCTTCTGATGGTTTGAATCTCTTCTGGATAGCATGTCAGGATTTAAAGCTTTGGATATTGTTGGATCATTACCTTGAACAAGTCTCTGCTGGAAAATATTGTTCCCAGGAGCCAGTGTCCTCCTAGGAAGAAGATTGGTTCGGCTCTTGACACTATCCTGAAGCCTATGATTGAGCAGATGGTCAATCCCACCCCACGTTAGCACAGCTTCTTGAAAGCTGTGCACAAGCACTGCATGTCCAAACTGCGCATCAAGGTGACCAAATAGTATCTGAACCTTCTCCAGAAGAGTGCGGCCATAGTTTAAACTTGCACATATAGGGTCTGTAAGGTGGTCTGAGATGGCTTGGATTATATCAGTAATGCTTCCAGCCAATGCATGTTCAATGTGAGATCGTGCAAGTTCAGGGCTGAAGGTATCTGCAAACCACCTAAAACATTGATGATTGTGAGAAACCATAATCCAGGAGTGACCCACCAAGGAACATTCACTGGGAGAATGGCTGCCAATGTCATTGGCTCATTACTTTGTATAATTTGAGCACCAGCAGGTTCATTCGAAGTTGGATTGGTATTGGGAACTGCCAGGAGCTGGAGGTGTTGAATACAGATATCAACGAGTGCCAGCATGCATACCTTTAGTTCCTCTTGGAAGTCTGTGATATTCTTCTCATAGGAGGCAATTGCGCTGGCGATACCACTTGGAAGGACAAATTGTTTGAATTTCAGGTGTCCACTGGATTTTGCATTCTTGATTTCTTCAATTTTCTCTGATACACCATGCAAAAGTCTAGAAAGTCAGATTTCTATTATTTGAGCAGATCCAATACTCACTGTTGGAAATCCTGGCATTTCTCCCTCAACTGCACTATACTTGCATCACTGGGGCGAGCCTGGATGAGATCCTGAAGTGTCTGGAGTGTGCTGAGTATCTTCTCGCAGAGATCTTTCAGCACTTTCTGATTGTTCTTCATTTTCTAGGAATATTTTGAGTAGAAATTTAGGAAATAGCAACAAATATAACCTTGACATCCTCCAGCAACACTACAACACTTTGGAAGACATCCTTTGCTGGGGTAAATGCTTCATTTGCAGTAGCACCCATCTGGGCTCTCTGGAGAAGTGCATCGAGCCAAGTGATTGCGATGTTGGCGGCTGTGCCATCCGATGGTGAACCTGAGCGAATCGGAGAAGATCCGCGGCTAGGCATGAGCCGCTTCAAGTTCATCCAACGACTCTGAGTCGCAGGCGGAAGTGTCTCAGAGGAGCGCTGGGAACGGTGCGGCGTGGTCATGGTGAGAAGACAAGCAGTGGCACGGAAGCCGCATGTCTGTCACCCGGAGCTTGGACAACATCATGATCACACGGTGTTATGGCTGCAGCGCTCAGATGTCTCTCCGGCTCATGGCAATCTTTGTTCCGTAAAGACCCCGACAACGGATAAGAACTCTCCGTCAACCAGCAAAGTCTGGTTCACCTTTCCTCTGCTTAGAGAACCAACAAAATTTCGAAGGAGCAAAAGCCCGAGAAAGCATAGGATCTCCGTCTCCGTCTCTCTCACTACATCTCAACAGCCAGCATATTATCGACACGACCAAAGGCTGTGCGCGCCTTGATCGGATCAAAGTCCGGCCCGGGGAGCGGAGCCACCGGCCTTCTTAGTCAACAAAATCGTGGCCGCAGCGACGGTCACGATGATGGTCTTTGACTTTGCCAATGGCAAGTTGGAGGGAGGCGAGCGCGCGAGCATGCTGCTGGCAAGTTGGGCGAACGAGAGAAACTGCCAGTGATGATGAGCGCCAAGATCCGAGTCGGCCATCGGCTCGCCGTCAAACAAACTCTCTCCCTGCTACAGCAGTGGGCAGACCTCATGGATGTCTTACGCTCCGTAGCCTGAAACATGCGCGGAAGCCGTTCCCCGGCCTTTGCGGTCTTGTTGGCCTGACCGTTGACCTTCAAAGTTCTTGCAAATTTCCGAGTCCTCTTCTCCTTGCATGTGCGTGCATCCATTCCCTGTCCTAACAGAGCGCTAATCGTCCTTCGCAAGCGTCAAATAGGGCGAACCAACTTCTTATTTCGTCGGCGCCGATGTCCCGTTCTCTCACTTTTGCTCCACCGCACAGGCAGAAGATGTTCGGGAATCCTGCCGCCGGCGGTTATTCTCTTTTTGCGGAACCGCGACCTCATTATGCAGTTTCGTGTCCATGGCCCTCTTCCGAATCCCGCTCTTTCAAAATCCAGTGGACCAGTGGTTCGTCCTCGTTCCAGACTGCTCGAGCGGCAAGCTGAATTCGGGGCTACCTGCCAGTGAACGAGCGACGCAGAGAACTTGAACACTGGGGGGCTCCTTGATCCGGTACGTCCACCATCGCTGACCTTCCCACGCTCTCTGGAGCATGGCGGTCGACGAGGGAGACGCATTGGAGAAGGTGCGGGCTTGTAACCCGGGCTTAACACCCAGACGACCCCACGTCATGGTCCTACGACCACCGCGAACGTGTATTCTCGCGAGGAACGCCGTAATGGCATCACTACTGTAATGTGTGCGACGCACGACCTCTAACGAACATACTACAACGACCTCCAACCTCTTCTAATGCCCAACCACCTGAAGCCCTGAAGTCGTCAACCTCGAGACCGAAGAGTGAGCATGGCGTCGTCGATGCGGCCCAAGAACTTGGCGCCGGCTGTCATCTGGTTACAGGCTTTCGTTACGTGACGACCGGGATCTTCTCACACCACGACCGCCATCTTCCTCCCACCACCAACCGCCCGTCCCATGCCCAGCGACGACGACGAAGACCCACACACACACTAAGCACTGCGGCGACGGCGCTACAGGATGAGTCGGTATGTGGACGCTCCCGAGATGACTCGACTCTGACTCTTTTTTCTCGACGCAGTGCTGCGACGATTTTTTCGACTCAGTGCCGCGACGAGCCGCACAACCCAGCCTTGTGACTCACCGCGAGTCGGACGCACAGTGAGTCAAACCAACCGGAAGCGCAATGGGATTATAAGCGACGCTAGACGCCCTCCACTGGCCCAAGTCAGCGTAGCTGCACACTTTCGCATCCTGAACCCTTCAACTCCCACTCCCCACTCCTCCATCTCCCCGCTTCTCGGGCTCGCCAACATCGCTCTCGGACTCCCCATGGACACCTCCTCTGACTACAAACCCCCCACCAACGACGAGGCCCCGCGCACCATCGACAGCTACCTCATCGGTAGCCGGACCAACAACTTCGTCGTCCAGGGCTGGGACACGGAGGCGATACTCTACAACCATATCGACGAAAATGTTGCCAAAGTGGCCGCCCAACCAGGTGTGTAATATTGACTCGCACCCAACTGCCGCCTCACGCTCCGCCAGATACCTCGATGGTCGCGGTTATCATCGCTCGAGACCGCCCGCTCGACCGCGCTGCCGGAGCCGACGCCATTGCAAGCGCCATCGTCGATCTCAACCTTGCGCCCAGCGAAAGCTTCGTCGTTATACCGCCAATGCCCAAGACTGGAGATCCGACTTCCCGAATCCTTCCCCATACAAATCTCATTGTCTGCAAGACGGCCGAACTGCGCGACCGAGTAATGGTGGACCCTGTCAAGGTGCGCTGCCCAGTCGTTGTCGCGGCCTAACACTCACTTACCTGGTAGGCAATATACCATACCACGCGCAAGGACGGCTCCGATGGGTTCACGTTCTACATCATGCCGGTGTACGTCGAATCCAGCTGGTACGTCTGTACCTACGTCGGTCTCTCGGATCGTCTTAGCCGTGGAGAATTCCTCTCGGCGCTTTTCGACAAACTCGTGGGCGACGCCGTGGTCGTCAAGCTAATCCAGGCCCACCACGACAATGTCCCGGACGTGGAGGATATTCCAACGGCAATCCGCGCCCTGCTACACTGGGCGAACGTCCAGCCCTGCCAGGTACGCTGCATCCCCATTGTGCCTGCAACTATCTCATTGCTATCCAGGTATGGCTCCCCGCAGCACCTGGTCGCGACACGATGTCCCAACGTCAAAACGCTGTCCGGCTGTACATGCCATCCCCATCCGCACATCCCCAGCCGACAAAAACGTTCAAGGCCCACCTCTCCAACGCCGCCTTCTCGTTCCTCATCGACCTCCGTGGACGTGCCACACCCTTCCGGCCCTCGCGTGGCGGACGACCGCGGACCGTCGAGTGCAACGAGTGCCTCGGCCTCGACCACTACTCGGACGACTGCCCAATCACCAACTCCCCCGACTTCAAGGCCATCCACATGAATGAAGAGGAGTTGTCGTCTACCCGGGTCGCTACGACTATCGGCGCTATCCACGCGCTCGACGACGACGGCTTCAAGACGGTCCGTCGCAACCCTCGCACTCGGTATACGCGGGGAACGCGACGTGGTGGTTTCCGTCCTCGCCGTGGTCGCGACTATCCTTCTTTCTAATCCATCCTACTATTACCTATATATACTTGAACTATCGCACCACAATACTCTAATATCTTTGTGCACTACAATACAGGGTGCTTTGATTTAATACTTTGACTGAATACGTCTGACTTGTAAAATCGTCCCAAATGTGTCACAACAGTTACACGCTCCATCCCCACCACGACTAACAAACTCATACCCTCGGCTCGGGTATCTTGTCGTTCCCACTCGTCCACTCGACTC